>VXBZ01005795.1:46522-65871 GCA_013399135.1 Heliornis fulica
GATATGTAATGCTCTCGCGAGATCTAGCTCTTCCTGGGGCATTATGGGAGGAAAAAGGCGGGGGTGGGCCTGAGGCGGGAACGCCGCGGCCATGACGTTCCGCGCGAGCGGCGCGCAGCCGCGCTTTGTGTTTGCGGGGAGGAGGCCGTGTTCACGCGCGTGCGCACTGCGCATCCGCCTGACGCGGCGCGCGGCGTTGGCGGCGGACGGGTGCTGGTCGTTGCGGCCTGAGGGGCGGGTTGAACGCTGTGTTTGGTCTCCATGTGCGGCCTCCTGCGGCTGCCGGCCCGAGGAGAAATGGTGGCGTTTTGGCTTCTCCCTGCCTGTGCTTCCGCTGCTGAACGCATCTCCCTTCAGGTGGCCCCCCGGTTTCAATGCGGTTGGCACTGGTGGAGCTGGGCCTGGGCTCCTCTCTGTGAAACCGCGCTGAGCCAGCTCTGTAGGGCTCAGGATATCCACGTCTGGGGGATAGAGCCCACCCGTGTGCCCTTCTAGACCCGTTAGCTCTGGTATTACCCTCAGGAGCTTCCTGGACTCCCCTAGGAGAATGAGGAGTGGCGGAGTGCAGCTGCACAAGGTGACCAGCCTGGGAAGGCAACACCTGTGGGGATGTGCTGGCACACGAACTTTCCCCTGCAAATACTCCACAAGCTACTAATAAGAAATTCTCTGCTGCAAAGAGCTAACTATGCTTGAAAACCTGATGACTGCTTATGTAGCTTTTACATTTGAAGAGATCGTTTTAGCATTTAAGGCCTTCAAACTGACAGAATTCTACAAAAAGAGACAGTTTTCCATTAGAATGTTTTCCCAGTTGTGTAGAATATGAATTTTTCAAAAAGAACTTCTACTATAAAATTGATGCAGACATAAAGTGCAGGCAGTCATGAAATCTTAAAAAGTTCAGTACTGCTCATTTGATTTTATACAAGATTGCTTATTTTATTGTTAGACAAACTTAACAAAGATTAAAATAACCAATAAAGGATTAGACAGATTTAGGCTAAGCTATTTAAAGACAAAGCAATGTTAATTAAACTGACTTAAGTAATTCAGATTAATCAGCGATGCTTCAGACACTAAATGGAGAAAAAGACGACAGAAGTCTGTCCGGAGATGAGAAGAACAATTTAAACAGCAGCTAATATCTTGATTATTGCCCTCTACACACTTCAAATAAAGGCTGGATGAAGTAGGATCCATGTGCGCTGTATCAAACGTTAAACACATCTAAGCAGCTCCCTACAATCATGACAAGAAAGTGGCGTTTTTGATGTCTTGACTTGAAAAAAGGGTTATCTGTCAGGCCTGCGAGCGGAATTTATGATCATCCTCGACTGAGAGAGGTGAGTAATCCTGCTGGTGGCAGGGATGCTTCCTGCCGGCATGAAATTAGCACATGCAGAATTATCTGCAGGATGCTGTTTCCCTGGGATTCTGCATGTAATGTAAGGATCCCACTGAATGTGCTTATTTTTGGGCAGAGATGCTCTTTGTAATCATTGGTAGATACCATTCTGAATGTAATTATATTTTATAATCTGTGAAATGTAGTTAGCACCTACTGGCATTTTGCCTTATGACTATAAAATAATGTTGCTTAACACTCAGTAGTTATCCTCTGGGCATCATTTTTTTCTTGCTCTCTACTGGAGAGGTACAGTGACTGGAACACAAATTATTAGGATTTCATGTTGTAAGAAATTAGTGTAAATACTTATTTAATTGCAAATATGACAGGTGCTGTGTAAGGGAGAACTGCAGCTCTCAGGTAGAAATATTTAACAAACATGTCTTGATGTATTTGAAATAAATTGAATTTTGAGTTTAAAGGTAATAATTTCGGAAATATTTTTAAACTGGGGTGTTAATTTAGAATAAATTATCTAAAAATTATTAGAGTAAAAAGGTATTTACTAGGAAGGTTTTCTTTCCTTTCTGTGCAAATCCAACGTCTTGCTCACGAGTATTTCTTCCCTTCCCCCACAAAAAAATGTCACATTTCTACATTGAAACGTAGCGCTCCCAGGAGCTGCCCTTACAGTACTACGGGAGATAATATTTAGGTCACTGGGTTTTGAAGCTGGTGCTCTAGTGGGAGGCGTGCTGCTCTCTCTGGAGCATGGGAGTCGGCCAGGCGCTTTTCCATGTGCTCTATGTCCTGAGTCACGATGACGGGCGGTTGCAGATAGACGTGTCTTTTGAGCTACAGCACATATGTGTTAGCATTTGAGCTCCCTCTCGGTGCTAGCTTTTGGGCCATAAATCCCTCAGGAGAGCTCAGGGGAACAAATCAGCGTGTTTTGTTAATTCATAGCGTGATCCCACCGCGCTGGTAGCAGGGGCCAGTTCGAGATGACGTGGTTTTCTTTGTTGCTCTGGGGAAGGTAATTTCTTGGTTTGTTTCGCCCTCTTCTGGCCGCACGTACAGTTTCAGTGCAAAATTCAAAGGTTGCTTTGTTTAATGTACATGTATAAAATCAATATTAAAAATACCCAACTCCCAGAAGCTGAGTGAAACCACAGCAAAGATGTTTCCAGAGCTTTCCCAGGACATTAGGAACAGTGTTCCTCAATTACTGCAAGAAGGAAATCATCATTAGTAATTTATAAAGTTTTTTTCCAGTCACATTCTAGCTGTGTGAAAAGAACTGTGAATTGGGGTGGAAAAATCAGATCGGTTCCTGCCAAGGGCTCAATGTGCTTCTGGAGAGCTTTGGGGTACCTGTCTTGTTAGAGTTCATCAACATGATGCCCAGCTGATGTCAGCTGGCTGCAGCCTGGTGTCTGTGGAGTTTGTGGGAAAACCCCTAGTGCATTTGGGTTGCCTGTTAGTGGAATGCTGGGCTATGCCTTGTTGGTGAAGACGCAGACATAAGAAACCATGGTGATGAGGCAGAGCTGGGGTTATTTTGCCTTCTCTCAAAGGGCTTGTTAATGCAGAGAGCTGTCACAAGGTGAGCAGAGGGTAAACTGAAACACCATGCTGCCTTTTGATGTTTCCTCTGCAGTCATGCCATGCTTGTGCCTTTTCACTCCCCACCTGCCAAGGGGACTGTCTGGGAAGGGTGAGGCTGTCCCTTCTGAGCACATCTGGCTGAAGCTGACAGGGTGGTTTTTTTCTGTTATTGTTTGTAAGGAAAAGGATAGCTTTCACTTGCATCACTGTCCCAAGCTGGCTGATTTCTCTGATTTCTCGCAATGCCTGAGTAACAATTGGAGGCCTGTGGCTTCGTATAAGGCTCAGTCAGGAAGCCTTCCCTGTGGTGATAGCGCTTTGGGTCAGCTCATTTACAGGATCCCACATCCTTAACACATGCTGTAGCTGCTGCTAGATAAGTCTTAAAGGGGTTAACACAAATGAGAAGGAGGACTAGTTGTATGTTGTTTACCAGTGTGATGTTCTGCCTCAGGGGGAACACCTGGGAAAGGGGTGTGCTGTGTCCCTAATATCCATAATGACACCAGCTGACAAAGGCACATTCACAGTGGTACTGTCCTCATTAAGTACATGTTCAGGACCTGTCGTGCACTTCTGACAAGGGTGCTGAAGGCTGTAGGAGTCCTTCTGGTGACACCTCAGTGTTGCCATGTTGTAGCTGCCCTTGTTATAGAACGGGGTTACACACCAAGGGCACTGGCGCTCAAGTGCAACACTGACCTCCAGGCAAGATTTGAGGGTGGAATCGAGGGAGTTAAATTTCAACCGGGGAGATTGAAGCCAGCCATTGTGTCAAATACTGTAACAGCCTCGCAGAGCAGAGTCCTACAGCCCCCGCAGCAGTCGGGTCAGCAGGCTCCCCGCGGAGCGGCGGCGGGCAGCAGACATCCACGTGCTCTGCCAGGAGGCGCAGGAGGGAGGGTGTATTGAGGCCCCTCCGTACGGCCATGCCGATGCACGGACAGGCCGGGGATACCTCTCGCTGCCTTCCCGGTGCCCGCCGCCGCTCGGGTGACGGACGGGTCCGTGGGGTCCCGCTTCCCGCCGGGCGCCCTACCCACGTGTCGGGGCTCTGCCGCGGAAGGGCGTTCCTTCCCGGGCCGCCAATCAGCGCGCCCGTTGCCCTTCGCACGAGCCAATCAGCGCCTAGGGAACGCATATTTAAACCCTGTTCCCGGGAGCTGCGACTATCTCCGTGTGACAGGCAGAGGGCGGGGTGCGGCTCTGCGCCACCAATCAGGAGCGCGGAAGCGGTTATCGGCACACGGTTGAACCAATGGGACGGTTGATGGGAGCGTGGTGTTTCCCTGCGGAGCAGTTGGTTGCGGTGGGGGAAGCTTTTTCGGGGACCGTCGGTGCAGCCTGGTAGTGGGGGACTCCTGGCACCGGGCCACCCCGCCGCGGTCATGGCTAAAGGTGCGTGGGCGCGGCGGCGGGGAGAAGCGGGGCTAGGGCGCGGTGGGTTGCCGCGCAGAGCGGGGGCTGCGGCTGGACGGCGCGGGGCATCTCCGCGGTGCGGATGCTCCTCCCGGGAGGCGCGGGGCGCCGGGGCCGGCGGGACTCCTCCCCCGCGCGGTGTGCGCAGCTCGCCGGGAAGGGGCTGGGCCGCCGCGGCTCGCCCTGCCGCATCCAGCCCTTTAAACATGGCGCAGGCCGCGGCTGCTTGGCGATGACCGCGGGCGGCCGCGCTGGACATGGCTCAGGCGCTGAGCTTCCCCTCTTCTTCCTAGGGAAGAACATGCCCAAGGCCAGGGCGGGCGGCGCGGAGGAGGCCAGTCCTGAGAGCGCTGAGAGGAAGGGTCTCGGCCGCCCCCGGGCCGGCGGGGTAAGCACTGCCAGGGCCTGGGCGGGGGGAGCGAAGCGGGCCGGGCGGCTCCTGGGGTCTGCTGTGCCCTCCGCTTTCCATCGCGGTGCGAGTGAGCCTGACTCGGGGAGCTGCATGACCCCGGGCACCTGGCTTCTGGGGCTCTTCGAATCATTCGGAAAATGGGTAACTTTAAGCGGAATCGGGCTTCTTCCGTGTTTTCCTGTGCCCTGCTGCAGCTGCCGTGCAAGTGTGGGGCGCTGCCGGGGCTGTCAGTGAGCAGTCAGGCCCCAGGCTCGACAAACCCTCTGTGCCATCTTTCCCGTTCTGTAGTTTTCTTAGCAGCAACTGGATGGAGGTTGACAGTTAACTTTCCTCCCAAGAAATAATTGTGGCTACTGCATCAAACCCCAGAGCTTCTCAGCAGCCCTTCACATGCGCTGCTGTGCTGAGAAAATCTCTGGTCTCAAGGGTCTCAAGCCTGGCACAGACAAAGACGTGGCAGCCACGTCTTAGTGGCAGCAAGAGTGCAGCAAGCAGCGAGCTGGGAATGAGCAGGGAGGAAGCAACGCTGGAAAAACAGTCGTTTGTTTCTTGTAAATTTTGTATTGAAAGCCAGAAGGCTCTGTTGGCAGGTGGACTGCTGCAGTTCACTGCTTCTGGCTGTCTATGGAAATGTCTGTATTTAAACTCTTCACTAAATCTTGAGAACTATGCAGCACAGGGTTCACTGGTTATATTTGTTAAAATGGAGTGATTTCGTATTTAATATTTATTTAGTATTTCATCCATGATTTTTTTTTTAAATAAGCCTTGTCTGTCATAGGCCTTTCTGAAATACCAGGGGTCAAGGAGTGTCTTAACTGACTTGCACTTTATCAGGCTGTTCTACCATGTTCTTTATCTTTAGTGAAGCTTATTTGTGGACTAAGATTTGAGCCTTTAACTGCTCTTATATTGTGTGTGAATTACGTGTATGTTAAACTTGTTACTCGTGATGATGTTAATTATTAAAATTACACTATGTTTTATTGTGTGCTTTGTTTACTTTTTTTTACTGTTTGTGTGGCTACAAATACTGGAGTATTTGCTTAGTCAGCTATTTTTAAACTTGGGAGTCTTTGTGTGCTCCTCCAAAAAAAAAAATGGAATGCATGCTTTTGTTGTTTTAACTGGCTTGCAAAGTCTGAAAACTGCATTTAGTTGAGTCAAACTATAGCCAAGACAAACTCACTGTGGCCAAATTGCATCTGCTTGTCCAGACCCTAAGATTTCCCAGTGAAATATATATGCCCTACATATGCTGCATAGTCAGGCTTGGCAAGGTGGCAGGCCACTGTAAAAGCAAAGGTGACACGATGCCACTAAAACCTGCTAAGTTTGATACTGCTCATCACTGATGTTCTTGAAGCCCCAGCCAACATACAAACATCTTTCTGTGGGGTTTGATGAAGCCAGAGGGTTTTACCATTTTCCTTGCTGGGCATAAGTGCTATGTGTAGACTCTTAAATGTGGGGTTTTTTTAGCTATGAACAACTTTTACAGGTTGTTTTGTGAAATGTAATGCATGAAAGATAGATAACACTTTATCTTCCTTTATTTGCTGAGAAGCATCACTCAAGGTAGATTGTGCAAAACTGATTCCTCTCCTCTTTCTTGCTCAGGAGAGCATATAATTAACTGCAGTAACATTTGACACCTCGTTAAGAATGTTTGGGTAATCTTACACCTCTCTAGTTATGAGAGGTATGTTCTAGGCTTGAGCAATTTTTCCTGTGTTACTCATATTTTTTTTGGCTTATGTTCTTTGAGGCCACCTTCCTTCTGAGGAGCTCGTGGAGCATGGGGTGGAAGCTGGAGTTAATTATGACTATCCTATCCTGCCACACTTCATGTGAAAGTACTCTTAGACTGAAAGCTTGTGTTAGTAAAGCTCTTGGAGTGCTTACCACAGTTATGTTTTCACTTAGTAGCAATGGTAACAGCAGCAAGGATGATGCATTAAAGCAGCACAGTTTGTAGTAGCGTGGTCAGCTGTCAGCCCTGGTCTTTGCAGGGTGTTGTGGATACCAGCTTGGTGTACCTGGCATCTCTGATGTACTGAATTATTTTGTGTGTGTGTGTCTGTTTTAGGAGAATGTGTTTGTTGGTCAATCCAAAATCTACAGCTACCTGAATCCTAACAAAAGTCCTGGTGCTCGCTCCCCGCTTCAAGAAGAAAACTCTGTCATGTATCACGAGGTGAAGTGTCAGGGAAAAACACTAAGTGAAACCTACAGGAAAGGAGATGGTAAGGTTGATCTTTGGATTACACACTACACATTAAATATGCTCCTGCATCCTCTATGACAAGGTTAATATGCAGTCAAAAAGACCAAGCAGCTCCCTTGGCCCAGTTGCTTTCCCAATTCTACAACTCTACAGCAAACTGGGACTCTAAAAGATGAGGGTGTTCTTATTCTTTTCAAAACTTAATTTGTCTGGCAAACCCGATTGTTCTGTGGCTGTTTTTGTTTTGGTTGGTTGGTTTTATCTGGCTGTATTTGTGTTGTCTCTCTGGCTGTAGAAAGATAATGCTTGTGTGGTCAATATGACTAATCTCTCTGCAATTCTACTCTGCTTCTTCAGGTCAGCACTCAGCAGTTTATCTAATTTTATTTTTGTGGTGGGCCTGATTTATTAATTAAAATGGGTTTAGTCTAAAATTTGACTGCTTTATGCTAATTTACATGAAGGCAGTTCAAAGCCAATTTGGGTATGAGGTGGAGGTACTGGTAGAAGAAGAAGTGGTTGTTAAATTTTCAGGATGAGATAATGGCTGTGAGTAGGAGGAGCACAGCTTGTGGCTGCTGAATGGCAGTCTTCATAGATCCTTCACTGTAGTGAGTAGGAATGAGAATGTTCCATAAGTCTGGAAAGGGGAGGGGAGGGGTGGGAACCCCAACTAGTTTATGTTTGTAGGTGAAGTTAATTAACATTGGTAACCTGTCAAAACATTTCAATGCAAATAGAAATAGATGTTAAGTGCCACCCAATGCAGAGAATCTCAGGTTTTCTGGGAACTTAGGGTCTTTAGCTCCTAGTTTAGCTCTCCAGCTTTGATAAGAATGTGAAGATGGCTTTAGCTTGTCCCACTGCTGTGGCCTTGCAGCTGTGCTTCATTTTTCCAGTGAGATAAAAGCATCTGTCTCAGCAGATGGGACTGTTAAACCTGGTGATTTGCTTTGAATAAAAACTTTATTCAGCTTTAAGCCATACTGGCCTACCTCTAAATCAGTTGGCTGGGAGGAAGGGTGAGGTTGTCACATCAACGCATCCAAGGGAGTGTTGGGTTTGTGTGTGGCCCCAGCCCTTCCACTCCTGTGGATTTTGTCTGAGTGGTGTTGGCTACTGGGTACCAGTGTCTGCAGCTCAGCATCCAGAGAGACTTCCTTTTCCTCCCTTGTGTAGGATCAACTTATGGCAACTGGATAATTCAGTATGCCAGATGCAAACCGTAACTTGCCCTGTAAATCTAACACTACGAGGTCCTTGGACTCTGTTTTATACTTTCCCTGCTCATCCCACTCGATGTAGTAAGTGTACTGTAGCAATGACTAGTCAAAAGCTGAGAAACAGCCTATCTGGGTGGGAGATCCTATCATTCCCTTCCTCTTTCTCCTGTTTGACAGAACTAGAAACTTGGACTAGAAACCATTGGAATTCATTTAAAGCACCCTGATATAGATGATCCTAAGTTCAGAGCCTTACTTTATTTTCCTGTCACCAGAAAAAAAGAATGGTGGCAATATAATCGAAGGTGCTATGAAACCAGAAGACCAGAAAGATAAAGAAGGTGGATGCAATACTTTAGTACCCTCCTCTAATCAAAACCAAGAAACCACAGAAACTCAAAAGACATCCCTGCCTTCAGACTGTGCTGGTGAGGCCAAAGCAAAGCCGACTCAGAAAAAGATGGTTAAAGCAAAACGTGGGCCAAGGAAAAAGTAAGTGACTTCTGGAATTATTCAGGCTTTTCTTCTGTGTGTTCTTTTGCACCATGAAGCTTTAATCTGCCTTTTTCCTTCAGGAACCACAGTCAGACCAATAATTAATGTTACTCTTGTTTTCTTGCCTTTTTTTTTTTTTTTAACAAAGGTTAGAGACTGCTTTCTTTTCTCAAGAATAGTATGTTTGAAAACACAAAATAGCATCCAAAGTATTTGCATTGTGAGGGCTTTTGTCTTTCTTGAAAGCAAAGCCAGTGTATTTTATCTCCAGTGAAATACTTGCTAATCACCTATAGAAAAATAAATCAACGAGCCATTAAGAGCTACTTTCATGTGAACAAATGGGAATGTATCTTGTCAGCAGCAGAATATTAGATTAATTACAGTTGGAGGCTTCCTGGCTGAGCTGTTAATCTTTTCTCATGATAACAGAGTAATGTGACCTAACATTAATGAATTCATTGCCAAGCACTTTTCATGACCTAAATTTTAGAGTGCTTTCTGGCAAAGCATGCAGGGGGCTTCAGGCTTGTAATGTGACCTTCAGGTGTCTTCCAGTGGCATCTCATTATGAGTACTAGAGTGATGGAAACACCACAGGGAAGACCTGACTTGAAGAGTTCTGATAAGAAACACTGATTCATGTTGATCACCTTTTGATATACTAAGTTGAAATTAAGAATACCTCTGTCCTAGAAATGCAACCTCACAAACAGAGAAAACAATTGTTTCAGACTACTTTTTTTGTTACCCATAGAACACAAGGAAGAGCACCAAATCGAAAAGTGACAGATTATTACCCAGTTAGAAGGAGTTCCAGGAAGAGCAAATCTGAATTGGAGGTAATGTTTCTTTTTAAAAATGTTACTTAGTTTTGCTGGTTAATTGTATTTTTGGGAAAGTGTGTAACTACCTATAAATGGTTTCCATTAGCCAAATAAAGAAGTATTGTTAAGAACATTCCTTACATTTGGAAATGCTGATACATTTCTTCTAACCCCTCATATTTTGAGAGGTAAAAGTCTGTCTATGCCAATCAGTTTTGCTAGAAATGGTATGGAAAAATTAGTTTGTCTGGGTAATAATTTTCTTTTACCTATAGAATAAGCTACAAGAGCCATCAACAGTAATATGGTTTTGTTCTTGTTTCCTCTGCAGACTGAGGAGAGGAGGAAAATAGATGAACTAATTACAAGTGGGAAAGAAGAAGGAATGAAGGTAATGGCAATGCCAAACTGAGTAGCCATGTGCTGTTTAGACAGTGTCTTGTTGTTAAACTGTTTTAAGCAGAAAGTAGCAGAACCCTGTCTTGGAACTACTGCAATTCCTCAATAGTGAGGTGAAAGTGCAGCAAAACTGGACCATGCTGTCCTTCTGTTTAGAAGGGCAATATGTGATGTTGAGTTGTGATGTTGAAAAGCAATTAACACTGTCACATCTGTAACAACGTTCAAACTTCCTTGGGGTTGACCAGTTTATAGGGGGAGGCAGGAATTGTGTTAATGGGTGACAAATGCCATTTCTGAAATAGTTTTTTCCTCTAACATTTAAACTTCTGCATGCTAATGGTGATGGTGCACCTGACATGGAAAAGCTTACCACTTCACCCATTGTATTTGTATCCTTTACCAGTGCTGTGCATTGTGCTTCTACAGCAACACACAGAACTACCCTGCTCTAGTGGTTTTTAATGACAAATCTGACCAGCACTTATTTCTTAGTCAATCATGCAAATACTTTCTAACTTCCCAGTTGATTTTCTGTTTAACCCAACAGATTGATTACATCGATGGGAAAGGGAGAGGAGTAATTGCTACTAAACATTTTAATCGAGGAGAGTATGTGGTTGAATATCATGGGGATCTCATAGAGATCACTGATGCTAGAAAGAGAGAAGCTGTGTATGCTCAAGATCCATCCACAGGCTGCTATATGTACTATTTTCAGTACCTCAGCAAAACATACTGGTAAGCTTCTCTTACTTAAGTGTGGTGGTTAAATGACACAGGGTTTGAATGCTGCTAAGTCTTTTCTTGTTCCCATTATTCTGTTTTTTTTTTTTCATGAAAACCATGATCTGGTAAATATTCTTGGAGCACTCTTGTGCTCCAAGAGCATCTTGTACCTCTGGGTGGAAAGGAAAGGTAAGTGACTCAGAGCCCTGTTAGCTGAAGTACAGCACAGGCTCCACCGAGAGTTGTATCTGCTTGGGTGAGACTTCTGCTTCTGCTGTGGACTTCTGAGCAAACTTATTCTCCTGTGAAATTTCTTGGCTCTTCAAGTTGCAAGGGTTTTGTTTGAGAAGCAATATAGACAAATTCTCTGGAAGAGAAACATTTCATTCATCTGTCTTTGGGTTTCCTTCTTTCCTTAGTACCTGACATCCATGTGCATGCTCTGTCACTTTGTTTGCTGTTCCATTTGCCTCAGAGCAACTGCTCAAACTTCCTTCTTTGACTGATTTTACTGGATGACAGAGTGTGGGTCACTTAATCTGAATATTAATTACCTTGAAGCACTCTATATTCTAAGTGTCTGACTTGCAGTCTAGCTGCCATAACAATTCTTTGTGCAGTGAGTAGCACTAAAGCTTTAGTATCCAGGGATATGTAGTATTTATGAGTTTTCAGCCTTCTGTGTGAGTAGAGACTCTTGCTGGCTTACCCAGTGGATAATACTTTGGACACAGCTTTCCTGAATCATTTAGGCTATCAAACCCTTTGGTGGTTTTCTGCATCTGGATTCCATTATTCCTCATGAAGAGGTGAGACCTGCTTGGAAATGGGCAGCTCAAACCTAGTTCAAAGCTTTCTCTTTTCTGGGGTTTGTGCCAACTTAAGTTACCCAGAATTGCTTTAGCTTACCTACACTGCAGTGTGGTGTGCTGACTGTTCTGATTGTGTGAATACTCTGTAGTGTCATACCTTTCCTTCACTTTCCAAGCCTTGGGTGGATTTGTCATTGTGTATCTGACTTGCACATTTTGGATTTTGCCCACAAAAGTGACTGCATGATGTGCAGCAATCCTGCATTCTGCTCTTGTTCTTTCAGTGTTGATGCTACAAAAGAAACTAATCGTTTGGGAAGACTGATTAATCACAGCAAATGTGGCAATTGTCAGACAAAGCTTCATGACATTGATGGTGTGCCTCATCTCATACTGATAGCTTCCAGAGACATTAAAGCAGGTGAAGAACTGTTGTACGACTATGGAGACAGAAGCAAAGCTTCCATCGAAGCTCATCCGTGGCTGAAACACTAATTCATCTTCTTCTTTGGGTTTTGTTTTGTTGGGGTTTTATTTTTTTGGACTGAGTGCTCTACAAGGAGTCAGTGGATTATTTTTTCCTCATGTCCTCGCTTCCCTCAGCTATCTTAGTGGACTGCTTATGGTGTTCTGATCTCCTTAAAAACTACCCTTTTGCTTTGCAGTATTTAAATACCTATTACAATTTTCCAGGCAGACTTGAGTAATTGATCTTAGATTGCCAACACCTTTTATATCTTAAAAGAAAACCATGCCTAAAATTTGAATACTTCTATGTAATGACCAATGCCACTTGAGCATGCAGTCAAAGACTTGCCCAGAAACCTAATCACTTGGGTTGTGCTTCTGCTTTGCAATGAAATCCCATGTTCTGCTGTGTGGGGCAATGAACTTGGCATTAGCTTTATGACAGCAGATGTGCTTCTGTACTCTGCCTTGAACATCCAGTGGCTTTGACTGCTTTATACAACCCAGTTCTGACAGGCTTCTCTGAGATGGATGCTACTGTTGTTCTCCAGTAATAATTTGTGGTAGGAAACCGGTTTTTCCAGTGTCATATCTCATGTTGGCAATGAACTTTTAAATGCACTGGTGCTGAGGGGAATGGATGGTGAAATTGGCTGCTTTCTTCAGAGAAATGACTCCAAGCCAAGAGATGATGGATTCTCATAGATTGGGTTGATACTGATTAAAAAATGTGAAGAGGGAATTTCACAGTGAGAATCAGTGATCGAACATGACTTATTTTCTAAAAATTAAGATGGTACCTTTTTATACTCAATGGCTGATTCTTGGAGGTGTCTCCTAGAGGATTTTAAAGAAAAAGCTCTCTCCAAAAACTTTACTACCTTCCTATGCTAATTAGCCACATCAGAAGCTATTTATTTACTGTGAATGCTTGAAGTAAGCATAGCGGTTCCAAAACTAGGAGTCATCTTCATATGCAGCTTCAAACTGTCATGATGGAGTTCATGCAATGAAGAAAGTAGATTCCTTATTGCCTGGTCCTGTAGGTCTGTCCAGCATGGTCTGGTCCCACTGTCTTCAGTGGGAGTTGAGCCCCTGGCATCGTGCGGGTGGTTGTGATGTTACCTTTGGGGAACCACATCTGTGATATAGGCGGGCAATACAATGCAGGTCCTTTATGTTAAAGATGATTTCTTACCAGTTGGAATTTTTGCCAAGGCAGGCTTGGCATGTGTGTAGATGAAAATGGCTGTGAGCCATAAGCCATGCTTGCTGCTGGAAGATGTCAGCAAGGACTCTGTGGCTCTGTTAGTCTTCTGTTCCTCGTGTCTTGAAGGCTGCTGCCGTTCCAGCTGATGCCCTCTAGGACAATCTTAGATGCTTGCCTATGTGATAGGTTGAATGGCAACAACATCCTGGTTGTAAGCTCCAGCAGCAAGAGAGATGGCTTAGTGATGTATTTTTTAAATTAAAAACTTGAAGACAATGTAAAATAAAGAATATATTTATTATTGATGAAGTGGCTGCTATTGTACCTGTCTCCATTGCAGTTCATTAGCGTTTTGAAAGCAAGCTGTGAAAATCATTAGTCATTTAATGCTTTATGTGATTTACAACTTGACACAAGGCAAGCTCCTCAGAGACTGCCTGTGTGTCTACCATTTCTGAGGGATTAACTGGAGACCTGTTGCCTTACATGTACTGAGTTACAGGTAAGCTTCCCTGGCTGACTTCTTTGAGTTGGCACTGATTTTACTATGGTCTCAGCAACAGAGACTACAGCTGTGTACAGTGTCCTGTTTGACTAGAGCACTTCCTTTAAGCATTTTACTACAATTTTGACTTCTTGTTTGTTTTTCTATTTAAATGTTTGCTTGTTTTCTATCAGGTCAAATAGCTTAAAAACTCTGTTCTTAAGCATTACTTTTGTAAACAAGAAAGGAGGAAGATCTCCCCCGTCTTACATACAGAAATTTGTCTTCTAAATGCTTAACTGGTGGTAATCAAGTAGCACTGCATTGGAAGATGGTAATAAAGCTGATGTTGCACTGTGTATGTATCCTTTACTTTCCTACCAGTTAGTGTTAGTATATGTGTATATATAATTGAATACTTTTAACAGAAATTTGCAGTTTGGATCTTTAGCCTTGTGACTTACAGGAAAGTTTAATCCCTAACAATGTGTAAAGCACATTTTCCAGCACAGATGTGTATCCTAGCTCTTGCTGGTGCACAATTGCTGGGTGTTTTTTTTTCTCTTTAAACACAAAGCCTCAGCTAAGGAAATGCAGTAACTTTCCTGCTGCCAGGCTGGAGAAAGTAAGTTGAAGGGACACAACCAAGACTTACTGTCATTTACCAGTTCTGTGCCCTGGCTAAACAAACTTGCTTAGGTCAGACACCTGTGTTGCCTTGCTCATATACAGTTAACAAATTCTGTCTGAAAGGAGACTGCAGTTTTGCATTTGCTTTGGCATCTGAGTGGATTTGTGAAGTGTCCTATTTTTATTTTTTTTTATACTGCTAGTGTATGAGAGGGAATCAAAAGATTTCAGAGCCTGCTTTCACTTCTGAAGGGAGGAAGATCATAGTTAGATACCTGTCACTGCTCCTTTTATGTCTGTGCAGACTTCCTCTGCTTTTCTGAATGTGAAACCTAATTGACATCTCTCAAGCTTTATCCTACTCCTGTTTGCCCTATATGCTTCCATCAAGGATACATCTCATTACCTGGCTAATGCACAGCTGTGACAGCTGCCTGAAAGAACAGAAGCTACAAAACACACAACTTCAGCTGTCAGAAATGAAATGTTTGGTGCATCTGTTCCAGTGTGAGCACATCTGCACCTCAGGAAAGACATGAGGCCTTCATGGGGGCAGAGTGCACTGCAGCACCTTTTCTTCCCTTGCTGACCTCATCCCTGTCTCTCATCTTTTCCCCAAAGAGCAGCTCCTGGGTGCACAGGGGTTCTGGCACAGCCCAACACCATCTTCCTTGGGTGGGGTGTAACAGCCTGTCTTATCTCCCACCTAGTGCAAAGACTGACAGAGAAAAAAAAGCCAAGCTGGGGCTTTCTTCGAGATGTTGCATTTAAATTAATTACTTCCAGCATAAGAGTGGTGGGGACTGAACTCTGTGTTCTTCCTTCCCCCTGCTCCTCTGTGGGTGCACTTGTGAACTGCATGTCTCTTAAATACCTTTGTCTTGTAAAATACTTTGGGCTGAGCATCCTTCTAGGAAGATGGGACCAACAAGTGGTAGTACAGATCATCACAGGCTCTTTTAGTAAGAATAAAAATCACATTTGTATCAACTTTATTCTCTACAGGGGTGTAATGTCCGTCTGGAATACAAGAATACAAAAAGTGTCCATCCTGGAGAGTTTCTAAAACAGCAAAGTAAAATCTATTCTGAAAGAATAGTATACAACACACTTTTTATGGGATTTCTTATTCTCTACAGCAGGAGTGATGCTGCTTCTTCCAGTCCCCTAACTCCTTGCAGGCTCTCGTGCTGTTTCGGCACAGAAGTGGTTAAATTCTTGAGGATGCTCGTTTTCCATGTTTAAAAGAGAACCTAAAAAAAAAAAAAAGCAAAACAAACCAAAAAACAAACCACCCACAGGAAACAAAACCAAAAAGGAAACAATGTATAACTAGAAAAGAAAGAACATGCAGTGAGGTGGCCCTGTCAGTGTGTTCTGCTATTTTGGGGAGCTGCAGGGGCCCAGCCTGAGGCTGTGGGTACTGCCTGCAGCTGCTCTGTACAATGGAAACAAACCTCCAGGGACAGCAGGCACGTTCCCACAGCACAGCCCTGCTGCACTAGGAGGGGAGGATCACATAGTTCTGCTCTGAAATGCTTTTTTTTTTCCTAGGAAAAAAGTGACCCCCTGCTTGCCTGGGTGGAAGTTGCTTTTTTCCACAGGAAAGGATTTCTCTAGCATGTTTTAATTTTACAGGGAGAGGAGGAGAAAAAAATATCCAGCCAACTAGGCCAAAGTTGAATTCGTCCCTGGATTTGCTAAGTATGAACCACTGTTCTCCTGTGTTCTGCCAAAAAAAGATGCAGATGAGCTTACAGCCGTTTGATGATTGTCTTGTCTTCCCTGTTCGTGCTGGTGCTGCTGCCGCTGGCGGCTTCTTCCAGTTCTTCGGTTTGGTCCCCTTTCGGTGAGATGATCCCGCTGGGAAAAGAGGTGGGTTTGTTTATTTTTCCTGCTGTTTGGTGCCTGGTGTGGCACTGTGGGTGTTTAACCCTTCTCTGGGCAGCCTAGGATGTGGGTGAATGGTGTTCACAGGACAGGGATGTCAGCCTGGCCTCTTTCTTGTAAGAAATGGCTCTTATTTTCCTTAAACTCCCCAAAGTAATTTGGCTATGCTTTAATGAGAATGCTAAAAAAATAACGAGCTTCACCAGGGAAGAATGTCAAATCCTAATGGGGAGATGGAGTCAGATGCTGGATTTGTGCAAGAGCCTACAGATAACAGCAGGATGCAGACACAGCTGAATTTCTGCATAGGTGGTACCTTCAGCGCAGCCATGAAGGCTTGTTCTATGCAGCTGGGAACAGCTGGGAGCTTCCCACAGGAATCATTTTCCATCCTACTGAGGAAAAAAACAAAAGCTTTGTCTGAGCTATAGGTTTTGTCATCCTGCTTCAGTGCTGCTGCACCCTGCAAGGACCTAACTGCTTACTTGATGCAAAAGTTTTGGTTTTACCAGAGGCCGTTTCCCGTGCTTAGAACGGGGTTGGATTTTACCAGCTTGTACACCAGGCTGTGCTTTCACAGTGTGCCAGTTCCCTGTCCTGGCCTGACCTCGTTTATCCACAGAGCTGAGTGAAACAAAGCCTGTGGTAGCTGAAAGCAGCCAGGCAACTCGTCTGGACCTTGAAAATAAAAATACAGCAGAGTACATAGAAAGGAGTGTGACATCAGGCATGGGAAAATTCTGTGGGGAATTCCCTTCTGAATCAAACCAGGCTATGAGCTGTTTGTGAGCCTGGAGGGCTCTAGTTTCTGTGTGATAACTTCTACTCAGAAATCACAGTAAAAAATACAACCCTGAACAATCATCAGTCACTTGAAGCCATTCTTGCTGAGGCTGGCAGCTACCTCATGCTACAGAGAGCTTACCTCCAGTCTGCACCAGATGTGTCAGGACATATGTTTATGCTCTTCCCCTGCACAGCTCTGCCTTATGGCTGTGCAGTCATAATTGTTGTAATTATTACAACTAGGATTTTATGTGGATCTTTAAAGGGAAGATGGTTTTTAGCTTAGGCTGTAACGCTGGACAAGGATATAACCTCATAGAATTACCTGAACTGGAAGGCAGCCTTGACTCTCTGGACACAAAGCACTGTGATTTAAATAATTCACTCAAAAATTCAAGACATCCATACTGTTAATTTTTAACTTGGCCTGTAGGAATTTGGGAACAGAGCTGGGAAATCAAACCAAGAAGCTGTTCCAGTGGCTGCCCAGCAAAGCAGGCAGCTGAGCTGAGAAATACTGTCAGGCACTTTGTAAACTCACTTCTTGGATTTAACTTTAACTTCTTGGCCTACCCTGCCTGTTACAGACAAGGCAAAGGGCAGGCTTACTAGATCCAAGAGGTGGAAATCCAATGTGCTGTGTCTAGACATTTTGTGTCAAGATTAAAAAGTAGTTTCTTTCCCCAAAGACTTAAAATACAACCTGGTGATGTGGAAGACCAGCCTTGAAGGTGAAGAAACTTGTAGCACCATGAACTAGGTCCTTCCTACATCCCAGCTTTGGCTCACACCGATTCTCCCAGGCTCGTCCCTTCTAGAAATGCCACCACCCTTCTCTGGAGGTGCTTGCTTCACACAGGTTGTGTGCCTTACACAGCCCTCTGTTAGCAGTCTTAAAAAAAACCCCACAGCTTATCTTGAATGATGATGAAAGGGCTCAATCTTCTGCTTTCTAGCTCAGTGCCATTCACCCCATGGGAGCAAAGGAACAGATAAGCTAGTGTCCCACCAGCAAGCTGGGGGAGGAAGGAAATTTTGACTAAAGCAGAGGTGGAAAGCCCCATGCTCTTTGGTATGCAGCGTGGCTTTATGAGAGCAGCATGTGTGCAACTGCTGTGACTGCAGAAGGACTCTGCAGTCACAGCAGTTGCACACATGCTGCTCTCAGAACCCAGCCTGGTGTGGAAAGGGAGCGGCTGTGCGTAGGCTTAGGGGTGGTATGACTACAGGAACAGGCTGTGAACTGGGTGGTGGAACAGGCAGTTTCGTTTTTAATTTATATTATGTAGAGACTTCACCATTCTCCTGTTCTTCTTTGCTCATTTGTAGGCTCTTGGGAGTGCAGTTGTCTCTTACACGTCTGAGCAGTACCTAGCCCAAGCCAGGTGCTCAAACCTGCAAAACTCTGATCTGGTAAGCTCCCCAGATGAGAAGGAATTGTTACTAGTTCTTTGCTGACTTCATGATATACCTCTTATAGCACTGAAGCTCCTCTTGCACCACAAGAAGCTGAGCTTTCAGCTGGTTACGCTCTTGCAATACATCTCGCAGCTCCTGTAGCGTGAACCGGGGCCGGTTTGGGTCTGTGAGGTCTATTACCATTTTATCTGGTCCAAGGCTGAGCTGTAAAATAAACGGTGATAGTCGTGACCTTGTCACCTATCAAACATCAGCACTCCTAGGGAAAAACCTCTAAATTTTATAAATACACAGTTAATCTAACTTAGAACTCATAGAAGCCTATCACAATCCTGATTTTTTTCCAGGCAGTTATAGTTTTTTGTATTATTTTTTTATTCCCTTGGTGTCTGCATTTCCCAGCCAAGTACAGGGCCCAACTGCCCCAGGCTCTTGCCACAGCTAAAAGCAGCATCTCCATCCTGAAGACTGAGGTGTAGTTTGCAGGAGGGTGTTTTTATCTGCTGTGCTGCGGCTGAGGAGGGGCTGAGCGATCTAACGCCACGCCAAGACTCTGCAGCAGAGCGGTGAGAGCTGAATTCCTCTTTCCTAATTTAACATCTCTGTGGTAACGGCTTTTTGGGCATAGACCTCAGTTTCCCATGCACAGAGTAACAAAGCGCTTGCACAAAGGGTGAATTGTCTCTGTGGGGCTGGGTAAGAGCCGTACAACGTGCTGTGGAAATCTGCCCGCGTGTGTCTGAGCTCCTCCGTGAGCACCGTGCGTGGCTGAGCTCAAAGTGTGGTTTGAGCTCCGGAAACGGCTTCAAAACCTTCTGCAGCGATGGGAAGCAAACTGCGAGGCTCCTTCTGCTGTGACCAAAGAGATCGGCCACTGTGGCAAAAGAGCTCCTCCGACCCACTCGGTGCTACAACCCACGCGTGGCCGAGCGGCCAGGCCACGGCTTGTGGCTTGTGCTG
>VXBZ01005795.1:67056-90708 GCA_013399135.1 Heliornis fulica
CTGCCGAAGCGGCCTGTGCGGAGGGGAGGACCCGCCTCCCCGCCGCGCCGGGCGAGGTGAGCGGGGAGAGGCGGGGACGAGGCCGAGGCCTTGGGGCCTTCTCGGGCGGGGGCGACGGGACAGGCCGGGGTTTGTGGGCGGCGGAGGGGCGGGAAAGTGCCGCCGTGCTCCACCGGCGCGGTGCTGCACCGGGAGCTGAACTCAGCAGCGGTTGATGTGTGGCACTTCGGGGGATTTATGGGTGAAAAGAACCGTACGGCAGCGCGGAACATGCGCCGCTTGCTCTGCCTAAATGCCGGGGAGTCCGTGTCATGTGTGTTGTTTCCCCACCAGACAATGAACGACTGGGCCCCCATAGCGAAGGAGTATGACCCCCTCAAAGCCGGGAGCATTGATGGCACAGACGAAGAGCCCCACGACCGTGCCATATGGAGGGCTATGTTAGCACGCTATGTACCCAACAAGGGAGTAACAGGAGATCCTCACCTCACCCTGTTCGTAGCAAGGCTCAACCTTCAGACAACAGAAGAGAAGTTAAAGGAGGTCTTTTCCCGGTATGGAGACATCAGAAAGATCCGTCTGGTTCGAGACTTGGTCACGGGATTCTCCAAGGGTTATGCCTTTATTGAGTACAAAGAGGAGCGCGCTCTCTTGAAGGCCCACAGAGATGCCAACAGGCTGGTTATTGACCAGCATGAGGTCTTTGTAGACTTTGAACTGGAACGGACTCTCAAAGGATGGATTCCTCGGAGGCTGGGAGGTGGCTTTGGAGGCAAAAAGGAATCTGGACAGCTACGGTTTGGAGGGCGGGACAGACCGTTCCGCAAGCCCATCAATTTGCCAAACATGAAAAGTGATTTCTATGGAGAAGGATCAGCAGAGAAGAGAAACTGGTCTCGTGAGGGAACAAGGGACTGGAGGACAAGGGACCGAGACCATGAGAGGAGCAGAGACAAACGATGGCCAGAAAGAGAGCGGTCATGGGCTTGGGGTGAAAGCGAGAGAGAGAGAGACTCCAAAGAGGAGAGGAGCAGAGGGAGGGAGAGGAAGGACAGGGAGAGGAAGGACAGGGATAGAGACCGGAGCAGGGAAAGAGATACCAAGAAACCAAGAGACGATGATAAGTATCGATAGGTGACAGCACCTCATTGTTGGGGTACGGTGTCCTCTCTTACATCTGTGGCAGTTCAGACATTGTCTTAGGGGCTGTGAGAGCATTCCAGGAGCGAACTGTGGTGTTACAGTCTCATGCCTGTGACTCTCGCCTGCTAGAAGCTCTGTGGTTCAGCTGCTGATGCAGCTCAGATACATATTGAAATGTTCTTTACAGAAAATAAACTTGTATTCATATTTCTGAGCACATATGTGTGCCTGGACACGAGGCTTCTGTTGAGGTGCATCCCCAAGATGAGATAAAAAAGGACACAATTCTTGCAGAAATGCTTGTTTTTCAGAAATATTTATTAAACTGTTAAAATTATTTACTGCCCAAACGAAAAAAAAATAAAACAAAACCCAACCCCAGAAAGACTTGAGTGGTCCTCCACGCTCCAGACAGGACCGGCCCCTTGCCTGGCACCGTCCTGATGCTAAAAGCAGGTTGTTCTTGGATGTTGAGAAACGAACTGTGACAGATCTTCAAACCTTCACATACTCCTCTATGTGCTGTCCTTCCCCGTGGTGTTTGGAGTGTAGAAACTCAGAATGTGGCATCTCTAACGGGAGAACGAGCGAAGTGGCTAATGCCAGCAGGTCAGGGGTAATTAATTAGGTCTTGAGGTAACGGGTTACAGAGAGGAGCAGGGGAAGGTTCTACTGCTTAGTGCCCTGGTTTGAACTGGCTGCAGGTTTGACCCAGCAGCGCTGGGCTCTGGGCAGGGGACAAGCTTTACGTCCTTTGTGACACACCAGACCGGTACATTCCTGTTAGCCCAGTTTGTTGTGCTCAGCTGGTTTCAGAGATGTGCTTAGTCAGGCCGTGCACCGCGGCGTTCCGGCGTTGTTTCTGATGGCTGCTGCTCTGCTGCGTGTGCTGAACGGCTGTGAACTGCTGGGGGGGGGGCACTGGGCAGGCATCACTATCTGTTAACCGCCTGATATAACTACTGACCTGTGGGTTTTCTACATGGAAGTGAAAGTGTGATCTCAGCAACTCAAATGTCATTAAATTCAGACACTCCCCCCATTTAAGAAATGATTTTCATGCAGGGGGGAGGGGAAGTGCTACTGTTTTATGGATACAGCTGTCTGTAAGCATAAAACTGAAGATATGTTACCAGTGTGTGACCAGGCAAAAGCGTATCTGCCCAGTACTAGTCACTGATCCAGAGTCTTTCATGTAAGGCCACATGCCCCCTGTCCCGCCTGCAGTGACACCGGGGAGGCACAGGAAGTGCTTTCTGTACCCAGAACACGCGTAAGGTCCGTGTTTGAACCAGAGCACAGCCAGGAGCAGAGCAGCATTCAGCCCACTGCAAAAATAGTTCCCTGGCAGTTTCATTATAGATGGGCTAAGAACCATTTGCTGCCCGTGTGGACTGAAGAATCCAGAACCTCAGATCACGCTGTACTGAAAACAACTGGCCTGCACTAGACCTTATAAGTTCTTCAAGTCTCCTCATACATTCAGCACCCAGAGTAGCTGAAGCTTTACTCCAGCCCTGCCCTAGTGCCCCTCTTTCCAGAGTTCCTGGGGTACGATGCCCGCAGCAGCTCAGCCCCCTGCCCTAAGCTCCCTGCGCAGAAGCTGCCTACAGCCTTGTCATAACTACCTACACCCCACCAGCAGTGCCCCTGCACTGACTCTGCCAGCACACAGCCAAGTCCCCAGCATGACCTTGTCACCTCACAGGGAGCCGCGGATGCGCTCATCCTCTCCCGCCCGGTTGGGCGCCTTCGCGGAGCGCGTGGTGCACAGGCAGGGTGTGCACCGACAGCGGACTGTACGCAACAGCATCGCTGCACGGGGGTTGTGAGTACGACTGATCTCTCACAAGCTCAGCTGCAATGTAGATCTGAATCCCACCTCCTGGCAGTTCAGCTGGGCTGGGTTTTGCTGGGAAGTGAAGGCCCTGGGCCTGCAGGGTGTCCGATGGCAGTGGAGCAGCCCGCACACCCTGAATTCATCCGCGCTGCCCAAGTAGTGTTTAGACCAGTCAAAGACAATGTCATCTCTAAGTCAGTTAAAACAGTTTATGTCAGCTCATTGAGGATGTCTTTCACTCTGAACTTAGGCAGTTTTACCTAGACAGAAGAGTGGAGTGCAACTTAATTGAAAACCTGTCTGTGGGAAAGAGACCTAATTCCTTCAGAGCAGCTATTGCTGCTTGGGGAAAGTCCCTGGTAAGAGGGGAAAAAAATTCAAGTGTTACAATTCCTCCTTGGAGGCAACTTGTTTCCCATTAATACTGCAGAACTCATGGCAAAATGCAAGGCACGCTCACCTCATACCTCAGTTTCTTCACGCTTTAGGCACTATAAGCAGCAAGGGAAATGTAGGCTCGCTCTCCCTCTCAAGGCTACTCCAGCTGTCAGTTCATAGCAGGTGAATTTCCAAGTGGTTCCTCTGCAGGAGGCAGATGCCAGCTGAACGTGGCAGGACTGCCGTGGGGAGTGGCCGGCTGTCCTATCCCGCTTGAAAAAACTTCTTACAGAAATCAAAAGCAAACGACCGGTAGTGTTAACAAACAGGGTGAAAGAGTCTTTGCCACTAGATATTGTACACTGCAAACAAACTTCTAATAATGGCACAGGTCCTTTTGGTTTTTGGTTTAAAGAAGCTTGTGTTACTGTAGTTAATGCAGAACAAGACCACAGACTTGTTATTCAGCACAAAACAAGTCATCTAGAAGCTTCCATGTCCCAGGGTATCGGTGACTTGCTACAAAGCTTGGATTCTGTTTTCAGCCAACAGTCTCCATGTGAAAATCGTATCTTCCCTTTTGAAGAGCACGTCTGAAACGCCACCGAGGTGTGCAAGGCAAATGAAAGTGACGAGCTGCCAGGTTTGTTTACAGAAGCTTCTTACTATGCTGTCAGGATCTACTGCGGTAAACCCAACACCTCAAGGCTTCAGTCACAGGTGCTGCAGGGCCTCTTGTCCTTGTTCGGTGTAGGAGTCATCTTTATTTGGGTGTGACCATTCTCCAAAGGTATCCTGGAAGTGGACATTTTTCTGTGCTGCCTGAATACGTTTCTTATCCCGAGAGAAGAAACTAAACCTTCCGGGAAGGGAGGGAAAAGAAAGAAGATTGTTTATGGTCTTGAGAACACTGCAAACACCCGACACGATACACAGCACAACAAAACAAAGCAAAAAAATCTGTTTGCATCTGCAAAAATCAAGGCAGTGAAGCCTGATGGGAGTGCATGTCACAATGTTATTAGATGAAGTCACTGCAATCTCAAGCGGTTTGGCTATGGAAGCTTCAAATAAGCTCTAAATGCCGTTGATTCTGCGAGGTGCAGGGATCATTTGAGAGGTGTGATTCCCCCTTCCCCAGCCCTGAGGTGCAGAAGCAACACAATACAGGTTAGTTTCTTGGCATGAGTAAAGTGGTATCTTTGGCATTAAATCCAGGTAATTGACCATAAAGCATACCTAAATAATGTTTTTAAGGGTGTCAGCAGGGAAGTTGGTAAGAAAATAAGCCTCCACATCTTTTCCAAGTGTACAGAGTTTGAGACACAAAGTCAAATCCTGCAAAAATAAATGAATATGTGCCCAAAGGTGCACAAGGGTCTGCAGGATGAAGGCTCTAAACAAATGACATAAGTGTGCACGTCATTTCCTGTCACACGGCTTGGGTGCTCCGAGATAATGACTGAACCAACAGCCATGTAATACAACAACAGGTTGCCAGCTGAGAAGGAAGCTAGAAAAGTACAGTTGGAAAACTCCTCAGTGTCATTTTGTTTGTACAGGATGACGTTACTTGATTAGGCAAAGTCGGTGCTCGTCAGGAGCGCGGTGCGGGGGGTGTTAGTGCAGTGTTCAGGTCTGCAGGGAAGTGCAGAAGTTGGGGTTCCAGCTGGGAAAGGTTTGAGTTGGCTGCATTCCCTTCTGGTTTTAGTGGTGTGCTTGCAGAGGTGAGTACTGGTTTGCTTGCAGGATACAAAGTGTGATGCAGTTCTGAACCAGACAGGAACTGCTGGTGCCTCTCTGGCGAGAAACGATGCAGTTATGAACTCAGCTTTGACAGGCCATGGGGTATTTACTCGGGGCATCAACCTGACCCTGCGGTCCCACTGTCCTCAGCATTCCCCCCTCAGCTCCTTAGGTCTCCCCTCAGCACCACGATCCCAACTGTCCCAACCACCTCAAGCAGACCGTGAAGTTCCGCCTTTGGTGTCTCTAGTAGCAGGGGAGACTCTTATTTGAGTGTCAGGGAGGTCTAGGGCAGCTTTCCTGAAAAAATATCCTATCCTCCATGCAGGTAAGCATGGTGATAATTATTAAGAATATCAGGATGAATTATTTCTTGCAAAAAAGTGATAGAAAAAGCTACACAAGTGTGCTGCCTGGTAACTAACATTGCTGGTGGGATCTGAACTTTTGCATTTCCTGGCTTCAAATATGAAGCCTTAATAGTGAAATAAGTCTTTTGCACTTAATTAGCCTCATACTCTTCTACCACCTTCATCACAGGAGCTCAAATTCACCCATGTGTGCTGCCAGACCCGATTCCGCTGATAGAAGAAGCGTCTAGTGGCTGAGGCTTTCTGTATGGTCAGGCTTAGTATCTCGAATTCCACATAAAAGACTGCTGTATTTTTGCAACATGTTTCAAATGTCAAAGTTCAGTAATTTTTCACTTCATTGTGAAATTAAGAAAGTGAAAAATATGTTTGTAAAACCTCTACCCAAAGGAGAAGGGTTGGGCTTTCTTAATTCCTTCTGAAATGATGAAAACGGTTGTTATGCCTAGGAAACTCTCATGGAGGATGTTTGGGAAAAGCCTGTCTGTATGGAGAGGAAGGGAATTGAAATACTTTGTTGCTGCTGAAACTGCAAAGCTCCCTAAAGCAGCAGTTCTAATGCAAAGAGACTTTGCATTATCAGTTATCAGTATGTCTCCCAGGGACAGCCGGGATAGGACGGTAGATTATTGAGAGCATATACTCTGTTCCAAACTACATCATTAGAAACACAATATACAGTACATAGATAGAAAGACATGGAAGCTACAGCCCATAATTAACACTGGAAGTTAATGTAGACATCAGCCATTACACTGTAAATGTAACGAACTGACTGCAGCCAGTCAAAGGCCTTGGTGTGAGTTGTGACTGGGCACGCTCAGTAAGCGGAATTACAGATGCTCATTAACATTGCACATGGCAACAGTTTTCTGCAGAGTAATGATTGGTTTAGCATGGTAACATTAAGGCAAAAGGTGACAAATGTCAATACTTGAGGATGAGCATGGAGGACTACGATGAGTTGGGTACTGACTGGACATTCTGATTGGCACTTTGTCCTCCAGTGATCCCAGAGGCAGCCGATGAGAATGTGACCAGCAGCGCGTGTTAACACGGGGTCATGCAAAAGGAAACCACGGTACCAAACATTTACAATAAAAATTCCTACAAGGGACACAAGTCTTCTTATTGGCTGCAATGTGGGATCATCTGGAATCAATCCAGCTGCTACCATGGGCATTATGGCTGTAAAGATCCTGGTCAGGAAAGTACAGACACAGAAGAGATAAGACTGGAGCAAGGGAAAGAAAAAGCATTCAATTAAAAAGAAAAGAGGCAAACATGATACAGGGGGTTACTTTGAATTACCACACAGGACAGGTTACAGGGAGAGGTGGCTGTGCATCACCCAAGACAGCCCTCAGTGAAAAACTGTCCTTACAACAGTTTTAATAGTTTCTGAATTTCTAAAAGATACCACTTTTCTGTTGTGAGGCAGCCTGCAGTCTGGGTTGGATTTCCTCAAGGTATCACCACTAGCAATGCAGAGCAGAGTGTGTGTTTTTCTTCCCAGGAGACAGACAGGCACAAAGGGGATGGAATGGAGGATGAGGGTGTGTGTTACATACAGAACACGACTCTGCTGCGGCGGCTGGATACTCGCACAGAAAACGGGGTTAGACAGGACCAGCATTAACGATTTTACAAATGTTACAGTTGATAATCTCCAGTTAAAACCAGTATTGCAGGTGAAACCTTGAAATGACCTCTGGTGCAAGCTGCTCGGTTAGAGGGCCTGCGGATCTGTTCCCGAAGAACCTGCGGTGCTTCACATGCAGAGAGGTGCTGACAGCAGGCAGCTGAAAACGTCACTTGAGACCTCCCACTACTCCAGCAGAAACACTTTCCAGCGGCAAGACCGGTTCTTTGTAAGAGTTCAGCACTCTGACCAGCGTTACACAACTCATGCAGCTCGGGAGAGCACCCCGGGCAGGGGCTCTGCACCCAGCCAGCCCCACGCAAACCTGGCAGCACGTCCGTACCTGCAACACCCTCTGTTTTTCTAAGGAGTCTCCTCAGAGGTTCTCCCTCGTGCCAAATATTTTTTTGAACTGTGGGCTAATGTCAATTAAAGATGAAGTTGAAATAAGGAAAGACATTTCACTTGTGACCAAAAGCAGCTTTCCCCAACACAATCACTCTCACTGCTATTAGATTAAAAGTGAAAACAAACAAGTGAACACTGTTGTGTCATTAGCAGTAGCTGGGACTTCTACTTGGCACAGTCCCTGGGCTGCAGAAATGAGACAGACACATCAGCTTTTGTAGACTGTGAGAATAGGAGGAAAACTTATGGCTGTTTCAGGCATTACATCAGTGACAAACAAGTACATTCCCTTAAAGAGCAAACAAAAGGGCGTTTTCTGCTCAGAACAGAGGGAGCATTTTTAATCCTTCTGTGTTTCCTCCTCAGTAAAGCCTCCTGGTGCCATTATTTCATCAAAACTCTGACATGTGATGTGGTAGAGACAGTCAGACTGAGTCTGCCCCAAATACACAAACCCTGGGAGTGAACAAATGTTGATTTCTGTGACTTCTGTTTCGGTCCCTTTATGGGGATGCAGCACGGAGTCACCTGAGCTCATCTGAGATGGCCCAGGCTATGTACAGATCAGCAGCACTGAGTTTTCATCACATCATTAGACCTGGAGAGTTCATGTGCCAGCCTGTTCCCCAGACAGTGAGGTGCTGACATCACCCTGCCCAGGAGAGGGCAGGGACTGCAGGAGGTGTGATGTAACAGGACAGAACTGATCTTACACTTGGGTTCTGTTCCTCCCAGCTGTGAAATTCCATGGCTTTTTAAAGCCCATCTACAATTTGACAGCACACACAGAGGAGGGGGAGAAAATAAAACCACACTAGACAAACCCTACCCAGGCAGGCTGCAAGAATGAAACAAACCTGAAGACTGTTACTGGCCTTCAGGTTACCTCATCAGATTGTTTAACAGGATGGCTAAATGAAGAGGGAGCAGAGAGAAACCCAGGGACAGCAATGACAGATAAAGAAAGTAGTTTCATCCTAACAGCAGGTCCAGTGTGTGCTCCCACTCTCTGGCAGAAGAGGACTCTTGCCTTTTCCAAAGGGGCCAAACCAACAAGATCTTGTGGTTTATTGTGGTTTTAGTTCTATGAACTTAACATGGAATCTGAGAAAGGGAAGATAGACACGGGCCTGAGAACATGCATGGATTGAGTGGTCAGCTAATAAATTCACTGAGAGGAAGCAAGCACTGAGATAACTGATTGCACTCTGTGCCTCCTGCCAGGGCTCCCTGAGGCAGGGTCAAAGCTGACACCTCCTCAGCATGTCCTCTCTCTTGCAAGAGCTGTTTACATTTTTATGCTGCCTTTGCTTCATAAATCAAGCACAGGAACTTACACAAACTGTGTAAGCTGAAACCATCCATCCTCCACAATGGGTAAACTTTAAAAAGTGCTAAAATAAATTTAACAGACAAAAGAAGATCAGTGGAGATCTTGTGAGGCAAAGAATTATTATCATCATGTTTGCAGAAAGGAAACAAACTCCAAAGTGCATTTTGTGTTCAGGGGAGAGGAAGAGTTCTCCCAGCAGACAAAGCAGCGCAGACAGGAGCTGGAGTCTACTGGAAATAATCAGAAGTGCCCTCCTGACTTTGTGGTGTTTTGGATCAGGCCAGATCTTCCAATGGAACTTACTCTCACAGGGCTGCTGCTGTTATTAAACAAGGACTGGAAGTTGTGGGCATGGGGACAGGATGGAAGAGTTTTTTATATGGAAACAAATCACTGTTCCAAAATCCTTTATGCAGCAGAAATGTTAAGCTTCCACTATTAGAAGAAAATCCAAAGGCTTGCTGGAAGGTTACAAGACTTAATTTGGAATAAATTGATGTACAAGGAGGGAGTTTTTACAGACAAATGGACTGGCTAACACTGTGATTTTCTAATTAAGTGATACACTCCTAACTGCACACCCTGACAGTAAGCTTTGGCTCTGGGCAGCAACATGAAATACTTCACCAGAAGTAGAGGGGTTCTGGACAAAACCACAGTTAGCAGCACCTCCCTTTGGAGTGTGACTACATGGCCCAGACAGAATTCTCTAGGAAATCAGGTGTTTTAAGCTCATAGCAGCTATGATAAAACAGTGCAACACGTGCTCTTCGGGTCAGCTTGCCCAGTGTGCTTGCTAAGGAGCTGTTAGAACCCATTGGGCACAGCAGTCTGGCCCCTGAACACAAGCACATGGACTTCTGTTGGACTCCCTCCTGCTGTCTGCATGTGGGGAGCAAAAAGTGCCATAGGAAATAATCTGAGGTGGAAAGTTGACCCAGAACTAGGCAGAGGTTTTGGCCAAAGCCAGCTGCTTTTTCATGGTACCTGCAAAGTGCTCCTTTGCTGTCTCTCATATACATCAGGGATGTGGTTATCCTGATTTTAAATCTTTAAAATTGTCCTACCTGTAAGAAACATCTATTATTTGAAAACTATATCCAGTATGTATATAAAATATGCTACTTACAGTCGTTTGATTCCAGATTCAGGCTGAGTTGAGGGTTTTGACTGAATTATGGGTGGAGGTTGAGGGGATCTAGTTTCTTCTTCTGTTTCCTCACTTGAAAGAAAGAAAAGATAATTAATGTTCTCCTTCCAAGCCATGGAAACACTTCAGGTTCTAAAATTCAATCTGAGGTAGGACCAGTGATGAAGCAATGAAAAAAGTTCTGTTCCAAGCTCATTTAAATCAATGGGAGATTTTTCCAACAACCAAGGAACAGCACCTACAACTGGGTCTCTTCTTTCAATATTTTCTTCCCTTTGTCTGACTGAGAGGGAGAAGAGGGATGTGTTGAATCTATGATAAAACAGTTCATGAATTTTCATTTTAGACCCACTCAGCCCCATTTTTGAAGTTGAAAAGTATTAAATGTTTGTTGTTTGTCTTTCTAAGACTCAGGGAGAACCTGGGTGTTAGGGAAAGACATGTTTTCCCAATTTTGAATTCAAAATGTGGTTAAAGCCACGTGCCTGCAGTCCTTGCAGAAACAGCGGTGTGGGACACTACTGAGGGGTGCTGTTACTGCTTCTAGACCTGCCCTGGTGCTCCTCTGTGTAGAGCATGCTACAGGGGAGGTGATCTCACCCACCTTTTGTAGTATAAAAGCTCCTCCTGAAGTAAAAACACTTTAGATTTCAGTTCATTCCTCTCATGAAGGACGTCCCGGAGCTCCTGCAAGGTGAATCGGGGACGATTTGGGTCTTTTAAGTCCGTTCCCATCTTCTCTGACTCGGAGAGGCCGTCGTCGTTGTTCGGCTCTGTCTGGGGAGTGACACACAGGCTTAAATTCACCATGTCAGTGCATGTGTGAGGAGTTTGAAGTGTGACTTTGTGCCTTTATTAAAAGGGCAGGATGGGTGTTAGAAGCAGGATCTAGCTATAAATTGGAAGCAGGCTGCAGGTGTTGCTAGATGAAGCAGTCATACATGTGTACCCAGTCTCTTCCTCTGAGAAGAGCTCACTGGAAGCTTGGAGGGATTTTATCTCCCACCACCCAGTTTCTGTGGCTCCCAACAAGCCAGAACTTGCACTGGGCACAGGGCTGGATTCCCAGGCCTGTGGGGTCCCCTCCTGTCACCCAGGTGGGCTCTAACTGGCCCTAACTGCTTGTGAAAGCAGTTTGTGTAAACACAGCACACAGAAGATCATTGTGCAACTCCCCTGCTGTTCCACTCATGGGTGCACAGAGCTGAGAACCAGTTAATGAGGAACCACAAGCTTCTGGGACAGGTATTGAGACTCAAGATGCTGAAAAGCTGCTCCATGCCTTTAGAGGTCTGCAGGATTTCTAACAATACAAACACATGCAGGGCACTCTGTTCCAGCAAAGTGCATTTGAAACGTGATGCTCACTGCAAGGGCTGACTGGAGGCCAGCAGATGAAACCAGAGAGGCCAACAGCCAGGTCAGCCACTCCTCCTCCCAGCAGGATGAGGAGATCAGAGTCTCGGAGCTCCTGAGCTGTGGTAACTCCTCACTGGGATACAAGCTGGAAATCTGAGTGGCTCAGTACTGGAATTCTTAAATGGAGTCTATTTTTGTAGGCCTGATCCTACCCTCTTTTGAGCTCATATGTTTGTGAAACAGTTAACAACCTACTGGTAGATGATTTCAGGTTAAACTTGACCAAACTAAGGTTGGTGCAATATCAGTTTCTACAGCAGGAGTTGCAGTCCTTGTCCTGCAAAGACCAAGCAGCAGAGCATTGCTCACTTGTCCATCCATTGGATTCAGCCCATCCATCCATGCACTTCTTTACATGGAATACACTAAAGACTGATGCCTCCTAGCAAGAGGCTCAAAAGAAATTACCCAAACACTTTCCTGTTCATCAGCTCTTTACGTTACAGCCGGAGCTGATGCCTCTTCTCTTGGTTCAGTACTTACCCTGCACATTTGACCAAAGAAAGTATTTTTCTAGATTTAGCTCCAGTCAGCAAAGACTGAGCAGCCTGTAGCCAGTGCAAATGCACTTGCCTGAGGCCAACAAGCACTGTCCATTCTGGAGCACACAGCTTTCTGCTTGCCACTGCCATTCCTGGCTGACTGTCCTGGCAGGGACAGCGGGGAATGGCTCCAATTAGAAGAGGAGCCATTGCCATGGAACTGATGAGTTAGAGAGGGGTGAAGAATGTGTTCTTTCTCTCCAGAGACTGAAGACACTTTCACTCCTGCTGGCTCCAGGCCTGGGCTCCACAGCCCCGTTTACAAAGCTGGGTGTCCTGGCTGAATTAAGAGCAATGAAATCATCCTGTTCATTATCAACACAGTCCCTGCCCGGTTCAGTAGTGACATGTGAACACAGCACTGGCTGTCAGATTCCAGGGGGGACCTGTGTACCCCAGCAGCCTTCATCTCTGCTTCTTCATGTGTATTCCTACCTACTATAAGTGAGTTGGATGTTTTGCTCCCCACTGGAGTCTTTCAAGCATTTACCCTGGAGCTCTTCCCAACACATCCAGCCAATCAGCTCTGTGTGACAGTGCTCCTCTGAGTTCTTTCACATCGTGACATTGTCCTATTTTGTACCCCTCTAAGAACAGGATCAGGAGAGGGGAATGCAGCACATTTGCTTTAGTAAGACTGTGGTGTCATATGCACAAAGAAAAGTAACAATCTTAAAGAGGACTAAGGGATGCAGCAGATCCCAGACCCATGGGCTTTGCCCAGCGAGGGGCTGGGAGTGCACAAGGAGCTGGGAGGGGACACTGCTGTGACAGCTGACCCCAATGGCCCAAGGAATATCCCACGCCATATGACATCACGCTCAGGATATAAAGCTGGGAGAAGGAGGAGGATGGGGGGATGTTACAAGTGATGGTGTTTGTCTCTCCAAGTCACTGTTGCCTGTGATGGAGCCCTGCTGTCCTGGGAACAGCTGGAATAGCCTGCCATGGGAAATGGGGAAGGAATTCCTTGGTTTGCTTTGCTTGTGTGTGTCTTTTGCTTCCCCTACTAAACTGTCTCTATCTCAACCCACGAGTTTTCTCACTTGTCCAGTTCTCTCCTCCATCCCACTGTGGGGAGAAGTAAGGGAGCAGCTGCGTGGCGCCCCGCTGCCGGCAGGGGTCAAACCACACCAAAGCAAAAGCACAAATAAGGCCCTGGATCAATCCTGGTGCACTGGCTTGGTGGCAGCAGGAGCCCAAGTGCCACCAGCGCTGCGAGCACCAAGCACACTGAGCTCTGCACCGCCTCTGGGACCGCTTCTGGTGGAGGCTTTTTCAGCTGTGGTTGACGTGCCACCACCCTGACATTGTGTTGTACTGTGTTTGCACACTCAGCAAAGCTTGAGCTCCTTATCAGAGGGTTATCTTGGAAAGCCCAGACTGTTTAAGGGATCTGTTTGTTTTCCTTTGGGGGAAGGAGTTGATGAGTACAAACAAAATGAAGTAAAACATACTAATACAGCACTACCAAAACACACTCTGCCTCCAACACAAACCAACAGCTGATACTCCAGAGATTTTGGATTGTTTCAAGGAGTTTTTGATAGAACACTCTCTTCTGAAGCAATGATATATTCTGGTATCTGGCCTCTGATGTGTATCAAACACAGACCCAAAGAAGAGGTACTTGGTATGAAGTCCAAAGCCTTTTAAAAGGCTGTTTAAACCAGTGATTTAAAGGCTCTTACCTTGGCTTCCTCCCCGTTTTGGCTGTCCTCACCCTGCAGTTTTTCTCTCAGTTTGCCCAGCTCTGCTCGTAGGTTGCCCATCTCCTGCTCCTTGGTTTGCAGATACGCTTCCAGCTCCACCTTCTGCTCGATCAGCGCCTTCCCCTGAGCCTCAACAACGGTGATGCGGTGCCGCAGGTCATGGTTAATCTTCATTAATCTGGTCTGTTGCTGCTGAAGCTGCAAACACATCGATGCAGTAGGTCAGCATCCTTCAGCAGTCAGCCAAGTCCCAAATATCATCACATTAAACTAGTGGGTTACTGTTGAATTTAATCTGGAAAATTTTCCCCACCCCCCTCACTCCCAGATTAGTTTTTTTAATATCTAATTATCCATTACACTTGCAGTCACCAAAATTTAATTGGTTTCTAGAGTACAGAGGCATTTTTCCTCTAGCACAGGGAATTCTCCATGTAAAAACAAATCCATCCCTTCTGATGTTATGTTTCAAAACAGCAAAGTTCAAGGAGAGGGTGGCTTATAGGATTCTGAATCAAATCTTAACTCAGAGTAGAAGGAACACGAGACAGAGGAATCTTTACTATTCAGTTCATAAGTGCTTTGAGCTCTGAGGGTCTCTGATAAGCGGGATGTGACCTGCTGGCATGGTATGAAGAGCACCAATTTGAAAGGCCATGGCATCTGCCAGAGGCACTTGGGTAGAGCAGAGGATGTCTGGCTCTCATTAGCACCCAAAAGGTCCCATGGCCTAAGGAGATGAGGTGGTGTGAGGTTGGGAAGCAGAATATGGGTAAGGAGGTCATTCCTCCTGGCACAGAAAGAACCAAGACATCATGTGACCCCCAAAGTCACAGTGAAGTCTGTGATTCATTGAAGACTAAACCCAGATCTCTTGTGTGGTAGTCCCCAGGGCCTCCCATCCTCTCAGTGACCATCTACTCACTGCTGCCAAGAGTAGGTCCCATGGGCTGGGAGTGGACCTCTTCCTCCTACCCCCTTCCCGTGGGCTGAGGTAACCCCAACTGCAGCTGGGGTGTGGGGGTGCAGCTGTGCAGCCCCTGCTGCCAAGCACTGCGGAGCCAGAGTACACAAAACACACACTGACCCACTGCAGGGATCTCTGGGAGGGGTGAGGCATGGGGAGCTGAGGAAGTGTGCACTGGCAAAGCAGAGGGAGATTCGAGAAGCCAGAGAGAGTTACCTGTCCTGTTCCACTGAAATTATATCAGGTCTTTAAGGAAACAAACAACCTGGCCTTGGCCCATCTTCCTCTCTTGTCACACTGGTTTCCAGTCCAGTTCCAAGTATGCCTGTCCTTCTGAAAGCAGCAGAGGCTGTGTGTCTGCACTGGAGACTGCCTGGGTCACCTCAGACACTCCACAGGTAGGCCAGACACTTCAGTTAATGGACTAATAATGTGGCATCACTTACAAATACTACATTAATCTAAACCTTGAAACCAGGCTATGGGAGTGTGGGTGAGAAAGAAGAGAAAGAGGAAGACTTACAGCCTCTACATCCTCATTTTTAAGTCCAAGTTCCCGGTCCTTTGCTCTGATTTCATCCCTCTGTTTATCTACCACTTCCTTCAGCTTCTTCATGACTTGGCGCTCTCGCTCTGACATTCCTGGTTAACAGAAGGACACAAAAACCAAACTAAGAACAATCAGGAGCTGCTGAGACTGAGAACAATAACAGTGAGAAATATTTAGGTAAAGACTCTGGAAGTTTCCTGCTGGTAGAATTACAGAGAAGCTGTTGGGAGAAGCAGCTGTAAAGGTTACTTCAAGGGGAACAGGGAACACAGGTGACACAATCCACTCCATAAAGCCACTGCACAGAAACTCCTTAGAAAAGGAACAGACAATGCTAAGAACCATCTGTAACAGTGGAGGGGCACTGCTACTTCTTGCTGCCTCAGTAATTTTACATCAGTGTTCACACTATGCCCCAGGGATGCTGGTTATCCCTGTGATAACATGTAGGATCAGGTGGCCAAGACCTTGTGAAAGTTGTAAAGAAGATGGTCTGGTTCTGCAGCAAGATCGAAGGAACATGTCACTGTTTGTGACTTTTACCTAGATCCCAACCAACTTGAGGTACTCTGGACTAGAATAATTTTATGTTGAAACCCAGTTTTGTGTTGTGTGAAAGGGGGATGAGGCAGAACCTTCAGCGTGTGGCTGCCCTGGCCAAAGTCCAGTCCAAGCAGAAGCTCAAATCCAGGGTCTCCTTTTGTTATATTACCTTTGACAATGTATTTAGCCTCTTGGGTCCACAGCTTCCTCCACTTACAAACAGCAAGTGGTGATAACTCACTCACTCCTCTGGGGTGGCTGAAAAGCCACGTCCTTTTTAATATGTTAAAGCAGTTTCCATGTCTCAGGTCAGAAATATGCTGTGTACACATCAAATGTACCCAACCAGTCAAATATCTACTTTCTAACACCAATTCAGACTTTCTGGTTGGGTTCTTCCCTCATCAGAGAAATCCAGAGTTGCTCCTCTAGGAGAATGTAGGCTGCATGCCTTTAGGAACTCCAGCTTACAGATTGTCTACAGTTTAAACAGATGCATAATCCCATAGAGCAAGACAAACATGAGAGAGGGAAAGGGAGTAACCTTTGGTGGATGTGCACCCTTGCAGCAGCCATGGGCTCCCATGCAGGCTCAGTTTCTGGGATCCTGGTCCTCACCCTCTCTGCTCTAGGTTCTAGTTCTTTACAGGATAAGTTTAATACTTCACTACAATAACAGCTCAACCCCACCAGAGAGGGCAAGTAGACACTGACTCACATGACTGCTTAGATGTTCTGAAAGATCAACATTCTCCCATCACAACACAGGTCTGATATGCAACTGTATCCACAACCCCTCTGCAGCCAGTCTCAGGGCTGCAGCCTGAACCATCAGCTGCATTTGAAAATAAAAATAACCCATAATGCTGCCTTGAAGCACAGAGGGACTGCAGTGAAACATGGAGTGGTAGTTTCACCCCAGTAGGAGCCAGGACTAGTGAATGCAGCTATATTCATTAGTACTTGTGAGATGCTTTGAGATCTCCAGATAGCAGGTGCTATTTAAGGAATAAATACCATTTCAGTGCTGACTGCCTTTCCTCCCACTGTGCTCATTTTTCTCCCTAACATTTGGTGAAGATAAAAGACTTCAATTGTGTGCACAGATCACTATAATATCCTTTTATTTCAGGAGGAGGGGAAAAGAGAGGTGGGAAGTGTTTGTGAAACAGTCACATCATCTTCTATTTCCTCAGGCACGGGGAAAGAGGAGAGGGAAATCACTAAGTGCCCTAAATGTAAAATAATTATCTCTAAATGATTCAAAGTCTAATATCTGCAAGATCTTAAATGGCACACCCAGCTGGCCTCCCTAGGCACATCCTATGAGCAGCTTCCTGTGGAGTGCTGTGATCACAGCATTGTTCCAGTGCCAGAAAGGAAAGCAGATGGAAAAAAAACAACCAAAAAAAAACCCAACCAACCCAACCCACACAACAAAAGAAAGAAAAAAAATAAATAGGCATCCTTTATATTTACATTCAGGGACCAGTTTACTGGTGTGTTATATAACATCTACAACAGGCCAAGTGGCCAATCAGGGCCTGTGGCACTGCACTGCTAACTGAACCCTTAGAAGTTTGTCTGCACTTCGGCAGGGGACTGTGGGCTCCTGGGCAGCCTGGCACCGGAGCTCCACACACCCACCGACATCCTGCTGCTGGCCTGTGCTCCACAGCAGCTCCAGACAGCAGCTCCCTGGCTGCAGTGCAGCAGCAGCCTGCTTGTCCTGTTGGACACGTACTGGGTCAAGTTTGCTGGTGGGATGTTTCCAGGATCGTCCAGTCAGCACCATCGAGTAGTGCTCAGCCTGAGCTCGGGAGGAGTGAGGTGCAAACTCACTTTTAACCCTCTGTGTGTTTTGTATTCTGCCAGGTGTTGTGGTCTGCTCAGCCCCTCAGCTCTGTGCAGTGCTGCTGTTTGCACCTGCCTCTCCCCTAAGCGCTAAAGGGAGCTCTGCGAGCTCTGCTCTGACTATTAATCGGCAGGGATTGAATCTCAAAGGCTCACACACCCAAATCACTGGCCTCTGCTGGCTGTGCTAAAAATAACCCCTGCAAGTGTCTGGTGAGTAAGCAGCAAGCTGTGAATCCCAGGGGCTAGCCACTAAGGGGAGACATGACCACAATACTAAGTCACACAGAGATGTGAAGGCTGGAGTCTGGTCAGCTGGTCCAGCTAACAAGTATTTGCCTTGGAAGCCTGACTCAATATCTATCAGTTCAAATGATGGGGACTGAAAAAAAGCAGCATGAAGAGCTGTTTGACACTATCCACACGAATCATTTGAGACAAATCTATCCCCACTGATAAATGACATAATTTCTTAAAAGGAAAACAATTAGGTTTGATCTAATGTGTCCCAATAATAAGATGGGCTTGCTAAACATTAATGTGACTTGATTGAAACTGATGTTTTGGGCCAAAGAAGATCAGTGATCCCAGAATCTCTGGCAATGGTTTCTGGGTTTTGTTTGTTATTGTACTTGGGTAGACACAGTAAAAATAACATGAAAAGCATGCCTGGCATTTGCTTGGCCAGCTGAGTGTGAAGAGGATGGCTATATTTAAATACAAGCACATCAGCTGCAGGGAGGTAGAGACCGAATGGAAGGGGGGAGGGGGAACCCAAACAAAACCCAAAGGTTCTTTATAAGAAGCTGTCATTGTCATAGTCTTTATGGTCCATGACTCACTACTGCCATTCTGAAATTCTGCATGGAGTTTGTAAGGCTGATGTTGGGCATTAATTGAAACTGAAGGGAAAGCTTTACATTTGTTTTTGAAAAGTGCTGATCTTGAGATGTTCAACAATTACTTTTTGAAGATTTCTTTATACTCCTCCCAAAGGCAAGTGAGTGGTACTCAGCCTCTGTGAGGTCAATGGCTCAATGTCCAAGCAGAGACTGGTAACAAGTGGTGTCCCTCAGAGGACCATAGTGGGACTACTACTGTTTAATGTCTTCATCAGTGTCACAGACAGTGGGATTGAGTAAAGCCTCAGCAGGTTTGCAGACAATACCAGGCTGAGTGGTGTGGTTGACATGCCAAGGGACAGGATGCCATCCAAAGGGACCTGCACAGGCTCGATAATTGGGCCTATGTGAATCACATGAGGTTCTACAAGGCCAAGGGCAAGGTCCTGCATCTGCATGAGGGCAATGGCCAGTATAAATGCAGGCTGGGATGAAGGGATTGTGAGCAGCTCTGAGGAGAAGAACCTGGAGGTGCTGGTGGGTGAAAAGCTGGATATGAGCCAGGAGAACCCCCTGCACCGCTGTGTCCAGCTCTGGGGACACAGGACAGGACAGACATGGTGCTGTTGGAGTGAGTCCAGAGGACTCACCCTTGGATTGTCCAAGACAATCCAAGGGTTGGAGTACCTCTGATATGGAGACGGGCTGAGAAAATTGGTCTTGTTAAGCCTGTGGAAGAGAAGGCTCCAGGGAGACTTTAGAGCAGCCTTCCAGCACTCTATTTTTATTTTTTTTTATATTATGAGCATGGTGAAACACAGGACCAGGCTGCCCAGAAAGGTGGTGGATGCCCCCTTCCTGGAAAACTTCAAGGTCAGGTGGGACAGGGCTCTGGGCAGCTTAATCTAGTTGAAGATACCCCTGGCTCACTCCAGAGGGAGTTGTACTAGATGACCTTTAAAGGTCCCTTCCAACCCAAATCGTTTTAAAATTATAAATATCTTCACTTATTCTAAATTGACTGTAAGTCCCAACAAGTGAGGGAACCCTAAAAGCAGATAAACCAAGTAGAATCAACCTCTCCATATGGTGGACTGGTACGGTTCAGACAAAGAAATCTTAATTTGTTGCTTTACAAAGAGTTATCCTGAATAGATCAGCAGTTCCACTTATTTTTGTGCATAATGGTGTGAAATAAACATTGCTGGATGAATTATAATGTTTCTATTAGAAAACATATGGACGGCTTAAGAATGTTATTTTTTTGCAAAACTGCAAACTAAAAAGAAAAAAAAGTGATAGACAAAAAATTGAATCTAGACTTTGCTTTCAGAGATGCTTCTCAGCCAAACAAAATGTATTCAGGCTTTTCTTTCCCTCCTACACCCACCTTTTATCATGTCTTAAGAGCCATCACTTATTCAGAGATTTTTCCATTCAGGTAAGAAAAAAAAAAGCAAAACAACAAGCCCCCCAAGCCCAGACCTCCATTAATCTACAGTAAAAAGTCAGAATATCTAGTAAAAATATTTGTTAAAGTATTGCTTTTTATAACAAAAGCAAGTACTGAATTTGAGGTATCAAACTTGCCTTCGTGCTTCTGAAATTCCTCTTCCGTGAAATTAATGTCTTTGTGAGACAAGTTTGTCATCAGTTGTTTATTCTCCTCCTGCAGCTGTGCAATTTGGGTAAGAAGGTCCTGTGCTTCCCCTCTCCAGACATCCTCCACCAGTTCTAATTCCTAAAGGGTAGACCAGGACAACACATTTATATTTTTAAGCATGTTAAATAGTCTTTGACTGGTCTATTTACAGATCAGAGTAGTAACAATCCTGTGATTCTTGTAGACAACAATTAAATGAGACTACTTTGAATTTCTTAGAGGACATCTACTTTTCTAATGCCAGCATCAAGGAACCAAGTGTCAAAGCCTCCTTAGGCTGTAAACCCAATGTAAATATGTAAGGAGATAATTTTTGACATGCAAGTAACCCAAAGGATGGCTCCTTATATCCTCTTTCACTGTGAGGACCAGATTAAGGAGACTGTGATGTTGGCAAGTTAAGGGAACACCAGCAAGAATGGCCTCCTGCATCCCAGGAAGCCACCTCAAAGGCTGTTATAACATCCCATGGCCTCCTGCATCCCAGGAAGCCACCTCAAAGGCTGTTATAACATCCCATGGTGTGGGCCAGGGCAGTCAGTGCTAGGCATGCTCGTTTTGAAAGAGCAGCATCTCCAGTCTAAAATACCAAGTTCATGGAAGTGTGTGGCAAACCCTGAGCTCCTAATCCACATGGTAAAGGCAAGACAAAGCTGCGCTTCGTCTCCTGTAAATTGTTCTATATGGAATGTCTTTAGTGACATCTATGTTAGCAGCAGTGAGACCAGTCAAAACAACTCCCATTTGTCAGGACACTGTGTGTCAAGAGCAGCTGTCACCAATCCCTGTAAAGGTCAAATTAGGACAAAAAAGTATGAAGTCCTCAAGGAAAACCAGTTGTATTTAGAGCTTTACTTATTCCAAAACCCTATGCCATAAACCAATCCTCTGCAGTGGGGGCATTCTCTGCTCCACTTTCATGTATGTGCTTTAAACAACAACAAAAAAGCAAATCACTGGAGCCAGGCTGAGTCACTTGCTGGTTTTACATTTATTCTGCATGCCCCTTTCCTACTTAACAACAAAACACATTCGGACAACAACCCTGCCAAGCACAGCTCCAGGCTAAAATAAGCTCTGATGAGAGATTAAAGGACAGCTTTCTGCTTTGAATATATGCTCTGATAATGGGAAATCGTGTTCCTATTGAGTTTTGGGTACTAATGCCATTTTATTGCAGTGTTTGTTGTTGCACTACTGTAATTTTATAATGTCTATAAGCATGCTAAAAGTTTTACAGAAAAAAAAACCCCAACCCAGGTGACAAACATTATAAATAGCATATAGATGTTGTAAGCTATGCAGACTTGGATATTATGGAGTAGAGAAAATGTTGTAAATCACCTCTATTTTACTTGAAACTCTATCTTGAGAGAAAAGCAAATCTGTAATGAAACTTTAGATTGCCAAATGCCTAGACTATTTACAGTGATGCTGCACATTATAACACTGGAGCTAAAATAACACGCTGACCTAGTTTAGATAACAAACAGCACATTCATCAGTTATAAGCATACTGATAAAACCAAAATGGAACACACACAAACTCCCAAACTACTTAAACTTATATAATTTAAGTGTGGCTGCACTGTAAACACACAGCTATACCGAGGTTTGCCTAGGAAAAACCTTATTTATTGCTATTGAAGAGCACAATGAACTAGAGCAGAAATTAACTTCTGAATTCTCATTAGTGGAATTATCAGATAGGGAAGGCAGATCTATGGGCCTCCTGGTAGATGTCAGCCAGCTCAGGAAGTCCCTGGCAGTGCTAAAATAGGTTTATGGACTAGTGCTAAAAATCTCTTAAACTGATGCTTGCCAAGGACCACTAAATGCTGAGCTGGATTGGGGTTTGGAAGCTTTTGGGTCACAAATGTTTCTCAGTCTCTGGCCTTTTTTTTTTTTCTCCTTACCAGTACCTGTCCTGTGAAAGCGTTTTCAAACCCTCACACTGGAAGGCAGGTGGATGCAACACTTCTGTAGGGACTTAGTGCACTAGGAATACACTTAATAATTAAAAAAAAAGGTATTGCATATTTTATTTTCCCTTTTAAAATGTTTCCACCAACATTTCATCTGGGTTGTCTGAACAGTCCGTGAGCCAGTTGGTGGCTTAGAGAAGCTGGCAGAGATGAGTCGGCTGGCTGGTGGGGGATAAGTTGACACTTGGCAAGCACAGCCTTATGCAGTTGACGTGCTTAGGAAACTTTTTAACACTTAGATGAACTTCAGAAGCAGCTACTCAGAACATCCACTTGTACAATGTTGCTGGGTGTTGCTACTAAATCCGGTTCAGTGTCCACCATGCAGCATTTTGTTAGTATCTGAGATAAAGCATTGCTGATGACTGCCAATAGTCTGGTCTCTGTGCAATCAATGGGGAGATGCGACTTCTTCCCAGAGGGGTTTTTTTGCCCTCAGAAACCGGGCAGGTAGGGCTCAGGAAGAGCTAATTAATTTCCAGCAGAGGTCCCAGACACACAGTAGGGGGCCAGCACAACAGACCACCCACATGCCTCCCAATTAGATCTACTACAAGAGCAAAGGCACAGTTTTGGTACATGCATACATCTTCTAGACCTTAACTTCATACTCTGGAGACTTAGATTCTTCTACTGTCCTTTTCAGAGACATTGCCCCGAGACTTCCTCTACAAAGTGCTGCAGGAATTATCTGGGATTTTTCATATTCTAAGTGAAAGTCCCCTAGCTGATTCTTTTTAAAACATAAAACTTGAATTTATTTAAACTAAAACCAACTCTGGTAGTTTAAGGTCTCTCTTCCACAAATTCCCTGTCTCCTCTTTATTCTGAATCTGCGTGTGAAAGCAGGAATGGGGTGAGGCAGCAGTGATGATTTAGCACAGTCACCAAAAGAACCATTTCTTTAAACCAGTTATCTGGGTGGTTTAAAGAGTAAATCTGCCACTTACACTGCATTAGGTGGAGTCCTGTCGCCCGTCCTGCCGCCACATGAGGATAACAGGATATGGGAAACAATCTCTACCTTGGGCTTTTCATGGGAGTGGAGTCAAGGAACAGTATGACCACCTCAGACTAAAGCAAGGGACAATGTCCTGCCATCAGAGGATGGACCAGGGATCTGGGAGAGTGTTCTTTATTCCTCAGCTTTAATGCTGCCCTGAAATCACTCGGTTATCCATCTCTCTCCCATGACTTGCCTACCCGATGAGTGCACCAGGACTGGACTGCTAAATCATTCACAGCCCTGGAGTGAGAAGTGCATGATTGCCCGTGACCCTTCCTGGCCTAGCAGGAAGCAGCACTATCCTCTCATCGGGAGAAGGGATGGAGCAGGAGTCCGGATCGGAGAGACACAAGGGGAAGGAAATGCAGTGTCTGGGGAAGGGGTGGAGAAAGGGAAGAAGGAAGGAAACTTCCAGGAGGGAAGAAAAAAAACACAACAACACACCCAAACCCTCCTCAACACTAATGCAGCATCCACGCAGATCCCGTGAGGCTGCCCTGGCCGTACCCACTCGCGTCCCCCCCCGGCTCCGCAGCCTCCCTCTTTGTTTTCCCCAGC
>VXBZ01005795.1:91232-126624 GCA_013399135.1 Heliornis fulica
CCGGGGGGAGCGGAGCGGCTTCGGCTTCGCTGTTTCCCGGGACGGTGTCCGCCGAGGAGAGAGCCGCTGTTCCGCGGGGCTCTCCGTGTGCTTTCCCCGAGCTGGGGAAGAGGAGCCTCCCCATGAGCGGGGGTGTGTGTGTGCTCTTCGCCCGGTGTCCGAAGAGGAGGCTGAGGGGAGACCTTCTCCCTGACTGGAATGAGCTGACAGGAGGTTGGAGAGAGGTGGGCGATGGTCTCTTCTACCCACGGACAGGAGACAGGACAAGGGGAATGGCCCCAAGCTGCACCAAGGCAGGTTCAGATGAGATGTCAGAAGAAATTCTTCCCCCAAAGAGCTGTGGGGGTGTGGGACAGGCTGCCCAGGTAGGGGGTGGAGTCCCCACCCCTGGGTGTATTGAACAGACGGGAGATGAGGTGCTCAGGGAGATGGTTTAGGAGAGGACAGGGATGGTTGGACTCGATGATCGTAAAGGTCTTTTCCAACTAAGTCACTCTGTGATTCTGTGCTGCAGCACTTCAGCAGCGGGATTAGTTGTGGTGTCAACCCCCCTGCCCAAGGCTTTGTCCTCTGCATATGATGACCACATGTGTTGAGGATTGGAGGTGGGTTCGTGGCTGTGGCAGAGCCTCAGTGCTGTGACTGTGTCATTGAGGTGCCTGAGAATAAATGCAGTTCCTGTGTTCAAAGCTGACTTGTATGGTAGCAGGACACAAAGGTGTATCCCTTTGTGATGAGCATCCCCTGTTCTGGAAGAGGACAAAGGCTAACAGAAGGCCACAGGCAAATGTCATGGGGTGACAAAGTCCTTCTGCAGAGCAAACAAGGGTCTTGCATGCAGCGCCTTGCATGTTGTTAGGGTTTGTAGGCCCTTGCTTTGAGTGACTCGTCATGCCTGGAAATGTGTTCAGAGCATCACGGAAGTTTTATATGTACAAGAAGTTTGCATGCATCTACTTACAGAGGAAGTTAAACTAAACAAAAATGGAGTTTTCTGATAAAGTTTTTCAGTATTTTTGTCTTCAGGTGTGACGAGGCACTTTTAAATATTCTTGTTCTCATGGTGTTCAGTTAGAGGCGCTCTGGATGTGTCTTCAGAGATAAAATTATTTCAGGGCACATTTAATTCAAGTCCACACTTGCTCTGTAGGAATGATGAATCCTGCTATTTTGGACAAGATGCTATAACGTCAAAACTGGAACTAGTCAGGAGAAATAAAGCTGGAGTTGCAGAAGCCAAGCCTGGAACAACTGATAGGTGCCGCAGGATGTGAATACAGCATTAATTCCCGGGTTTTGTCAGCTACAAAACACCCATGCCAGGGAACTGAGGTATGAATGACGTGAAATGCAACACTGTGACACTCAAACTTTTTCAGGAGATACTGTCAATGTCTCTTTCTGTCACAAGTTACAAAATGTTGATCTTTCTCACATGCTGCCTAGGTAGACACTCATCCTCATTGAGATGAGCATCCAGGAAGGTAATAAAACAATCCAAACATCCCAGTTTGAAATTTAATTGCCTAACTTATAATAATAGTATATGATATCCTGTTAAAACAACAACAAAAAAAGTCTATGTATCATTCATGAAATGTATTTCCAAAGCTGAACACTGTAGGGTATTGCACAAAGTTCCGTAGGGAGCATGAGGGTGAATAATGGTGTAGTCATCCTTTCCTGGCAGACTACTTACTAAAGCATGACGAGGGGTTCCAGTACGAGCAGAACATTTGGAGAAAACTGGAGCAGCTCAGAGGGACAAATATGCTGTGAAATCATTATTATCTCTGAGTTAGAGTTGAGAGAAAAAAGTTCATCCCACCTGAATTCAGTAATAAATTAATTCTGTTATGTACAAATGCACAGAGGAAAAAAATAATGAGAACATGCCAGTGGCATAAGTAAAACTGCTCCTGAGCTAGATGAAAAGTCTGCACAGTGGTTTATCCATGGAAAGCAGCAGATTCAAGGCCGGCTCAGTCCAATCTCATTGAAAGCAAAGGAAGTTTTTAGTGTCCAGGAGAGTTCTCCACACGAGTCACGTACATGACATTCGTGCTCTTGCTGAAAACTTTCCCTTCCACACATGTCCACACCCTGAGCCTGCACTAACGCAGCCAGCTCAAAACTGGCAGCTGGAGTGAATGAGCATTTCCTTATATGAATCAAGTATTTGGATTCCATTTGTCACACAGCTGAAGACAAACGTGAGCCTGAGTATTGCCAGGAGTGTAACAACTGGCGCTAACTTGGCAAGCACAAACACATAACTATTTCACCGGAGAGCCATATTGTGCTTTAGACTCTGAATCTTCTGCAGTTAATTAGAACAGCTAGTCATGAAAACAGACTTCCCTAAGATCAAGTGTTTCAGTATTTCTGACTGGAAATGTTGATTGAAAATTTAAGTTTGGCGGTGTGAGGAATGAGTTTATGCTGTCAGCCCTGGGGGATGCAGGAGCCTGATATGTAACCTGGCTACAAATAACCCACAAGATGGGCTTCCCCGTTGCTTTCTTAATCGTTAGCGGCTCCTACATCTCTCCCTCGCTGTGGCAAATTTGGGCTTCCCGGGTTCAGCTTAAGCCTGGACCTTGCGAGACGGCTGCGAGCGCCACCTTCCCGCCCAAATCCCCTGAGGCGCCGCAAACCGGCCTCCCGCCGGTTGCCGGGCAACGCCCCCTCAGCAGCGCACCCAATGGCGTTCCGCCCGCCGCTCTTTCTGACAGGCCACCTCTCTCCGCCTCGCTCTCATTGGCTCCTCTCCTCCGCGGCTCTGTGCTCATTGGTTTCTCCCGAGTACGGGCCCGGCCTCCTGCGCCGCGCGGTCGCTGCCTCAGGGTTTAGGCGGTCCCTTCGCTATCCGTCCCTTACTGGCCACCGTAGCTCGGGCCGTACGTGGCAGTGGGGCTGTGTGGACCTATGAGCGGTGGCCCCGTGCCCCGGAAGGGGCGTGACGCGAGCCGGAAGTCCCCCCTCCCCTTTTCCTGCTGGCCCGCCGCTCGGTGCCCCCCTCCCGCTGGGCTCCGCCATGTCGCCGGTGCGGGCGGTGCTGGCGCTGCTGGCCGCGCTGGCGGCCCCGGCTGCCGCCTACTTCGTCAGCATCGACGCGCACGCTGAGGAGTGCTTCTTGGAGCGGGTGCCGTCCGGCACGAAGATGGGGCTCATCTTCGAGGTGGCGGAGGGGGGCTTCCTGGACATCGACGTGGAGGTGAGGGGACGGGGCACGGCGCCGCGGGTGCCGTGCTGAGGGGAGGGCTGCCCCGGGGCCGGGCCCTGCGCGCTCGTCCCCCGCAGCGTGGGGAGGCCCGGGTGGTTCCCCCGAAAGGCAGCCGCGGCGCTGCCCGGTGGAGGCGAGGGGAGGGTGACACCGACCGGAGGGTGGTTCAAACCCTCAGTGAAGTTTAGGGCGGTCTCGCCTTGTCGCAGGGGATCGGTGCGGCGGGGTCGCCGTCGGGCTGGTGGGCGCCAGTGCTTCTTGCCGGGTGGGTCGGGCCTCGAGTGATGTCTCTGAAAAGACGAGACGTCTCTCCCGGGGGTTACGCTTCTAAAGGCAGACTTTAATCTGTGCTGTCGCCGCAGAAGGCGGTCTTCCTGCTTTCCAAACCGTTGGTTTTCCTGAGCTGTTCTCTAACATCCTGCTCAATACGGACTTGTTGTAATAAACCGTTTGTCAGGAAGAGTGAACGGGGTTGCACTTTAAACGGTACTGCTTATTCGGGAGCACTGTGTCTCCCCTTACACCTGTCTGATTGCCGTCTCGGATAATGTAGGTGAGTTCTTTTAGCCAATGACATGTCAATCTAGTAGAATAATAAATAAGAATCCCTTTCATCCTGGTGAAGAGCAGTTGGTTGCTTTTTGGGGATAACTTCAGCATGGAGAGAGTCGTTGCTGAGAGCCAGCCTGTTAAAGCTACACATTGATCTAATACAGGACAGTTGGGAAGCTGCAAAATCCCGTTCCGATGTCGCTAGTGGAAGCTCAGCAACTGAATTCTGTGGGCTGAAAGCCTTTCGATCATAGTGACCCTGAGTGCTCAGCCCTCAGGCACTTAGTCCATTTGAAATGGTGACTGGAGCAGTACACAGCTGTGTGCCTGAAGCAGTATTGACATATGGGAGAATGCCTTTTATTTTTTTTTCTTTCTGTTTTCCTTCAAACATCAGAGATAAGGTTTCCCTTGCAGTTGCTGATTTGGCTTGACAGACAGGGCTGTAGTTGGCTATGGTATATTGTTCTTAAATGTTACTTATCTTAGCTACAGAAGGCTAGTAATCTTGGTTGGTAAGAGAGGCTTTTGTGTGACTTTCTTTACAGAGAAGTTTGTTGGTGTTTTGTGTTGGTATTTTTATTTTTTTTTAGTAAGATTTCTGTATAGAAAGAGTGCATCACTGCTTTTGAGTTGTGGGAGGGAGAGTTTGAAGAATGTCAGACCAGTCACATTACAGATGGTGTTGATATTTCTGACTGGGTAACTTCAGAATATGCATGCAGTGCTGTAATAGTGTATTTTAAACTACTGTGTTTTACATAAAGTATATGATGCTTTGTTTTCCTCATCCAGATTACAGGGCCTGATAATAAAGGAATTTATAAAGGAGATCGAGAGTCCAGTGGAAAATACACATTTGCTGCCCACATGGATGGAACTTACAAGTTTTGCTTTAGCAACAGAATGTCCACTATGACTCCCAAGATAGTGATGTTCACTATTGATATCGGGGAAGCTCCAAAAGGGCAAGACATGGAGACAGAAGGTGAGGAAGACTACTGGAAAGAAATTAGCTCCGACTCTGGAGCTTTTTCCTACATGCATGACTTCTGAACTTGAGTAGGATTCTCAGAATTCCTGTTTCCTCAATCTCTCTGGTTAGCTGTTACCTCTTCTAGTTACCTCTTGTGCAGCTAAACAAGATGTGGTTGGTTTAGACCTCATTACACAATTTAAAGCAAAATCAACAGAGAACCACTTGGCCATCTGCAGAAACTAATGCTTTCATCCTTTAGTCCTTTCATCAGTTTCATTCTCTTGATTTCTAGTTTGCTCAGCAGTATGTAGACTACTACATGCATTAGTTGAGCTCTTTGATAAATGTGCTAATATAAACATTTTCTCTTAGCCATGTAAATTACTGTTTTATCTGCAGCCTTTTGTCCTGTACTTGTGTTCATCTCTTACACTTTTCTCTAGGTGGTGGAGATACCTGGGATGGTATGTGTACTGCTTTTTGAAAGCTCATTAGCATCTTGTCTTTTGCATACGTTTATTCACTAACAGCTAACGTTTGCTTTTTCTCTGTAACATTTGTTTGTAGCATGAGAGAATGTCTTTTTAATAAACTACATAAAAGGTCTGATTCTGAGCAATGCTGAGCACCTGCAAGCTTTCATCAAGAGGTTTATACACTTAGCAACTCTTGGGATCTGGTCCTTGAACTGTCTGTGACAGTTTGCCTTCAGGTGGTTACTTATGGCTAAGAGAGGATTTAATGAGGAGTAGTAGGTGAAATTAAACTAAAACACTGAACACCCAAGAACAATGTATGTTTTAGATGGCGTTTGCTTTTTATTGCTGAAGTGGGTGATGAATAATCAAGGGCTTCTGGAAGCAGTAAGCTTCCCATAGGTCATTAGTGGTAACGCTGCAAGGGAAAAAACCTCAAACTTGTCCTTTGTTATAAAAGTAATAATGTCTTGGGTAACAAGTTACAAAGTTTTATTTAGAAATCACTAACTGTAGCCAGAAAGGCAGTAAGTTCTTGATTTCTTTTTTACCAAATAGGTAACTCTCCCTTGAGTGTTTGATATCCCTTGAAAAGTAACAAATACCTGATTTTTTTAAAGACTCAGTTAAGTCTTTTATAGAGTCTAAATGTATCTGTTGTAAAGAATATTAGTACAGCCTTAAAGTCTTTAAGGCAAACACTTTTCTTGAGTGTAGGTTTTTTTGGAGTGGGTTTAAGCAATCCCTGCAACTGTAATCATCTTTAATAAACTGCACTTGTGCAATGACCACTTGACCATGAAAAGAAGGGATTTATGATATTAGCAAAGGGTATGTGGTTTATGTAACTTTAAAATTTTAATTCTAGTTTGTATGACTGTTGTCCTCTGGCTGTCTTTTTGACTGTTCCCCTTAAGATGTGTATTTTTGAATAGCTTTATTTTCAGATGGTGATCTGAAACACTTGTAAATGATTGCAATAAGGTGGTTTTGAAGTCAAGTGTGTCCATTCACCGGAAAATGTGTTGGTTTTTTGTGACTTCTAAGGAGAGAGCTGGTTTCCCAGTATGTGTCTGTGGAATGATTAACTTGAATTTCTTTAGGTGCTAGAAAACTTTGAAAATCACTTGCATCATTTATAAATTTGTAAGTGGACAGCTCTTGGCGCATGAATGTATTTAAAGATCCTGCAGTTGACAGTGAAATCACTAAATCTCGGATCTCTGGTCCTTCCATTTGCTGAACTATCTCAAGCTAGTTTTCTGTTACCGTTGGTATGGTATCTTCCTCCTCTTCTGCTTTCACATACCAGAACCTGAAGCCGGTTCCTGCCCTCTGCCAGGTGCCTTTGGCATTGTTTGTGCTGAATGCTGTGCTCCAGCTAAACCAGAAGATCACGAGATGTGATGTGTTGCTTCAGAAAGTGATCTCGTTTTGCCAGCATCATGATCTTAACCTAAATTCTCAGTTCTTAGTATTGCAAGCTTAACAACTAGGAAAAGCTGTCCTTCTAAGATAATTTGCTTGGAATATAGTGGACAATATTGACAAAATAGATACTAGTGTGTGGTATTGATTTCATGTGTTCTTATATTCTGTTTCTCTGGAAAAGCGTGCCCGTATTGGAAACAAGTGGTCTGTACTGACTAAATTGTGTGTCTTCTGCCTTCCAGTTGGATGTGGAGATAGATGTTTTCCCACTTATTAAATACTGTAGAGATGTTGTAGGAAAAATGGCGCTATGAAAACTAACCTTTCCTTTGCCCTAAGGATAGAGAGTTTTCAGCTGTACAGACTGCATTTTTCAGAACTTTTGCAACAGGAAATTGAGTGTAACTGTTGATAAATTTCAACAAATTTTTTTTTGGTGTTGGTAACAGACTTTCTGATGCTTCTGACTTCATTCCACAGCTCATCAGAACAAGCTAGAAGAGATGATTAATGAGTTAGCAGTGGCCATGACAGCTGTAAAGCATGAACAGGAGTACATGGAAGTTCGTGAAAGAATACATAGAGCAAGTATGTGTCTTTGAAATGCCTTCTCCCCTCTCCTATGAACTTACAAAAAGCTATTAAAAATACAAGTCCATAAAAGCTGTTCTGAGTTACTAAAGAACAAAATTCAAAACAAATTGTGAAGGACCTGCCCATACAATAAAGACTGTAGTTGATGCTTACAATCATCTTTCAGTTGGTTTGCTTCTCATGTCAGGAAGATTGTAATGCAAAGAAACCAAACTTTAATTAGTTTAAATTCTACAGTTCTTTGGCATATTCATGAAGGTATCAGTAATGATGTGGTTCCCAGGAATAAATGTAGGATGAACGATTACCTTATTCTTTAAGTTGGTGTGACTTGAGCCAAAACAACATATTTTGTTTAAATGGAGCAAGCTACTGTTATTTCCAAGGAGGTAATATGGTTAGCTCTGCAGTCACAACCCCTGCTTTTTGAAATACAGCTTCAAAGTAATGCCATGATACAAGTATCGGTGATTTATGTGCAGTACCTCAGGCCCAGTGCCAAAATATGCTTTAAATTTGTTTTGAGTGCTTCATTACTTACTATTGTTGTTTTGTTTTGTTTTTGTTTTCCCCAACAGTTAATGACAACACAAACAGCAGAGTGGTTCTTTGGTCATTCTTTGAAGCCCTTGTACTAGTTGCCATGACACTGGGACAAATCTACTATCTGAAGAGGTTTTTTGAAGTCCGAAGGGTTGTTTAAGAGTACTTTTCCGGTCCCGGATTTCAGTTCACTGTCTACCAAACATCCTGGTCACAAAAAAAGTCATTTAGTTTCTGAACCCTCTTCACTGAACTGTAAAACTTCTTTGCTTATGTTTCTTCCTAGTTAAAAAATGAATTGTTTTTATATATCTTCTGTAGCAAAAGCTGTGCTGAAATCTTGTCACTTAATTGGCATAATTTTTTTCCACTTAAATCTGCCTAGTCTGTATGCTAAGCGAGGTCCAAGCAAGCTGCAAATGCTGTAATTCAACCATAGTAACAAGCAATGTTGATGTCTTTTCTAACTTTCTTTTTTTCCTGTTTTTCATAAGTACTTGCAGTTCTACCTAGGAAAACGGTACAAGGTCCTAACATGACTGTTTGCATTTTTGACATCTTTAACCCTTCAGTAGGTGATATAAAATAAAAAATAATCCCTTCTTCACTTACATAAACTGCCAAGGAGAAGCAATTTGAACTTTATTCTAATAATGAACAGAAGACAGCTGACAGCTTCCAATCGAGTGTTCATACCTAGTTGCTATTTAAAATAAAGTCTTCAGCAACTATCCCAATTACATCAAATTATTCACAGACTTCTTTTAAGTAAAACAATTGAGAAGAAACTACATTTTTCTCCTTTCTGTACTGAATGATCATTGTATGGTTTTTAGTCTTTCACAGGTTTTAAACTGAAACCAGTTGTGTGCAGTGTCTTGGCAAACAATACTTAACCCTCTGGTTTGTGCAGGTCCAACACTCCGACTGTTGGCACTACTGCAGAATGCTGTTAGTGTGCGGGAAATCGGGATTCCTGATGCCAAAGGGTTAATGGTTCTGGGGGTTTATTGCGATGCTATGCAGCCCTTGTATTTAAGTTGTGGCAGTCTCTGCCTTTATCTGATCATAATTAGCATAATGCTAAATACTGGTGTGTTTTCTTTTTCAGGCACATGTAGATTTGTTTTTTTTCTTTGTATAAAGTTTCTTTCCTCAGTATCTGATGATCAGTTTAAAAATTCAAGAAGCGTCTGACGTGGGTGCTGAGCCAGGATTATGTTGTGACTGATGTATATTAGTTGTAATCATTTTTGGGGATGGGGTGGGGTCTTTTCCAGGGGGGAGCCTCTACAAGTAACACACAACAGTTTTGTACAATTAATTTAAAATTTGTTACAGGTTTTCATGTTCCAGGTAAAGTTTTTTCAACCTTGGGCAAACACTTACAGCAGTTCTTCAGAAAGGTGGCTGTTACACCTTATTGCAACTGTTGTGTGCCAATATTTTTGTGTAAAACACTTAAAATTGAATTCAAAGATGTACATTTAAAAATTGCTTGTGAATCTAAATATGACCCAGGTTCGATAAATAAACAAATTCTTTAAAAAAGGTAACTTTGTAATTTTTTTTTTATTGACCCTTCAGGAAGTACAGCTTAGCACTCAAAGCTGCTTTTTTTCCATAAAGTATTTCTTAGGATACCAGGATTTCATCCCACTTTGTGAGTAGATGAGGAAAGGTGCAGCGTTGCTGCTGGACTCCAGGCAGCTGGGAGGCCCCAGGGCTTCGTGTGCTCCTCACCAGTACTTGTTCCCATAGGCAGCTTGCTGTAAAAACAAGCGTTCTGTGCTGCAGCCGAAGGCTGGTATTTGCTGCCGAGTTTATTCAGAGACAGGGCAAAAACCCGCCGGGTTGAGGTGAGGGCAGCTGCGCCCGGCACTGCCGGGGCGGAACCAAGGTGCTGCGGCGGGTGTTTCCGCACGGTCCCGTTGGGAGTGAGGGGAGAGGCCGGGAGGCGGCCAGGCCCGGACCGGCCCTCAGAGATGGAGGCGGTGACTGAGGGGAGCTGGGAGTCGCTGCCCGTGGCGCTGAGCGAGGGCGTGTTGCGGGCGCTGCGGGACCTTGGATTCTCACGCATGACCCCGGTGCAGGTGAGGGGTGCGCTCCCCGCCGGCCCCGTGGGTGTCCCGGGGAAGGGGGAGCCAGGCGGCCGCGGGCGGGCAGGGCCCGGGGAAGGAGGGTGCGAGCGGTGTCGGCGGGGCCGGGGCTGGGGCTCGCTCACAGCCCGCAGGTCGGGTTCTGGAGGAGCGCGGGAAGCCGCAGCCGTGGCTTTCCCGCCACCGGCTCTGCCTGGGTGAGGTTTACACAGAGCTCTGAGGTCTCTCACGGGGGTTTATTGCCCCCGGAGCAAATCCACGCGATGTTTCTCCTTTCGATTTATTTCTTTTCAGTCTGCAACCATCCCGCTCTTCATGAATAACAAAGACGTCGCCGCAGAAGCGGTGAGTGCTGCTTCTTGGTTGAGTTTGTTTTTCTGGGTCTGTCTCTGGAGCCGAGGGAGGGCTGACGCTCTGTCCTTTCTCACAGGTAACAGGCAGTGGCAAAACCCTAGCGTTTGTAATTCCCATTCTGGAAATTCTTCTCAGGCGGGAAGAAAAATTAAAGAAAATGCAGGTAAGATTAAGTTACTCAGTCCTGAATATGTTTGTACAATGTGGCAATAAGATTTGAGGTTTTCAGGAAAAGTACCAGCAAGGGAAACTGCACGTACATAAACCAAATGTGTGCTCAGCTCTCTGGCATAACAGTAATAATAAGCTCTTTGAAGGTTAGAAAATATATGTTGGGGTTCTTTCTTTGCACTTGGATATGGCTTCTTATTTGGTGTGAGCAAAGCAGGTTTCTGAGCTGATGGAAAAGTGGCTTAAAATATCAAATACAATGATGTACTGCAAGCAAGAGCTTTTGAATGCTTTTTAGCACCTATTGATTTTTAATACATTTTAGCATATAGAGAACTTATGCTGTTACTTGCCATTAGATATCATGAGATACTGCTTTGAACAAAAGCATCTGCATGTTGGTATAACACCTCTTTCACAGATGTGTTCTATTATTTTTGTATCCTTTATCGTATTTCCGTGTAAATGTTTTATCTAGGATCATATGTATGGCTCTTACTTGCTTAGCTTGTAAAGGAGAATTTTGCCCAAATATTTTTACTAGTCTGTGAATTTCCATAAATCCATTTTGTTTTCATGCCCAGGTCGGAGCCATAATTATCACACCAACGAGAGAATTAGCTATACAAATTGATGAGGTGCTATCACATTTCACAAACCACGTCCCCAGGTTTAGGTGAGTGAACTTCAGGCTTCTCAAGACTGTTCCTTTTTCTTTGGACCTCTGTCATTTGTAAACTAGCAGAATTTAAAGATGACCTAATTCATTCTGCTTTATTGTTTTAGTCAGATTCTTTTTATCGGTGGTAGGAATCCCATGGAAGATGTTGAAAAGTTTAAAGAACATGGGTAAGTTGTTTGTCATTAATTTTTATCAGTGCCTCTTAGCTGTGGTTTACTGCCCATCCTTGGGGTTTTTGAATTTGCTTTGGTCTTGCTAGTACTGAAATGTGATGGTGCTATGTGAGCACGTTAGGGTGCATGCTGAAGAAGTTGTGGATTCTTTCCTTGAGATCTACCATAATGTGTATCCTTCAGGAAAGGATCTTACGAGGATCCTGTTTAATGCTAATGAGGAAGTTTTGGAGTAATCATATTTGCTGCTGGCTTTTGTGCAGAAGTTCCAAATATTTCTTCTAGCTGATAGTTTCTGATTATATTCTAAATTTTAATTAGAACAAATGGTGTGCTTTCACCTGAGTGTCTTTCTCCCATTCATTTTGTGTCCGAAAGACACTGAAATACAAACACAATTAGAAGTGACAAACTGAAATTGTTTTATTGAAGAATGCAGTCAACTTAAGTGCAGGTTTGTGCTGTGGCAATTATGTTAGCAGCTCCCCCGAAGTCCTTGCACAGTTACAGTATTGCTTTGTGTCTTGTTTGCAAACAGTGGGCACATCATTGTAGCTACTCCGGGTCGCTTGGAGGATCTGTTCAGAAGAAAAGCGGATGGATTGGATCTAGCAAGCTGTGTGAAGTCACTTGATGTGTTGGTATTAGATGAAGCAGACAGACTTCTAGATATGGGCTTTGAAGCAAGGTATTGAAATAAAAAATTCTCTTAATACTTGTGAAACTTTGAGTTCATATTGGTATGTATTTGGGCTGTGGTGACCATTAAGATTAGATTTGTTGTTGTTGTTCAAGTAATTCTTGACTAAGAATCATTTACACATCACAATGGCTTAAAACACTTTAACAAGTAAATTTTTATGTCCCTTGTCTCTTTCTCTTAAAGTTAATTAACTCAGTAGAAGATTGGCACTTCATAATAACCATGATTTTGTTTATAAACCCTTACTTCCAGTGATTAAGCTTTTTTTTTTTCCTGAGGGGAATCTTGGAACAGTTACATTTTACATGTGCTCACTTGCAGCTTAAATGCCATTCTGGACTTTTTGCCCAAGCAGAGACGGACAGGTCTGTTCTCAGCAACTCAAACTCAAGAAGTGGAGAACCTGGTGCGAGCAGGTCTCCGGAATCCTGTCCGCATCTCAGTGAAGGAGAAAGGGGTGGCAGCAAGCAACACACAGAAAACTCCAACACGCCTGGAGAACTATTACATGGTGAGAAACTCTGCTTTGTAATAGTTTCTTGTTCCCTCTTCTTTTTCCCTGCTTCCATCAGTAAGTTTTTAAACCGTGACCAGTTAGCATCACATTAGTAGAGGAACCAGTAGTCTCAAAAATGTTGCAGATTTGTTGCAGATCAGTAACCAAGCTGAGGAAGAGGATGTGAATTAGCACTCAGTTTTGTTTGGCTGGCCAGGAGTTGTTGTAGCCCCAAACTAGCTGCAGTGCTGTGGCTCCGTTACCTGCTTCTAAGTATGAGAGAAGTGGCTGAGGGAAGCTTGATGGTCTAATGTGGGAGAGTATTGTAGCTGGGAGTGGGAAGCTGGGAGTTAAACATTTATTTTTACTTAAAACGATTAACATTCCATGTTATTAATTGTGATACAAATGATCAGTAATAGGTTGTGCCCATAGGTATTTATCAGTGCACAATGCATCGAGGAAACTGGCAGATCACTTTGTGTCCAATCCATTTTCTTATTTTTTTTTCTTTTGCTGTGTGTAGATATGCAAAGCAGATGAAAAATTTAATCAGTTGGTGCATTTTCTTCGACAGCACAAACAGGAGAAACATCTAGTCTTTTTCAGGTAATTCTGTTTGGGTTTAATTGTGAAAATAGTTTGGTGGTTTATCTTTAAATTCCAAACCCATGCCCTTTGTTGACAAGGAAACAACTGTTTTAGAAGTGATAAAATTTTAACATCTGTCTCATGGAATATGGCACATAAAAACAGATTGATCTTGCTTCATGTCAGTATGGCATTGAATTTAATTAATCAAAACATACATTTAAAATGCACATGTAAAGTAAGTCATTAGAGATGATTCTATGTTAATTATAAAAATTCTGCACATATACTAAACAAAAACAAGCAATAGCTTATATTTTTAAAGGCCTCAGACTGCTCCAGCTTGTCCATATTAAAAATGCAGCGTAATCTTTTGCTTTGATGCTTGTCTTTATGCCAACAGCACGTGTGCCTGCGTGGAATACTATGGGAAGGCTTTGGAATCCTTAATTAAACAAGTGAAAATAATGAGTATTCATGGGAAAATGAAACACAAGCGTAACAAGATTTTTACTGAGTTTCGGAAGCTCCCTGGGTAAGAACAAACAGGTGAAGCCAACCAATGTCAAACCAGTGTGGGATGTGTGGTTTTTGCCTGGTGGAATATTCTGCCACACAAGTGTGGAAGAGTGGTGTTGTGCTGAGGAGAAGGATGCTACTCATTGGTTCTGAATGTATTTATAACAGCACAAACTCTGCTCAGGTACTCAAAAGTATGATCACAAAGTGGAAATGTGACTGGAGAATGTCTGGTCTCATTTTGATAGTCTCTGTGGCAGCGTGGAAGGTGTGGGGACATGGAGACATTAGGATATTCTGCAGCCCAAGACCATCTGTGCATGAACAACAATATGGCAACATGATGCTGTAATTTGCTGGCAGAAAAGTGTTTTTTGACAGCTTTGTGGGATGTTGTTAAGAGGCTCTCGCTCCGTTAGCTGTCATTTTTTATTTCATAGGACCTGAGATTTAGCAGTGTGTATTATAAGAGAAATAATTTCCAACAGACTAGAACAACTGTTTAAAACAGCACACTAAAGCTGTCAGGCTCTTAGGTTTTTTTTATTAAAATGTTTACATACAGCTGCAGTGATGCATTGGTGATATAAAATTAGAACTTGTAATAGGGAATTGACCTTTTTTCTTAGCAATGTGTTTGTTGGCTGTAATAGAAATCTCATTCATTGTGTTCCTTGTTCTCTAGTGTAGATACTGAGTACACAGTTGGGGGGATACTGGCTGACATTTTTTTCTTCCTCCTAGTGGCATTTTAGTTTGCACTGATGTGATGGCCCGTGGCATAGACATTCCAGAAGTACACTGGGTTTTACAGTATGACCCTCCTAGCAATGCAAGGTACAAGTTCAGATCCTAAGAACCTTTACTTGTGGTTATGTTACTGTACTGTCAAAATATAAATTGAGAACATGCAACTGGAAAACACAGTCCAAGCGTGGATGTTTGAGCACACACCCAACGCAGGAACAGGAGGGGTTGGGGCACTGCAGTTTTTGTGGTAGCTGCTGTGAGTTGAAATGGATTTGTTTTTATGTGCCTAAATCAAGTGAGTAGTCACTGCTTATGTTTGTGTTAAAAGGCATTCTCGTGTGAGGCTTGGTATGAGAGGATCAGATAATGAGGTGAGACACAGGGGTGAATGAGAACAGAGATGAGAGCAGGGACAGAGCTCTGGGAGGGATAGTACATTGGAAGGTCACATGAAAATACACATTTATTTTAACTTCCAGTGTCATAATTCTCCCTACAACTTGTTTAAACTCACCTCCAAACCACATGTCCCCTGTTTTAGCATACAGTCCTCAGAATTGAGTGGGAGTGCTGCCAGTTCCTGCAAGCTCAGGTTAAAAGTGTATAGCATTCTGTACTTTCCATTCCATCAGCTTTTCCCCTTTTGCTGTCTGTCTTCTACTTAAAATCAGATGGAGCAGCTCTGTTGTTCTGTTGTTCCAGTGCCTTCGTGCACCGGTGTGGTCGAACAGCGCGGATTGGCAACGTCGGCAGCGCACTTGTATTTTTGCTTCCCATGGAAGAATCTTATGTTAACTTTCTCTCAATCAACCAAAAGGTTAGTAGACTTTTATTCTGCCCCAAAGCAGGAAGGGGCTGGGGGACAGGCTTACTGATAGAAATGCTAAATCTGAATCTGTAGAATGTAGGGTCATATGGATAATGTTTTAGCAGAGGTGCATGATGAAAAAACTAGGAAGAGCTGCTTATTCATCACTGAATGCAACTATTTGTTAAACATGATTGCTCCCAGTGTTACCTGCTGAGATTGTAATAAGGAATGTGTGATGCTTTGAGGAAGGAGAGGCTTTTAGTTTCTTAGAATGTATAGACCAAGTGCTTCCAGAAGGACAGTGCTGGCTTAATGCTCCTCCACCCACCCTGCCACCACCAGTTTGTGCTGCACTCTCTGTACTGCTTATTTTTAACTCTGGTAATTTCACAGTCCTGCATTTGTGGGATGAATTGTATAGATTCTATGGAATCCTGCTAATGAGAACATAGCTCATGAGGTGTGAGATCAAGGGGTTGCCTCTCTTGAGCTGCAGTGTGTGAACTCTTCTGGTGAGCTTGGACATGCATGAGGGGTGAATGGTGAGCTAGTGTGCTGAAACGGCCAAGCAGAAGGGGAAAAGGGGCTCAAACTGTGTTTGAAGTTTCATGGTGTATTTTAAATCATTCAGCTGAACTTTTCCTTTGGTTTTGGTTCTCTTTTCTGGCTCTTAGTGTCCCATGCAAGAAATGAAACCACAGACAAATGTGTTAGATCTCCTTCCAAAACTGCAGTCTATGGCCCTTGCTGACAGGGCAGTGTTTGAGAAAGGGATGAAAGCCTTTGTGTCCTACGTCCAGGCTTATGCCAAACATGAATGTAACCTCATCTTCCGAATGAAAGGTAATTCCCAGCACTCGGTGGTACCTTCAGCTGTTCTTCTCAGAGGACAGGATTTCCCAAAGACATGATGTTGTTATCCATGAGCTTCAGCTACTGATTTCTGATCTCAAAGTTATTTTCTGCAGCATTGGATTCTGATAAAACTCCTGGGTTTTTTCCCAGTAACATGTTTCTCATAATTTTCAAGGGAAAATCTTAAATTAGCAAGTTTGACTAAAACTGACATAAGTATAAATAAAAGCAACTTTGTTATTACTGATATTAAGTACAGAATGCAAATGATAGAATAAGATACTTCTTTGCTGTGACTGCTACATGAAATTATCATTTTCACCCCTCAGGAAACTGACTTTATAACCTTTATTTTAACAGATCTGGATTTTGCTAGCCTTGCCAAAGGTTTTGCATTGTTAAAAATGCCAAAGATGCCTGAATTAAGAGGAAAATCTTTTCCAGACTTCACTCCGGTCACTGTTAATACAGACACCATTTCATTTAAGGATAAAAATAGAGAAAAACAGAGACAAAAGCAATTAGAACAACAAAGAAAAGAAAGACAGGAAAATGAAGGAAAAAAGAAATTCATAAAGAACAAAGCATGGTCAAAGCAGAAAGCCAAGAAGGAGAAGAAAAAGAAAATCACAGCTAAAAGGAAACGTGAGGAGGTAAACTCTGCCTGTTCTATTAATCTACACATGGTTACTGTAGTGTAGGTACATACTTTCACAGGGCAGAAAGCCATGGCATTTCAGTTTGACAGAATTGAGTATTGTAAATTAATGTTTTAGGACCTTGACAAGCAAAGCTTTAAAAAAATAGAGACTTTCTTAAAGACAAACAAAGAAGCTTAGTGCTGTGATGCTGGGCAGTAATGCTGCCAGCACAGGTGGCACAGGTTTGTGTTTCTCAGAGGCTGCAGCAGTTTGGCATGATGGTGGACAGCATGCAGGTCTTTTTCTCTTTGCTTTTTTCCAACTCTTAACAAGTCTAACAGAGTTAGATAGTTTCCTAGGAAGAAACTGAGGGATATTTCTGTATTGGAAACTCCTGGCAGTAACTAAGTTGTAAACTTCTGTCCTGTCCAGTTGTACAGAGTGAAAGCCTTCTCGTGTTTAATGTGATTTTCTGGTTTTTTTTCAACTGTCAACAGGGCTCTGATATTGAAGATGAGGATATGGAAGAGCTGCTGAATGACACAAGACTCTTGAAAAGATTAAAAAAAGGAAAAATTAGCGAAGAAGAGTTTGAGAAGAGACTGACAGGCAGCCAGAATAGACTTAAAGCAGAAACTGTTGCTGACTGAAAGTAGACAGTTATTTTAACCACTCTTCTTGCATTAAAATACAGCCTATTTAAATAAAACTGGTTTTGTAACAAAAAAAAAAAAGATGCCAAGACCAGAATTGATCTGATGTCCTCATCAAGAGACCTGGTGCCCATAAAGCCACACAACCACGCCAGCAGTTAAGGACAAAGTTAAAAGCACTGCTCTTGTATGGCACTGTGTGAGCTGCCCATTTCCATCAGCAGCCTCGTGTGTTTGTTCTGGGTAGGTACCACAGCTCAGTAAGGAACAGCATGCCTCAGAACAAGTCTGAATTTTATTTTACAATATCAAAATACTCCACTCATCTTAAATAATTTATTTTAGGTCTGTAGAAGATGTAGTAACTCTTGGATTTTTTTTTTTAACAGTGGTCCATTCACACTTAATGTTTTGCTTTAAAACCTCAAGGCAGCTGATAATTACATTAACCCTTATAATGCCATCTCCTTACCCTGTCCCATGTAACTTGTACTATCTTCCAAGCTCTTACAACTGTGATAGTCATTGAAGATAGATATGTCATGTCCACCAAGTCCTCTGTTACAGGTAGAGTTTAATAAGTTCATCACTGACAGCTGATGGAGTTAACACACCAAGGTCTGTAAACAGTAATGTAATTAATGATGGTGATGTGTAGTCAATCCAGGGATGTTCTTCTGTTAGATTCTGACTTGTTTTCAGGGTGTCTGCTTTATACTAAAAGGAAACAAGAGACCATTCATTATTACACAAGTGCCAGTTAAATCCTCAAGCAGATGTTTGTGGTAAAACTCAAAGAAGTCAGGGGCTAAAAAACGACATGTAGGCTGGTGCCACCTTGGTCTCAGCTGTTTTATCTTCTGTATAAAATACAATATGTAGCTCTGAAGTGTATCAATTTAATTTTCTTGCTCTCAGCTGCTCCTGTGCCTGAAAGGAACTGCTTTAGGAGCTAAATGTTGGTATTACAACAAACTATGGCTGTTTGACTTGTGACTGTAGCATGGAACAACTCATTATGTTGAGTAATACAGTAGAGAGATCCAGATAAATTAAGAGATACTTAAAAGTATTCATAAACACATGTGTGCATCTTAGCTGGCTAAAAATATTTTTAACTTATCTTACCTTAAACTTATCTGGGACATCCTGCTGATTCAGTGGGAAGAGCCTTACAAACTTGAAACTTTCAGCTACCACATAGAACGGCTTATTCTGAGCTTTGGCACAGACAGCAATCTGATTAGTGCCAATCTGTGGAGACAGATGGAAACAACACACAGAGTTGGTGCTAGCACAACATAATATTGCTCAGTTACCAACAACAGTTACTGAATAATGTTCAAATAGAAAAGAAAGCCTTGAAATCTTCAAAGAAACTAAACTTTAGAAGTCTAGAGCTTACAGAATGCTATACTAAACTCACTACCTATTACCTTGTTAATAATGCCTCCGCTTTCAACGACACCTTCAGCACCAACTAACACCAAGTCCACCTTCTCCATAATGTAGCTGTTTAAAGGGGGAAAAAAATCCAAATCTTACTGGGTAATATAACAAATGACTTGAACAGAACTTTAATCAAAACAGTCTTTCATTCTAATAAGCAAACATCAAATACGTGTGTTGTAACAGACACACTCTCCTCATCATGCAGCAAAAGGTGTAACTTGTTTAGCTTGTTTGATGACTAAGTAACAACCTCTGTAGTTTGAACAAGCTTTTAGGATGTACATTAGCAAGATGTAACACTACTAAAACAAAATTGTGATGAACAATATTAAGTTCTACCATTGGACTTACCCAACTGCAGCATCCAGGATCACAGTCACAGGAATGTTCAGCTTCCTCAGGGCTTTTGCCATTTTTTGTCTATTAAAAAAAACAAACCCAGCAAAATACATGTTTAAAGTGTGCAAGACTGTCTTAAAAAAAACCCAAACAAAACCAAACAATGCTAGAAAAATACTGTCTGAAAGATTGAAACACATGACTCTGTTTCCTAGTCTGATTTGGTTTATCTTTTACCCTCTAATAAAATATAAGTTCTTATGTAGAAATGGAAAGAGTGAACCCAATGTAAGTCAAGTCTGGTTTAGCAGTCAGGAATTACAGCTACAGAGAAATGAGTCAGTGAATTACTTTCAAGGTAACAGATTGCCATCACCATCTTAGTTTTTTTCAACAGAAGCAGTAACTTCTCACAATGCACCTCATGCTTTTATATATTTCAGTGAAGCTGGAAAAATCTTTGACTGGTGAAAGACTTGGTAGCAATGTGTATTATTCAGTAAGCAGGATTTACTACTTCACTTATACAGCAGTGTATGCTCAGAAGAGGGAATGCTTGCTCTCTTCCTATCAGTAATATCAGTTGTTTACCACCTCCCAAGGGAAACATAGGTTGCCTGGTATGGACTGAAAGTTTGTAAACCTTTGAGGAAAACCATAATTGGAATATTTTGTATGGGAAATTACTTGCCATTTTTGGTTGTTTTTTTTTTTATTTTTTAAATTGTCCAGATCAACACAATATTGTTAGTTACCATTTAAAATGCTATCAATCCTAGCAGCTTTTCTTAAGGTATGACAGACCCTGTTAACCAAGATAAAACAGAAATTAATGAGTACTTGCCCTGCTTGATCTGGCTGTGATTCAGTAACATAAACACTGAATCGCTTCTTTGACTCAACCGCTGCTTCTAGCACTCTGAGGACCACTCTTGAGTAGGCATGTGTCAATATTCGCTGTCAAAAAAAATAATAACCAGACATTACATTTTGATGAATTTTGGGAAACCATTACTTTTGTTAATGGTGTTATGGCATTTACATCACGTCCGTCACTGTTAAATAATTATAGAACTCCTAGGGCAATAAATCACTCTGAGCTGGACTTTATGTGGCCCACCCTGATGCAGCCAAGAGATGATGTTCTAGTACCTTAAATGCAAAATTAGAATCATAGAATGATTAGGGTTAGAAGTGACTCCCAGAGGTCATCCAGTCCAACCCCCCTGCAAGAAGCAGGGACACCCCCAACTAGATCAGGTTGCTCAGGGCCTCATCCAACCTGGCCTTGAACTTCTCCAGGGATGGGGCATCCACCACCTCCCTGGGCAACCTGTTCCAGTGCTCCACCACTCTCACAGTAAAGAACTTTTTTCTAATATCCAATCTAAATCTACCTCCCTCTATTTTAGAACCATTACCTCTTGTCCTGTCACAACAGGCCCTACTGAACAGGATTTGAAACTGATTCCTCAAGCATCTCTTACAGCAGACCACAAGTTAAAGCTGGACTGCACAGAAATCAAATTAGGGAGAGGAGATGAGGTTACAATTATGTGCTTGCAGAAGCTGCCATCAGACACTGCAGTTATAAGCGTTAGGAAACTTCGCTCCTCTCCTTTGGTTTTTCCATTGCTGCAAGCTGCAGAGCATCAGCACGAAGAGCAGCCCTGCCTCAGCTCAGCCTACTTACAGCACCGTCTCTGATGAAAGGGTGGCACAGCTTGGCGATTTTGTTCCTGGAGAGAGACACTTTCTTGAGGAAGATCTCCCCGCGCTCAATCATGATTTCTTTGCACTTGGAGTAGTCCTGGAAAACACATCGATGTCTGCAGTGGGAGCGGAGGGTCCCCCAGCCCGCAGCACGGCTGAGCAGGCGCAGCCCCTCTTACCGAATACTCCAGGGAGGTGAGGCTGATGAAGCGCAGGAAGAGCTCCCCGCCGGAGGAGACGGCCACCGAGGAGTCCACCCGAGACAGAGTGTCGATGGCGTCCAGCAGACTGCTCCTCAGGCCCTGGATGGTCTCACCTGCGAGGAGGCGGAGGTACGCGGTCAGGGCACGGCCGGGCCTCGCCATGGGGAGACCCGGGGCAGAGGGGTAACCCCGTCCCGCCCGGGGCTGAGGGAAGACCCGTGCCCACCTCGGTCCTGCTTGAGGAAGCCCAGCAACGCGCGGATGGCGGCCACGGCCGAGGCGACGTCGGGGTCATCCCTCAGCTGCGCCTGGAACGTCTCGATCAAGTCTGCAATTCAACGGGGCGCGTCAGGCCCGGCCCGGGGCTACCCCGAGCCGCCAGCCCCGCCGCTCCCCTTACCGTCCGTGCTCATGGTCCCGGCCGCTCCGCTGCCCGCACGGCCGCCGCGCCGCCCGCCTCGCCTGGGCGTGGCGTCGTTTGCGTGACGCAACCCCTTTGGGTGACATAGCGCCGGGCCCTGGCGTCATCTCCGGGCGCCCGGAGCAGCTGGTGTTTCTGAGCGGCGCTATGAGTGCGGGTAAGGCGGCGTGGCAAGGAGGGGGCTAGCAGGGCTCAGGGCTGGGCTTTGCCGTCCTTGTGCCTCGTCGGGCAGCCCGTGCTGCGCTGGGGTGTCTGCTCGGCCGGTTCCCTGTGTTCCGAGCTCGGCTTGGGCCCCTCAGACGTCCCTGCTCGGGGGTGTGTGGCCGCTGCTGCTCGTTGTTGGTGCTGAGCTTGGAGTAACGTTGCTGCCTTGGCGCTTTTTCAGATGATGAGCTGAGCCTGCTGGTCATCGTCATTGACACCAACCCTATCTGGTGGGGAAAGAAGGCGCTGGGAGAAGCTGAGGTGTGCCTTCTCGGTGTTGGTACTGCTCATGGGGATTTCTAATGGAGAGAGTCTATTTTTTTTAAATAGTTCTAATTAGCCAACAACTGGGATTAGCCTCTGATTTCTGAACTATCTCGTGTTGTCTAACAGAGATTTAATGGATATGAGAATGCTCTTTTCAGAATAGCTACCCAGCATTATGTTTGTCAGAATTTCTAAATGCTTCCAGCTAAGAAAGGAAGTGTCTTCAAGATTCAATCCAAATTCTGAGTCTTCAAATTCAAGATTCAATCCAAATTCTGTGTCTTCAAATTCAAGGTTCAATTCAAATAATGTGCCTTCAAATTCAAGATCTATTAACTGCAGCTATTTGAGAGGCTTCTTTTAAATCATTTATCTGTAAATGTTATTGTGCTATACCTACTTTTTTTTTTCCTTTCACCAGTTCACCCTGTCAAAATGTATCGATGCAGTGATGGTACTGGGAAATTCACACTTATTTATGAGTCGCACCAACAGGCTCGCTGTAATAGCGAGTCACACACAAGAAAGGTATAGTTGCTTCTTAACAGTGTAAAGGTTTAAAGTGCCCTCTCCTATATCTGTCTCCTGCTCTTCTCGTTGGAATTAGGTATATAATTGAAACCAGGTTTGCAATGCATGATGTATCGCTGTGTTAAAAACAGAAGTTGCTAAAACTGTGTAGGAAAGAAATCTGCCTTACACAAAGCAACAAAAACGCTTATGAGACAGAAGGAAGGCTTAAAGAGAATTTTTACTTTCAATAAACAAGATATAGCATGGGTGAGATGTGGTGAGCAGGACAATGCAAGAAGTTTCCTGTTTAGTGGATGTTTTTCCCACACATGAGTCTTGGAATCTACCCCTAACTGCAGGCATGGTATCTATTTGCCAGTTCTCTTAAGAGATGTGTTGAAAGTAGGGACATGAATGTGGATTTTAATCCATTCTGAGTTTCAAGATTGCCCACCTTTTTTAGTCTCTTTAATGCCTGAAGTTTTAAAATTAATTGACATTACGTTTCAGAGTATTGCTGTCTACAGGTGGTCAGTTTATCACATTTTTTTCTTACAAGGTTAAGGGCAAAACATTAATATTCTGTTTTTCCTCTGTTTCAGCCGTTTCTTGTACCCTGGGAAGCGTTGGACTTTTGCAGATCAACTTGGAGATGGCAGTAGTTCCATAGAATCTAATTGCTCTGGCAGCAAGGATGGAAAATATGAGTTGTTAACAGCGATAAATGATGCAATTGCAGAAGAGATTAAGGACCTCATGACAAAAAGTAAGGAAAAAAATTTGAAATCTAGGCTTAACACGCAGAATTGCAGAGCACTATCAAGGAATTGTAGGGATTTCCTTTATTTTGATCATGTGCTTTGTAAAACATTCAAAGGAGATAAGCTTATTATGCTTGATGTTTCAGGCCTCTGCATTAATACAGTCTGCCAAAGATAAAACTTGTAGGTTTTGATAAAGTTGAGGTTCAATGACTGCTTTTATATAAAAAGTAACTTTTTCACCTTTTCTTGTGTTGCAGCTGACATGAAGGGCCAGCAGACAGAAACTCTGTTAGCAGGATCACTTGCTAAAGCTCTTTGTTGTATCCTTCTGATCACAGAATCTTCAAAGTCTAAATTTTAAGACTGTTTCTTATAATTCTAGTAAAGTTTTATTATTCCTGTTCTGTAATAATACTCAAAACTGAAACCTTTGCCTGATAATTGCGGGTCATATTTATTAAAGTGTGTGTTGGCTAAGGTGGGGAATTGGTGGTATGGAAACTGGAATTACTTCTAAGAACAGAATGCAGATTCCTTAATGTTACTGATGTAGATATCAACAAGGTGAACAAAGAGGTTAAAGGTAACACCTCTTGTTTGTTTCCCAGTTTAGACTGGGTCTGGGTGATGTTTAGAAGTAAAAGACTTGTTTGTTAGTCCACATCCTTATTCTGATTTTCTGTTGCATTCAAGTGAAATGAAGGAAACTGGAATCTCTCAACCTTCAGTTGTTCTAAAGAGGAACTTTTTGAAAGGCATGTGCTGCACAAATCCCCTTCCAAAGGGACCACCCACAGAGCTGGGATGAGAGTTGAGATTCTTACTTGGCTTTGGTCTTCTCTTGTGATTTCAGTAACCAGGGAAAGTGCTATTTGTGCAGCTAGTTTTGCAAGGAGCATATTGGACTAGAATCAGCTATATATATTTCAGATTACTTCAGCCAGTAAGTAATACTCCATGACTCAAGTGCTTCAGCCAGTAAGTTGGTAATGAACAGCTTTGAACATTGCTTTCCAAATCAACATCTAACTGCATTTGAACCATAAATGAAATGGGTCTGCTTTTATAACAAGTCTGAATTAGTCCACAGATGCTTGTCACTGGGACAGTAAAAGAGTTTCTTATACATATTTTAACTGAGCTGTTAGACATCTAACTTGGGTGTTATATATTAAATGGAGATGTTAGATGCACAGAATTAAATGGGCAAACTACATGTGATAGAAGCAATGTTCATGCATTTCTTTTTCTTTTTAATACTCAGACAAGCAAGAAATTAAATCGAGGATTTTGGTAAGAACTTCTCTCAGTTTTCTCTTAGTCTTGAAATCCAGTGATACTGTGTAGGCTAACAGGTTTGAATTGTTTTATTTAGGTCATAAAAGCAGCAGAGGACAGTACATTGCAATATATGAATTTCATGAATGTGATCTTTGCAGCACAGAAACAGGTAAAACAGATGTTATTTTTTCCCCCTATAATATATTATCTTTTATTAATGTGTAAAGATTGATTGTGTTCTGGTCAAGTATAAGAGCTTCCCTGTGTCTGTGATGGTCCTGCAGCAGTAAAAGTATGTGCATTTATATCTGGAGTTCATTTATAGCAGAAAAAGGTCATGACAGCCACACTGATGAGGCTGAATTTGGTTTTCATCTCTTCTCTTGCAGAATATTTTGATTGATGCCTGTGTCTTGGACTCTGATTCAGGTCTTCTACAACAGGTACAGGCTTTGTATTCTTATTTACTGTTTACATTTATTTGTAGATACTTGATGCTAGATACTTTGATATGTTCTGAACTCTCCTCTTCCCTTTGTTTCAAGAGTGGATGTAGAAATATGTTCAGTGCATCTTACATTTTCAACATGGATGTGGATGTATGTGGATACTTTAAATATCCTGTTAATTTCATGAAGCATAACAGTCTGATCATGTTATTTGCTTTCCAGGCCTGTGATATTACAGGTGGCATATATTTGAAAGTGCCCCACATGCCATCCCTTCTGCAGTACCTCTTGGTAAGTCGTGTAAAATTCTTACTGACCTCATTTAAAAGGTAGTACAACAGTACCATTCCAATTTGCAAAATGTTTTTTCTCAATTCCTGCAGTGGGTGTTTCTTCCTGATCAAGAACAAAGATCACAGCTTGTCCTTCCACCTCCTGTTCATGTTGACTACAGAGCTGCATGCTTCTGTCATCGAAATCTTATTGAGATTGGTTACGTGTGCTCTGTGTGCTTGTCAAGTAAGTTTATAAATATTGAAGTCTGATTTCTAACAGTCAAGTGAAATGTTTCAGTAAATGCCAATTCTTTTTATTTTCCAGTATTCTGCAACTTCAGTCCTATTTGTAGTACATGCGAGTAAGTGTTTCATCTTCTTGTTTCAGGGGTGGGTGTGGAAATATATTAAGTGGGTCTTACAGTTCCTTTTGTATGTTTTCTTTCAGGACTGCCTTCAAAATATCATTGCCACCTGTCATGAAAGCTAAGAAGAAGAAATTAAAATTAGCTGTGTAATAACATTATATAAATACAACATTACCTCCTCCAGTATTCCATGAAATGGAATATACATGAGAAATCAATGGCACTTTTTATTGGATATGAATGAGAGCTGTATGCAGTGGTGCTACTTGTTTCTTACGGATTAAATATTTAAATTGTATGTTTTCTACACAGCCCTTTAAGTATCAAATCTCTGTATTACCATGTACCTCTGCTAGTTTAAGTACTAATTCTTAATTGTAGAGGTTAGAGCCTGTTAAGAGACAGACTTTGTGAAGTAGAAGGTATTCTGACCACTGCAAAGTTTCATACCTCCAAGTTATTTTCAAAGACAAGAAAGCTCCGACTCTTTTTTTTTATGTTGGTGTAAAGGTAAGAATGACTGTTTCTGGTGTGTAGGAGCCAATGTTTTCAAGGTGGCTTAGAAGACACCTTTTTTTTAAATAATTATTTTAAAATTTATCGATTTCCATGCATGTGCATTTAGGTGTATTCAGACTGATTTGTACTGTCTTTGTACTTTGGTTGGTATTTCTTTCTCCAATGAAATGAATTTCTCAATTTTTTTTTTCATTCATCAGTAAGAAGGCCTCCTTTTCTTTAAAATAACTAAATGTAAGATAACTTGTTAGTCTTTAAGGTTGTATTTTGACAGTGGAAATAAAAAATGGAATTCTATGCAGTATGACAGGGCAGCACACTTATTTTTTTTTAGTATGTGGTCTTATATGTGACAAATAGGAAGGAAGACTTTTCGATTGGTGCTCTTTGTGTCAGAACGTTGAGGATATGTGTGTACTTCTGAACACGGCCTTGGTTTATTTTTGTTTGCTTAAACCAGTCTACCTTTATAAAGGTAACTGTAAGTTTGTGGTCTTACCTGTTGTTAGTAACTGATGTTCTCTTGAAAGGAATACAGTAATTTTTTCCCACCTAAAAAGGACCTTCGCCCCCCCTTCCCCCCAAGTTGTATACAGCAGTTTGTCATCTTAATTGCATCAGGGTTTTGTCACCAATGTAACAGTTACAGTCAATGCTACTATTTTGCTGGCTTGATTGCTAGAAAACATTTTGTTTGAAGGCTGTATCTATAATTTTCTTTGTATCAAATGTTTGTAATAAAACATTTCTCAAATGTGCTTAGACCTTGCTGTAATAATGGGTACCGTGAAGAGTGAGCTCCATGGCTTTCTTGTGATTTTACTGTGTAAAAAATAGCGGTATGATCTGGCGCTAGCTGGAGCGCCTGAGGAAGGATGAGGTCTGCGTGGAGTTAGGTGACAGGAGGACGGGCAGTCTCGTTTGGGCTGACTTGGTTGATACCGCTTTCAGCCGCGCCATCGTTACCGTGAGGCGGCCCAGCCGCGCTGAGTGACTGGCCGCAGGGGCCGCACTCGGCAGCGCTTCCCGCCCTTTCCCGTTGCTATGGCGCCGCGCTGGCGCCGCAAGATGGCGGTCGGGCGGCAGCCGACTCCGCGGCGCGGCTCTTAGACGCAATGGCGGCTGTTTTCCTCGGGGTGCTGCTGCTGCTGGCGGTACCTTGCGCCGGGCAGCGGCCTTGGGACTCCGGTGGGTGAAGGGCGTCAGGGGCAGCGAAGAGAGGTGGCCTCCGGCGAGCGAGGCTGCTGAGGGAAGGGGGCTAAAAGGGCGGCCGGGGATGCGGGGAAAGGAGGGTTTGTGTGCAGCGGGACCTCCCCTGAGCGGCTAAGGGTAGGGCATTTAACTCTTGCAAGAATGGAAACGGAGCCCTGTACTAGGCATCACAAGATATTTTTGTTCGATTTATGATGATTTAAATGTATAGGATGGTAAGAATCTAGCCCAAGTGTAAGACCTAAATAAGTTTACAGATGTTACCTTTTTTGCATCAGTTTGTATTAACACTTGCTTGTTTCTTCTTCATTTTTTTAAATTTTATTTTTCTTTTTTCCCAAGTCTTTCAGCCTTCCTTTATCCATATGTCAGGCCCCAGAGTCGATTCGTTTTTCCTTGGAAATTCTTCAGGAGTTAATTTTTCTATAATTGTAAGTCCTATAGATGAAGAGACAGGTAAGAACACATCACTTCCTCCCTGCTCTCCAATCGTGTAAATAAGTGTTTGAGTTATTAATAATTTTTAACACTAAAATTACTAGAAATGCTTTTCATTTAGTGCTTTAATAATTACTGAAATAGGAACTCTAAAGATCTGCTGCTTCAGCCCTTAGTCCTCTGTTGACTCCTTGTCAGCTGGGCCTGAGGTTATGCTTATTTGAAGGCACAAGAGAAGTTTAAATATACTTCTTATTTTCCAGTCTTTTCTAAGTGCTAGTAGAGTAATTTTTTTTTATTATTTTGATACAGGAAAATTTCAACTTGCAAATTGCAGTGGAAGTAAAAGAACTGGTGACTGGAATTTGAATGTAACACCTGGTATGGTATGTAAAATACTGATTCTTCCCTAAAATGGGATGAATTGAACTATCATACATTAAGGACTAATGAAATATTAGTAAAATGTTAATATACTAACATCCCAGTTTGAATGTTTTGCCCTTGGCTTTTTTCCTTGACATAACCTTTGTGTGGATGCCCTTGATGGAGTTTGCTGAGGTGTAGCCTTGACACTGGTTCCTTGTGTCCTACTCCTCCCCAGAACTGCCTATACTTTCTGTCAGACTATATAATATGTAACTGTTTCAGATCTGCTGGAAGGAGCTAATGGAAATAAAAAAGTAGTAGTTTATGAAGCATGAGTCCTGGATTCAGTGTTATGTTACACATAGTTCCATAGAGGAAATTAATACAAGCCATCAAAGCTGATACATTTTATTTTGCATTTTTTTAGACAACTTCCAAAGTGACAATAAGTTTGAGTAGGAAATTGCAGCTGTGTTTGCCGAATGCCACTGACTGCTGCCCAACACCTCTCTGTGTGGTTGAAACACTTCAGGTTCTAGCTTGCCGTGATTCAGTGATGTTGGCACATCTCTTGATTCAAGCTGAAATATATGCCAACTCTTCCTTTACAGGAAATGTGTCAGGTAAGCCTTTAGATGTACTAAAGAAGAAATAGCATTCTTACTGTTTTTTTCTCTCTATATGTCAAAAAATAAAAATTGGGATTTGGGCAGCAGTAAGAGATACTGAATAATCATTAATGGACTTCAGCAAAAGATATGTACAGATCTGGAGTACTCTGCAATATGCATGGTTTTACTTATTTAGATTTCAGCCCATTTAATCTGATTTTCTTTCTTTTTAATTCTTTTATAGAAAATGCAACTGTCATCCCAAACCAAGTGTTTCAGCCATTGGGCTCTTGTCCTTGTGACTTGACAGCTGGAGCTTGTGATGTCCGTTGTTGTTGCGATCCGGTACTTACTTCATATTAGACTTTCAATAAACATTTAAAGATTTCTAGGCTCTTCCTTTTGTCTGGGAAGGAGAGAGAGGTACTGAATGCTGTAGACTAGATGAGGGCTAGAGGGCTTGTCTGGATTTCTATTTCTAATAGTAAATAAGACTTCTTTCAGCATGTTTGGTTTGATTTACATGTAAACGTAAAATCATAGTAATTGGTAAAAAATGACCATCCTTCTCCCTTCCAGGAATGTACACCAGACTTGAAGCAGTTATTCAATGAATCATGTTTCACTGGGGTGTTTGGTGGGGATGTAAACCCACCTTTTGATCAGCTGTGCTCTTCTCAGTCAGTGGAATACACCCCCAACTGGTTTCCCTTCCTTTGTGTACAGTCTTCTCTTAACAATACACCATTTCTTGGCTACTTTTATCATGGCTCTGTGTAAGTTTTAAGACCATTTATTTTCTCAGCACATGCATTAGCCAGGCTACCAAAAATATAATCTGGTTTTGGAATGAAAGTTATTTTAAAATTGGAAGTTTAGTGTGTGGACTTTAAGTGCAAATGGAGAAATATCATTAGTACTGTAAGAGAACATGGGACATGACAGCAAGTTATTTGTGTGAGGTAGAGAGTAAAGAAATGATTAATTTTTAAACTTGCTTGCAGTTCTACACCCAGAGTTCCTTTGTTTAAGATCTCTTTACAAACTACTCCTGGGAAACCTTTCACTGGTTACAGACAAGGAGATCCAATTATGACAGAAGAAAATGATTATTTTACTGTTCCCCAGGTAATCACTCCATGTTTAGCAGCTTTTGGTTCCTCTTGATTTGTTTGCTATTCTTCAAATATCACACTCCTTATGGCTTCTGTAAGCAGATTCTGCAACTTGATGTTGAGTGCTGGAATATATTTTTCACCACTACCAGAAAGAAAAGGCAGAAACTGATCCACTTGCCCATCCTGTAATTTTTAGTTTTTTAATTATTTCAAGAGTTAAAAGTAAACCTGGTGCCTCAATTAAGATTTTATGACTTATATTTCCCTATCTTCTGGTTTGCCTGGTGTGTTACTGAGCACTAGTTTGTTTTCCCTTTGAGTTTTAGTCATCTGATTGTACTTTTTATTTTAGTCCTTCAGAGAGACTTGTTGGTTCTAATTATTTCAACAAACTGGAACGAAGCCATACTGTATATTGAAACTATTTTGAAAGCTATGCTTTTTAAATGTTAACCTCTCTTTTGCTACAGATTGAGGTGTTTTGATAACATCAGATTACTTGTTTGTCAGTGCCATATGGCAGTGATACATTCTTGGAGTGTTTCACTAACTAATAGTCTTAAAATGAAAAGCAAAGGGCTAGAAAAACGTCAGACATCTGCCTTTCTGTTGAACTCTGCAGCAATCCATGTCTGGACAGTGTGTTGGAAATGCTCCTGTAGCATATCTTCAGAACTTTGATGTCAAATGCCTTACTGATCTAGCATCTTACAAGGAAGGACTGCCCCATGATGTGAGGATAAACAGTGGTACTGGAGGTATGTTGCACAAACCCTAACAGAAATGTGGTTTGTGGTTCTTAGAGCTGCTAGAACAGAATGTGGCAGAGAGCTGTTGACGTTGTAGCTATGCATAGTGCCTTTGAATCTGCTGGCTGTTGTTCAGCATTTGACTATTTCCTAAGATTTAGGATATAAGAAACTGTGGGATTGGCCTTTACTTCCCATTCATCTGTTTCTGGTAACTTGTTCTGGTTATGTCTACACATGACAAAACAGCATCTTTCTCGCTTCCTATTTTTAGTGTCTTGCAGAACCCTTTTTTTTGTCGAGAGGGGGCAGTATCATCCTTTTAGCGAGGAGTGGTTACCTTCTGCGTTACAAAAGCATGTACCTAAGAAGTGTCATTCTGGAGTTTGAGATAGTATGATTGCTAGCATGAAGATAATTCATTTTATGCTATGTAATTTTGTATGTTACCTTTGTAAAACCCAGAGATAACTAGCAATGTTATTAAAATACATGTGGTCATTTATGCAAATTAATTTTCTAAATAATGTTCTGTTCCCTTTTCATAACAACAAGGATTGCACCTTGGATGTGAAGACAGTATATCTCTCTTATTAGCCAGGATTACTGCAGCGTTTGTTTTTTATTCTCAGACTTGATCCAACAAAATGTCATCTATGGGACTATTGCTGATAGGGGCAAGTTCATCACTGAAAGTGGTATGTCTCTCCATTTAATAAATGCTTATGGCCTAACCTGAACTATATAAGAAGTAAACTATTTTTATGCCTAAAATGTTTACTTACAACAATTCTTAGATCTTCTAACATATCTTCTATGTTATCTAGTACTGAAAACATACTGTTTGGCTAACTGCAAAGCAGCAAGTATTTAGTTTACCTCAACTTAATTTAAAGGTGGTCAAGAAATCGGGTCCCTTAGCTTGCACTAAAACTAATTTTTGAGAAGAAATAAACCAGTACTTTAGAAAGATACAAAGAACACTTGAAAAAAAATCTCCAGGATGAACATGGAAGTGGGATGGGCAGACTGTAGGCAGATATGTATGTCTCTTGTGCAAGCTCTCATGCCTTTTTAAAGGCATTTTTCAGCCAGTGGAACAGTTATTTGATGTAGAACAGTAGTTCCCAGTCAGCAGGAGGATAACACAGCACAAATGCAACTAATGGAATCCAAGCTAATGTGTTTTTTCTGGACAGTGATGGCTCCCTGGGAGGGATGAGATGAAAGCAGGGGGAGTCCTGTGCCCAGAGAAGTGCATCAGCATGTGAGGTAAAAGTCCAGTGCTGGTTCTTTGGAGAAGTTGCTACAAAAGGACCTGGAATCACTGATGTTAAAGTGTTGATAAGCTATGGGACTGTACTGTCACAGTGTTCTACTAAGATAGGACAAAACCAGAAAAAAAAAATTTCTCAAAAAGATCAATGTTACAATTTCCAGAATGTTGTCAGAGTTTTTTAATGTGTTCCTTTTCAGCCACAGTAACTTTCTAATCAGCAGTGCTTTTCACTTTGGCCTTTTTATTTCTTCTCTCAGAAAGCCTTCATACTGCTGAGGTTCTGTGTCAAAATGTGACTTTTGCAGAGCATTATACGCTCGTTTGGAAAGACAAAAACATAGAGCAAATGAATGTCACGGTCTTCCTTGGGACTCTGTGTGATGGAGGTATGAAATTTCACTTTTATTTACCAAATTTCTTCAGCTTGGAAATTCTGTGACAGACTGTTATTTACTAATACTTTTAAAAAACAATTTCCCCTGGACTCTGGAAAGAAAATTTGAGGCTGATTTCCATTATTTTGAATCTTTTATTACTAATGAGGAATGGAAGTTTGTATCCTACATAGGACATGCTTTTTGTTTGTTTACTTATTTAAAAGTAAAATGATATTTTTATTTCTTTTACCAGAAATACTGGCGCAGAGATTCACAGTCAGATTTCTAAATCCAGAGAGTACTAATGAGACAGAACTGTTTGGAAATCCAGGTATTAATACTTAATTTTGCTTCTTAAAAGGGTAACTAAAAAAACTCATACTGTACAAATTTTTCTTTTTGTATGCTTCTGCTCCCACCTTCTTGTCTTAATGCACTGCCAGTTGTAATAGTGGTGATTGGCTTTTGCTGTACACATATCGATTATTTAAAGTTGAGTGTATTCCTACTGTAATGGAAATATTTGCTCATTTACTTCAAGATTGATGACATTTCTTATTAAAACAATGTCAATTTATATAGTCTTCATTATAGAGATTATACAGTCTTCACAATTTACCCTTCTATGTTTAGGTTATCAAGTTGGAAAACCAGTGAGAGCTGCAAATATGAATGCTTCTGATGCTTCTGGAAGCCTAAACATTTGGCAACCAGGTACTGGCTTGTGAGGTTGCAGCTTCAGCTATACTTAATGCTAAAATGTTTGGCATGGTTTTTTTGTGCATATTTTGGGTAAGATTCTTGGCCAAGTTTTGCTTTGCTAGACTATTCCTTAGCCTTTGTTAAAACTTCAGTGCTTTCAGTGATTTTCTCCAATCCTTTATTGGAAAATTTAAGTTGAATGACATGTATCTGCATTTGAAACACAGCACTTTGTGTTTTGCATTCTAATGCTTGATATTTTTGTGCAAAGTTGAAAGTTAGAGATTAAAAGTTTGATCCAGAAAAACTCAAGTAAGATTTTTTTCATTTCATAGTTGGCAGAGGTTTATGTACATCAGCAACTTACACACCAGTTTTATTTGGAATCGATTCGTTCTCTGGGTGTACTCTAGAAGTTGATATTAATGAAGACTGCAGCCTTTTAAGGTGAGGTACATAGGCTGAATTGGTTTTCCCTGCATCCCTCTTCTTGCTCATTACATAATTCCCTATGGGTGCCTATGATCAGCACTGTTACATTCTATTCTGATGTTCAGGTGAACATTTCAGCTGGCTGTGTCAATAGTGTAATTTTTTTTTTTAAAAAAGGGAAACTATAATCATGGCTTCAGTATGATCTTTCTCTGTTCAAATGAGAATTATGTTGGGGTGGAATGCTTTGCCATTTCTTCCCTTCAACAGATAACTCAGTAGTTTAAGTTTGGTTTTGTTCAGTGATAACGTTTTTAGAGGAAACTGATCTTATGATATAATAATATTGCAACCCAGAGTGGTAAACAGTACAGATCTACTTTTTGAGTAATTTACATTCTTATTTTGCAGAGGAAACGTAACTGAGAAATTGAATTCATTAATACAAGCTACTCACATTGGAAGGAGGGATAATGCAAATTACAATGATCTGAGTGATTGGGTGGAAATTATGCGTAAGTGAGGTTTGTGGTGTTGTTTTTAGTGTAAATGTGCTTGTATGATGAATAGAGGATCTCAAACTCAAAATGTAGCTCCAAATGCCTAAATATACAGATCTGTGTGTCTGGATCCATCCATATATGTGTATTCACACATGCATATAGCTCAGTATGTATATGGATACCACACTAACATGTATTTTACTGTCAGCCTGTACACATATGACTTCATGGTTAGTTCTCTGTTGATTAAATACTCCTTTACTTTGTAGTGTATTTTAGATAAACATTTTTTCCCCTGTGTGACAATTAGCAGTATTTCATTGGACTATGATAGTAATATAATTATGGAAAATACAATGTTTCCCATAATATTTCCATTTAACTAACTCTTTTCTCCCCAATAGGTCTTGATCCATTTAATTCTGATACAAATGTGAGCAATGGAAACTTAAAAGGCATTTGTCCAGATATTCCTGCAAATCTGAATATTCACATAATGTTTGCTGATGTGGGTGCAGTGCAAGGGATTCCCCAGCAAGAGATTCTTGCAGTGCAGATCAGGTAGGGAGAGTTGTGTCTCTGGTCTGACAAAATGTTTCATTTTGAGAACTGTTTACCTAATATACCCAGATTCGGTTTTTTAATGTTATTTTGTTATTTCTGATCTTTTACATGCCTTTTATTTGTGCAGCCCAAATTCATTTGATCACAAACAGGTTTGCCTTTTTCCTTCTGAGAATGAAGTAAAACAAGTACTACTGGTTAAAAGTAGATAATCTCTCTACTTCAGTAAAATATTAAATAAAATCTGTGAGCACTTCTATGAAGACAGGCTGAGAGACATGGCCTTGTTCAGCCTGGAGAAGGCTCTGGGCAGACTTTATAGCAGCCATTCAGTGTCTAAAGGGGCTAGAGGAAAGCTAGAGAGGAAGTGTTCATCAGGGAGTGTAGGGTTAAGACAGGGGATAATGGGCTTAAACTGGAAAAGGGTAGATTTAGGTTAGATAATTGGGAAGATATTATTCTCTGTGAGGATGTTGAGGCCCTGGAGCTGGTTGCCCAGGGAAGCTGTGGCTGTCCCTGGATACCTGACAGGGTTCAAGGCCAGGTTGGATAGGGCTTTGGGCAACTTGGGCTAGTGGAGGATGTTCCTGCCCATGGTAGGGGTTTGGAACTAGATGGGTTTTGAGGTCTCTTCCAGCCCAAGCCATTCTGGTTCTCTGCTGCCAATAGTGGGCATTTGCAGAGCATTCCATTGTTTTAATGTCTTGTCATGTGGAAGTGACCTCATTGTCCTATGTTCTGGCTTACCCCGATATAGAGTTTTTCTTGTGAGCTCTGGTAAATGCTTTATTCTTTGTTGAAACAGGGAATTTTCACTTAGGAAACACTTTCTTCCAAGTCAGTCCCAGTCAAATAAATGGAATTCTGTTCCACTTCACCTCATTTCCAGACTTTGCAAGGTCTCTCCCTGCATGGTGTTGAAAATCCAGAGGTCCTCACCTGTCTCCTAAATATTTTGTCCTTTTGTAGTT
>VXBZ01005797.1:0-66379 GCA_013399135.1 Heliornis fulica
CCACGCCAATAAAGGCAACAGTATGGTAGCAAGTTTGACTAGTTTAAGTAAATAATAACAACAACAACAACAACAACAAAATCAATGAAGTTTCAAAGTTCATTGGTATTCACTTTACCATTTTCTAATGTTACCTTAAAATTATATTTGGCTGAAAAATGGTTAAAAGACCCAATATGAAAAATATTGATGTAAAGAATCACAATTGTTTTGCAAATTTACTTCAAATGCTGATAGATGCTCAGGACCTTAATAGCAGCAGGTGATCCAGATCAGGTTTCTTTATGACTTTTTCATATAAACAAGAGAAATTTGTTTATGAAATTAGCTTGAGCAACCCGAAATGTGTACTTATAAACTATAGACTTAAGTATATAAACAAAAATTCAACACAGTAGTAGCAACAATATTTAGCTTGTTGCAGTTCAACTTTGCAGCACCTCTAGTACAGAAAGTAGAAAGCAAGTACCTCATCAGAACGGCTGACAGAAAAGATTTTTTTTTAAAAACTCCTTACTTTAAATTAGAAGATCTCATGTTATTCTATCTTGGAAAATATTCAAAGATGAAAACATTTTTCCTAACCTACTTTATTATTTCTTTAAAAAAAAAATGTTTTGAGTAAAGACAGCTCTGATTATGCTTCGTATTAATGACGTCTGTGTTGCTATGGAAATTACCGTGACATCACAAGATCTACATAATGGTCTCAAAGAATTAAAAGCTGTAGGAAAACGCTGCTTAAGAGGCAAGACCTTGTCTGAACACAGTTTGGCTTATTAACATTCATGAAATTCATTAAAACAGAGGAGTATTTTTCCAACCTCATATAGAGCTGTTAGTTGTTAGATCCTAAATGAACACTGGGCTTTTACCTTGGAAAATATATAATAAGCTTTTCTAAGTCCCCTGTAGACTTTCATAATTAAGGTACTAATAATAATAGCTTACTTGTCATTTTTTTTAAAAAAACTAAAAAAAAAGACTAAACTTGAAGAGATCATCTGGGCATTTAGTAGTAAAATAAAGCTACACATTTTCTACCCCGCTTATATGCCTAGCTCATTCAATACAACCAATTCATTCATATGAAAGGCTAAACACATGACTTCAATAACTGGTTTCAATAAATTTTATCAGTACAATGTAGATGACTTCAAGATATCTTTGTGAAAAGGGCCCAATAATCATAAATAAACAGAGACAGTGAAGTAAAAGTCATAATTTTATTTTAACTATTTAGATAAATTGAAAAAAAAAATATCCCTCAACTAACATGTTATACTATGTCTAATCCCCCTGGATTTTTCAGAAGCATTTGAAAATTTCAGCATCACCTACAGTCCTGAAAATACATAAGTAACAGCTGTTATTCAGCTTATCAACATAGTTCTTCACCAAAGGTAAAGCTATAGACAGTTACATCACCAGAGGTTCACAAGCGGCAAAAAAAATGGCTATTCCCCACATATACCCCAAACCTAAATGAATGGGCAGCCATCCTATAACTTTCCTCAGGAGTTTCCTTGAATATTTTGGGCTTATATACATATACACCCACACACTCATATATACTTGTGATGTGAAAGTTGGTATCATTCATAGATGTCAAAGATTATAGTTCTTCTGTCAGCTACCATCAAGAATTCTCTCCTTTCCTCCGCTTTCTACCTGCTACAATATTATTCCCCATGATTCTAGTCCATTAAATCACTCTGCTTAATTTTAATTTCTTATTAAGTACCTTTTCAGTTACTTTGAGTTAAGATACATTCATGCTTAGACAGAAAAATTCTTCTATGCTACCTGGGCCTTTGTTTTTCCTCAGCATTGGCTATATGCCATACTCACATCACACAAACATTCCGATTATACTTATTTTATATAGCAAGTGTAAAAGTAATTTCAATTAATTCACAGGCAGGACTCTCCATAAAAGCGTTGGTTTGTATTTACACTGTTAAATACTTTGGGTTTATGCACCATAATGCAAATTCCTAAGCATAATTTTGTCATTACACAATAACACTTTCAATGGGGAAAATAAACACCATCAACCTGAATAAAGCACAACACAAAAGTAAGTGTCAANGGAAATGCCATCTTAACTTGCAATCCTTCTGTGGGACACAATGAAAACTGAACCAGAACAAGAACTCTTGCATATAGAAACTCTACAACATCAGTTAATGGCATATGTCTCAGAGAAAACGTATGTTGTTCTGAAGAGTCCACCAATCACCCGAGCATCAGAAAGTGAACCAGTTCATCTCAAGTCCATTGTCAGGACTTTTATATTGAGTGACTGAAGAGGGTAGCTCCAGGATACCTAGAAAACAGTACAAGGCTTGCATTTGTGAAGGCTTCTGAAGCTGGCTTTTCTCCTACCACAAGTATTTCCATGCCTGAAAACCTCCCCCATCTTAACAAGAATCAGAAATATTCAGGCTCACTTAAAAGTTATTCAGGTCATTTAACACTTTCTGCTTCATTGTTACCTTCTCGTCTCCTTGATACAAACTTGGAAGAAAGCCCAGTAGTGGTAGCTCCACTACACTAGATTTCTGGGTTTACTTTCAAAAGATGCCAGCCTAATAGCTAAAGTCCCTTAACATTTTCTAAGCTGAGCAAGAACAAAATTGCAGTAGCACTGACATAATTGTTTTGACAGGAACAATGCCACACACCACCCAATATCATCACTTAGGAACTGTGTCCCCTTCAATTTCCCAACACCTCAGATATTGGCAGCCCACTTGGAAGTGGGCCAATTTCAAACTTCAATGAACTCTTGAATTATTCAGCAGAAGAGGAGATGGGTGGGATGAAGCACAAGGTACACAACAGCAAACTCATTTAGCCACAAAATTAATTTTAAGTATTCATATTTTTAAAATACCTGTGCCAATACCAGGTATTGATGTCATGACACCAAGGGGAAATGAACAGTTTTCAAGATAGATGGCCAGATCAGGCACTCCAAATAAAGTATTCCTTATTGCAAGCAAGCTTTTCTTTTCTACGGGAGTTTGAATGTCAAATATTTCCATCCAAAAGGACATGCTCAGCCTTGTAGGTAGATACAGATGGTTTAAAGCAATTGGCACTACTTTCTCAGTGTCCATTTAAAATCCATAGTGAGCAATTCATGGCTGACATTCAGCCATAACTGGACTGACATCTCCACTACTTCCAAATTCTTTCTTCAGCTCACGATCTTAATTTTTCACAGATAACACTAACATCATGTTCCTTCATGCTTCAGTTACAATTGATGGACTGAAATGCCAAAAGCAAGGCATTTGAACCAAACAGAAGACAAGACAGCACTGGGTATCAGCCCACAGAGATACCCTACTTTATACCTTCCCACCAACCTTTAAGCATAAGCATGAGCATGGCTTCAGACCTAGCTGGATACATAAATAACAAACCAAAAAAAAAAAAAAAGTCATGTGAATATCTGGCGTCAGCAACTAACAGAAAAATTAATTTAATACTAAAAAGTGAGAGTTCTGAAAATGTGTGCTTTGGATTTAAGCAATTTCATAAACAGTCTTGGAACCATAACCTTGGGGAGTTATTTTCTTTTACAAAGTTCCAATATATGGTTTTTGTATTTTCATCATGATGCTGTAAATCCTTAGCCATAAGCAAAACCCAGAGAGGGAAGAGCTCCAGAAGCTCAGTGCAGCTCTTGATCAACTCCCTCTGCAACTTAACTAACTAAACCAGCAGCTTTGAAAAGTGCAAACCTGAGCCTCCCTCAAAATCCATTGTTCCAAAACTCTCAGTTTCCTGCTCAGGATAAAATAATCCCTTTTTAGTAAAAAATTAACATTTATCTTGGTTTAAATGTTCGTGTATAATGGTCACTCTCAGTTTAAACATTTTTCATTCTGTTCCCTCATGAGTTTCACCCAACAGTAGCCATTATTAATGAACACTAAGTTGCAAATATATTAAAGTCATGCATTCAGAGAAGAATTTTATCATGATTAAAGCTGTCAGTATAATTTTATTCACCAAAAAGATGGAACAAAGGCAGCTCTATATTCAAAATACAAACGTATTACCAGTTAAATATACATAAAGCACACAAACCAGTATGTCCCAGGCATCACAAAAATAAGTATGTTTCAGGATACATAAAGCTGAATGTGTGTAGATAGCCAAGATCTCTGCTCAAGCATATCATAGTCCCAAGCATTACCCATCAGAACATAAAAAAAACTGCCAAAGTCCCTAATAAATTTTCTTCCAAGAGGGGTTACTTTCTCAAGTAATCAGGACACATTTGGATGAGGACAAATAATTTCTGCACAAATTTACTGGTTTTGAATGTGTTTAAAGCAATAACACAAGTCTGTCATTTCTTAGCAGCTCTCTAGTAGAATTTGATGTTCCATTGTATGCTTGTTTTAGTGTAGGAAAGACCAGAGGGCAAAATCATTGCTATTTAAATAGATACATCTCAATTTTTAACAGGAAAAAACCCAAGATGCTCTCTGAACTTCAAAACTTAATCTTTTAATTAGAGGAAAAAGCTTAAATAATTGGTCTCATATGTAAAATCTGTGAACTTGCTAAAGGGAGAGCAGCTCTCTATTGCGATATGAAGCGTATGGGGAGAACTGGTTGGGTGTAGAAGCAAGGAAAGAAAAGAGGCTACAACAAGGGAAGAGTGCAGATCAGCAAGTAGTCACAGACAAGAGCAAAACCGTGTTTGCACATAAATGGCAAGTCAGCATTGCAATTGCAGCATATATCACTCAGACAGCCTCTTCTTAGGAGAGAAGCAGAGAAGCCCAAGCACCAGAGCCTGCTGGTCTCGGAAAAAACTGTCCAGCAATTCTGTACTGTGTGGCTACTAAGAGTCAGTTGCATCCTCCAGTCATGGAGGCCATGGGTAAGCGCAGGGTTAGCAATGGGAGATCTAGGAGATGTTTTTATAGTACAGCTCCAAGTCAAATAAGATGAAAGACCAGACTGATATTTACACTAGAGGCAAAGTCCTGGAACAAAAACCACATGGAAAGTCTGAAAATGGAGCTGACTTAGGGATGCTGGAGGCCACTCCAAAAGATATTTTGAGGGACTGTCACATTACTCCCATCAATGACCACACAAAAAACACAGGACAACCATCAGGGAATTGTATTTTCTGCTCATTTATTTTCTGGACTCATTTTACCATGTGAACTGCTTCAGGGTACAGATGCTCAGGGAAATTGTGAGAGAACCAAGTGTTAATTTGCATTAGTTGGGTGGCCACGGCGGGAGGAGGTAATTAAGGAGTGTTTTGACTGTAATATATGCCTGATACGTTAAAGAAAATGAGTATGAAAACTGTTAATAGTAAAATCTTCTTGAGATTTTATGCTGTCAAAATAAATTTCCCTGTTGCAATTTACAAAAATTAAGTAGGAGAACAAGATCGAGTTCTACTGTATGTCACTAAAAACGTGGCAGCTTTAATTGTTCAGGTCAAAAAAATCTGTACTGGTTTACAGACTGTAAATATTCCCAAACTTAATGTTAACTGAATAAAACCCAGCCTTATCATATGAACAATGTTTGCTAGCTGATGGCTTGGTATTAGAACACTGCAAGGTAAACAATATCGGAATGGGAAATGATACTCGTGCTATTTGCACAAAAACAGGGTCTGGATCTTTAAGTTTCCAAAGCAAGTTACTTGAATCAGGACTTCATGTATGCTAACATTCCATCTTGAACTTTTTTTAATTAATTTTGAATTAAAGACTTGTCAAGAAGCTACTTAGAAGTAGTTCTACTAGTTATCCACTACATTACATAACCAGTAAAATAGGCAGCTATGCCATTCATTTCAATCTGTATCAACTAGCACCTGTTTGACCACATATGGTACATTACAAAGATGTTTACTTTTGGACTGCTATACTATTATTTATTTCTGGTTTGAGCAGGAAAGCAGTAGACAAGTTATTTTTAATTAAGTAAGATATTCTTCCACAACTAAATACTATCTGTTTGTCAAACTAGTCATCACTCCCTCTCCCCAAAGAATCTTAAATGCTACCTAAAACTAGGAATCAAAGACAGGAAAATAATGATTTGGAAGAAAAAAAGTTTACCTGACATACAATGCACAACAGAAGAGCATCTCCAGTGTTATTTGCCAATCAGTCTGAGAATGCTATATCAAATTAATACACCTAAATTAAAGGGGCCCAAAATGCAAATAACATGCTGAGCATATGTAATCAAAATGCACTGAGGTACTTCAAGTTTCACCCATAAGTCCTGTTCCTTATAGGCTCACATGCCAACATCCACAAAGAGTAAAACACCTCCAAGACTTATTTACCAGGGCTATATGCATCACCAAAACCATGAACTACTTTTACACTTGGCTTGTATTTGAAATTTGGAGATGGACACACACACGTATTTTATTTTCAGTTTGGCCAGCTACTGCCCAGCCATCATTCAATTAGGCTGAGCTTGACAAAGCCAGGAGGACAGGTAAGGGAAAACCTGCAGGACAAGCAGCACCAGCAGCTCCTGAGATCCCACTGGGAGAGATGGATGCAGACAAAAAAAAAAAGNGTAAGATAGGTGACAAAAATGAGAAATTTTAGATAGCAAGATCTTCAGGGATGGATTACTTTAAGCTCTGGAAAAAAAGTCAGGGAAATGAGAATTTTCTGAGTCACTCAGATTTGGAGAGGAACATACATCTTGCTTTTTGCTCCTACACACTTCTCAGCTTCATCCTGTTCTTTTATTCAAAAACCTCAGATGTTGCAAAATTATTTCCTAGTGGATTTCTAGATGGGCAAAGATAAAATGGATTAAACTGGAAAAAAAACCCCAAACATTAAAATAGTCTATGAATTTACAATACAGTTAGCCAAATGGCAAAAAGATATAAAATAACTGATCTCTATCTGGCAACATTTAGGTCTCTTCCCATTATTAGCTGGATGTCAATGATGCAACACGATGTGCTCCAGTTGCTCAAGTACAGCAAATTCACATTAGTATCAGTATGACATCAGAACTCACAAATTATGCAATGCTCAAAAAGTGCTCCTAAAATTATTCCCTCTATGTGTCAATAGTCAGTTTAGGCAAACAGTTATCCAGTAACTGCCTTTTGTCCACTTTGGACTCCTCAGATTTCAAAATACCACTCTATCAGTTCCTTCTGAACAGTAGCCTTTTCAGGAGGTCTCACTCCCTTTTCATTTCTCTAGAACACTGTAAAATTGTACTTCCATATTGCTGCTAATCAGTCTCTTCTACTCAGCCTCTATATCTGAGCAGTTTACTAAGTAAAGCTGAATAACTTCGCCTTCCTCTCAAGCCTCTGCTCTAACTTATAACCCAGCATTATTCCAAATCAGAAATGTAACCTGGGTACTCTCTCTCTTTTACTAAGTTTCTCATTCAGAGATGAGACCAAGGTCCAGATACTGCAGCTTATTCATCTCCAACGTAAAAACCCTAATTAGCTTTGTCCTCAACTTAAGTAACGTCCTCACCTACCCTTCCGCAACTACGGCTTCTGAGAACAAAGCCTCTCACTAGAATGACTCTGGTTTTGCACTCCAGAAAGACTTTCTGCCTTTTATCACTAAATTAAAAATTCTTATTTTGCTTTATAGACTTATGTTATCTTTGTTAATTAACAAAATGTCTCTCTTGCAAATGCTTTCCATGACAGCAGCTATAGCAGCTACATAACTCCATCCACAACAATGAAACCTTTTCTAATGCCAAGTTCAACACTTGCAATTCACCAAGATTTCAAACCCTGTCCCAGACATCATTTCTGAATTTCTCCGTGAAAACAGCTTAGAGTCACAGGGCCTGTAATTTTCTGTTGCTTCTTCCAGGAAGAATCTGATCAGGCTCATTGTTTATCTTATTAAATCTCATCAAGTATCAAAAAATGCCTGAAACGTAAGTATTGCTGTAATTCAAAGAAACGGGAGATTCTTGCTATAGACTATATACTCCCCTCCCCCATAAATTCAGATATCCCTTCTCCTGGCATCCAAAGGGAGAACTTTCTGCCAGCATTTTTCTGGCTTTTCCTGTTCATGGGTGACATATGGGACAATTTTCTTCCATCTGCCAGCAGCAGGGATCCTATAATCTGTTGTGCTACTTTTTACAATAACCTGTTTTGCACCTTTAGCATATACTGTTTGATGGCACATCAAGTAAACCATTTTATCAGCAGTGCCTGTCCTCTTACAGATCCAAGACACTTGCTTTCACCAAGAACATGCCACCATCAATGGAAGCCCCATGACCAGCATTCATCTCCCATTGAAAGGCAGGTTTGAATATCTAGTTGCACACATGCCAACCAACACTAACTCTGAAGTAGTTTCCCACTGTTTAAAACTGCAAGGAAGTTTCTAGTGCTTTCATTCTCATCATACCATGCAGAGACAGGTAATTCTTTCACTCTGCCTTTCATAAATTTTATTAAATGCTATTTACTTCAAAGGAGCTTTTTATAGTAGTCTGACTGAATATACATATAACCAGCATTTTAAAGTGCTTCTGCTCTGCTTCCACTAAAACGATCAAGCTCAGTCTAAAAATCCTTGCAGTCACGTGCATTTTTCCCATAGCTCAAAATAATTTATTTTTTGCTGTAGCAATATGCATTTTGTGGGTTTCATACTCAAACTTATCTTTTTCTATGTAAAATACCACATTTTTATTGCAAGTCCACTCACATGAAGCACAACCTCAAACTGAAGTAGCAAAGCTGGCAGCAACATGATGTAAGCATATGCTGAAACATGCACTGAAGACTTGTGGACGCTAAGTAAAACCTCAGGAAAACATAATAAACTCTAGCACATCCTACAATTTCCAGTTTGATTGCTCACAGGAACATACTACTATTTCATTTGTCATGTTTTTGGTAGCTTTATTTTTAAATTTATGGCATTTGCATGACACTTTCGAAATTTATATGCTGTCCACAATGATGGGCTTTCAATTCTGCATATGGGCATAAAATAATCACCACAGCTAGCAAAGGTAGGAAAAGTGTTTATGCATGCACTGCTGACCTTCATTAAGCATGAGGCATTGCCCTTTAACTCTAAAAATTCTCTACATGTCATGATTTATGTTTAAAATACAGAATGCAGTAAATTCATAGCTGGCATACCTGCTCCTTGGAAGAAACATAGATTCTTTAATGAAGACTGAACCAGACAGCAGAATATACCAACAGGTACCAATATCATCAGGGCTAGAATAAAAACAGAGAGAAGACAAAGTTTAAGGCACTTGATTCAAGTTACTCATAGCACTACCAAATTCACAGTATGAAGAGTAAAGGGGCAAAAATACCCAAAATTATGGAAGACAGTTATATTATTTGCAAAATATTTCTGTCAAGCTATTCTAATTTTCACCTGCAAATATATACATTATTGGAATACCTCATTTCATTTACTTGTCTCTTTAAAAGCATGTATCTTTACTAGGAGCATACATCAAATAAAATATAATGGAAAGAGCTTAAAGTCAAGCTACAGTACATATGTTTTGTTGAATTCATTACTTTCCTCTCGCTGAAGAGAGCTGGGGCATTTTGTCCCCTCTAAAAAAGGCTTCCTTTCCCAACTCCATCCGTCTCCTCCTTCACCCTTTCTACAAGACAGAAATTTTCCTTTCAGCATCAGTCTTTGCTCCCACAAAGTAAGAGAGCACTGGATACATCTGCACATGGTAGGCCTACATCAGATTTGTCAGCCAACTTTACTGCTACTATGCCTTTCATAGCACAAGAATAAATTCCCAATAAAAAGGACAAAGTTTCTTTTCCCTAATATTTGTCCTACAGAGGAACTGGATGAGGACATTATCACCCAGGGCCAGTTCATTCTGCTGTAGATTCAGATATCTTTCTCCTTCAGTAATGCAAAACTCTTTTCTCAGGCTTAGACTGCACTTGAGTAAGTTTAAATGATGTTCAGACAGAGGGAAAAAAAAAAAAAAAGGCAGTTTACTAGAAATAGCTACAGTGGAAGTCATGTGTCATTTCGACAGTCAGCACTGAGAATATCTGTACTTCAGTTTTTACCACTCCTGCTACTTCCAAAGAAACTCATTAATAGGATTCAAGTAGTTAGGAACTTCACAAGCATTCTTATATGAAAACTACATCCTTAGTGACACTGAGAGATACAGATTACTTAATTAATTTGTAGCACCTTAATTTTTTTAATTACATGTCTCAAGTCTTCGGTAACAATTAGTTCTAACTTTAAGCAAGAACAGCCCACGTCTCTTAATGATGACAGCATAGTATTAAAACCCAATCTTAAATCTACCTAGGCTATATACATGTTCACAGCATGTTTTTCATCTGTAGACCTTCAATTTTAAAAAGTACCTATACAGAACGGTCCTCAAAACAAAAGTGCCTTTTCCTCAGCACTCCCTGCATTACACTTTCTGAAAAAAAAGCTGAAGTTAGGAAGAGAATGAACTGGTCTACAATGGAAGAGAGCAAAACAGCAAACCATCCAATCTAAAAAAAATGTGCGCCCTTTCCATTTTGCACTGCATAACATAACCATAAGAGAAAGAACAAACATCAGAAACACGGAAAATTAGCAGTAGCAAGAGAGAACACTGTCTCTAACACACACAAGAACTGACTAAGATGACACAGCCTGTATTTCTTTCCTACCAGCTAATGACCTGGCCAGGGAAGCCTTACTGGCTTACCACACCCACCTATGAAAGCTTAACATCTTCAAAATGAAGAGTCCAGGACAATAACACAGTGTCACAGCTGAAAATACAAAACATTTTGATTTATATAGTTAAGGGCACCAAGGTGCCTTTTCTGAAGTGTGCTTTATCTGCCTGCTTCTCACATGGACCTGTACTGCCCTCAAACCTTTTAGTCCCGAAAAATCATGACTGTACATAACCACAAGGAACCATGTTAAAGACAGTGTACAGTTATGCCCTGAGAATGAAATTTTCTTTTGAAGCAGTGTTTTACTCAAGTTAATGTCACACATTTTTACTCTTCCCCTCAAATAGTCCTGAGTTGACAGGAACACACCCACCATTGGGTGCTGCTGAACTGCAAGTCTGTGGGTTTTTTGTTGTTTCTGGTTTTTAATACATGCTATTCTAAATACAAATAATCTGCACTAAATAGCACAGACATTTTCAGCAGCAGCTGTAAGACTGAGCGATTTCCCAAATTATCTGGAGGAAACTGTTAGAATGACAATGGTAATTTTTACATGCGAATTGCAGTGCATTAGATTATCACATAAGTTTCGTGAGGGTTTTTTTAAGTTTTCCTTTTCCCAAAAACAGTTTGACTAGTGTAAAAGTGTAGTCTGAGAGAAAAGAATCTAGTCAAGAGTCACAGGCTTTATAACTCTAAAGCAAAAACACCTAGAAAATCAGTTTATAGTTTTACAGAAAACTATTTCCAAGGATAGAAATAATTGAAACAAATTATAACAAAATAAAATTTACACCATATACAAATGTTTATTTGTCTCCTTTAAGAGTGGATGAACTATTTAAAATCCTCTGTCAAAACATCTATTTGTAAGGGTCTTGAGTTAACAGATCTTCAGTGAGAAAAGATATCTCCAAATAGAAATGCAGCCACAGGATTTCAAAAGCCAATATGTTCAATATTAAAATTCTTAATGCTACTTCTAATCTACCTTGGAATCATTTCACAAACAGCTATGATGATTATACATTTCATTGCAGTGGTTTAAATTTTTCTTATTTGATCACACACAGCATGACTTTTCAGTCAGTTAATCATCCAACTCCATTTGGTTTTGGGGCTTTTTTTGCCAGTTCACAGGTTTATCCACTTCCTCTGCAAGTTAGTTCATCAACAGTTGTTTCTCCTTCTTACTTATCTGTCATGAACATCATATTTTATCTATTTTGTATTTAATCAAAAGAAGCATCTGTTCATTTGACAGCTGAATGTGTTGATAAGAAAACTAAATCAAACTTGAAGAATAGCATGTAATTGGTTTTCTTTTCCTCTTGCTTTATATGTACTTGATAACTTTTTATTTTTACAGTCATGTTTGGGAATTTCTAAGCTCTAAGATACTTGTATCATACACATCTACTGAACTTAATCCCTTATTAGCTACATAAATAATTTTTTTTAATCTGCAGTATTGCTACATCACAGTAGCAAAAGTCTACAACAGAGTATGTCTGTATTCAAGGTATCTTCCCCAAAATACACAGTCTACTTTTTAAACTTTCATTGCCAGCCAAAACATAAATATTCCTAAAGCAGTCTACAAAAGCAAAAAAAAAAAAAAACCATTAATGTTTTCATTCTTATTTCACTTTTACAACTACTACTATTTTAATATAGTCTTAAACAAAATATCTGAAAAAAAACCCACACAAATACATTCCTTCCTCCAGAACACATGTGCTTCCCTCCAAAAAAACCCCACAGACATATGAAAGACCAACCTATTCCTTTCATATGAAAATATATTTAACTCCTGCACCTCTGAACACTTGCTATGCTTTCAGTTGTTTTGAACTAAGCCTCAAAGTAGCCATTTGGCAGTCAGCTTTCAGCAGACTGCTGTTACAACAAACACATGCAATTCTTTTAAGGATTCTGGGCTTTCTATAATCCTATTCAAACATCCTATTCAACATTTCAGCAAGTTTCCATGTTTTCAGTACTATGACTGACATTTATGCATCAACAATGCATTTGTGTTCTTCGGGATTTTTGTGCCCATAATGAATGACAGAAGGAGCTATAGAAGAAGCCTGTACTCAACTGTAAAAGTACTTCAAGCCACCTGTGCAAACACTATTCTACCTGATGTAGAATACTGACATCTGAAAGGCTTTCTCTACAAGCACATTTTACGCTTTGCTTTTAGCATTGAAATTGATTTCTAGAGAATGAATCTAAGCATTCCCCTATAGAAACTGGCTGCTCTTGGGTGTAGTCTTCAATGATTAAAAAACTGGCTGGATGGCTGGGCCCAGAGAGTGGAGTTAAATCCAGCTGATGGCCAGTCAGCAGTGGTGTTTCATTGGGTCTCAGTGCTGATGCTGATTCTCTTTAGTATCTTTATCGATTACCTGAGGAGATCAAGTACACCCTCAGTAAGTTCACAGACAACTCTGAGTTAGGCAGGACTGCTGATCTACTTGAGCATAGGAAGGCCTTACAGAAGGATCCAGACAGGTTGGATCAATGGGCAAAGACCAATGGTATGTGGCTCAACAAAGCCACATGCTGCATGTGCTGCATTTGGGTCACAACAACCCCTGGCAGTGCTACAGGCTTATGGCAGAGTGGCTGGAAAGCTGCCCTGCAGAGAGGGACCAGCAGGTGTTGACTGACAGCTAAGTACGAGCCAGCAGCGTGGCCAAGGTGGACAGCAGAATCCTGGCCTGTATCAAGAACAGTGTAGGGACCAGGTCTAGGGAGGCGGTCATACCCCTGTACTCAGCACTGGTGAGGCCACACCTTGAGTCCTATGTTAAGTTTTGGGCCACCAGAGTGCAGACATTGCAGTGCCAGAGCACATCCAGAGAAGGACAAGGCTGGTGATTTGAGACTGGATTGCAGTGCCTTCTTATCGTGTTTCCCTTTACACAATTAAACCTGCAGCCTTTGATCTTCAATTACATAATTATACAATAGACTATGAAGACATCACCAGGCACAATGACATCTTGTGTCATTGATGTTATATTTAAAGCATATATAGTACAATTCCTCCAAGCTATAACATTTGTAACTGCTTTAGTAAAAAACCCTTATGTTACAAACCAAGATGTACGTAGCAAGATTACATTTTCATGAAATCATACCCAATATTGTTGAAAGTTGAATGAATTTCCGAAAGTAAACACTGAGTAATCCAGAACAGACATGGTTCATGCTCCCAGACCTCCACTTGAGAGAAGCAAAACCACTGAAAATCTGACGTGTCAGATCTGGGACCTCTTTGGGGCATTTAAGCACTACACAAGAAGAAATCAGAAAGTACATTGCTCTGACAGCTTATGCTCCGTAGGAATTTTTTCAGCAGATTAATTCGTCTGTTTCTTTTTGCTATTTCTGGTTATTTTCTGTATGCTGAAAGCTATAGGTAGCTTATTGTTTAATTGAATAGCCATTGCTGCAATTAGACATTAGCCCTTAAGTGCCTTGGGATATCAAACAAGTCTTTAACAATTCTCTCAGGTAGACATGTCATTGCCTGAAGATTCTTCCCACTAGAACTGTATTCTTCCAACATTCACAATAATCACAAAACCATTTACTCATATGGTCAGCACTGCCTATAACACTCCTTAATAAGCTAATTAGGCAGTTACCTGATATCTGCCAAAGCATTTTAGATGCTCTTGATGACATTAAGAGGTATATTCCAAACACAGAAGTAAAACAGATTGGGTACTTAATACATTGGCCATAGTTAATTTTAATATGTTCATTTAAAAATAAATATTGAAAATTAGTTTTTGTCTTACTCCTAATTATCACTTATATCCAGTAATAAAAATATTAACTCTGAATTTACAAGTTCTAATTTTCACTAAACAGGTGTCTTAAAGTGCATATTTCATCTGACATCCATTATTATCTTTTATTAATGGACACAAGATGAAAACTAGTATCTTCTGATTGTGTGAGTGGGAAATGAAGAATGAACCACATGAAACAATTCCTCTGTATTCATTAAAACACATAAGCAGGAGTATGTTTTCCTTTGCAGTATTTAATTTATTTTTATTCTTTTCCACATCTGAAATCAGTAAAATAAAACAGAAAATTCAGTCAAATTGGTGATTACTGCAGAGTATCAGTAATGTGTGTCAGTAAAAGATCTGATTAAAGAATCAATCAATACATAATGAAAATATACATATACAAGGTAATTGACCTGTTGTCACTGAGGTCTCGGTATTAAACTTGTACAGTAAATTAACCCTTGATATCAGAATAGAAGTTCAAAAGGACAATTGAAATATAGTTTCCTAAATCATCAGAAACCAAATGACAGAAGTAGTGAAATAAAATGACCTTGCATCCAAAAATACTCTGAGGTCAATCAAGACAGACAATTCTGGTACTGAACCTTATAACTTTCTAGTATTACATCCTCTAGCTTTCATTCTCAAAATGACAGCAACAAAAAACATGACAGGTAAAGGTGCAAAATAAAATCCTCTTAAAAAAAAAAGACCCAAAATAACCCCTCCAAAAAATACCAACCCTTACTTTTAGTCTGCATTCAAAGAAGTGTCAAAATCAGGTCACACAATAACACAAAAATTTGGAACTAGATATGCAAAGCCAACGCCTAACATTGATCACCGCCACTATTAAGAAGTCCTGATTCAATGTCTGCTTTCACAGAGCAGACTGCCAAGTCCTTAAATGTATTTGTTTTAATGACACACATTGCCTAAGAAATTCCCCACAGAAAACATATCCAACAACAGAGCAGATGAATTCAAGTTCCTGATTTACTGCAGTGCAGAACTGGCAGTATCCCAATGCTACTCTGGCAAATGCCCAACTATCAGAAGGTGCAATACACCTTTAGGAATATTTTAATGAGAGGAAGGGGAGGGAAAAAAAAAAGAAAAAAAAAAAAAGACCAGTCCTTCTGCAGCAGTTCTTCACATTATTATAATGGTGCATGACTTCCACAGAAACCTATGGATGCGATGCACAGGCAGAATGAAAATATATATTGCCTGCAGAGGTCTCCCTGAAAATTCACTGACCCAGAGAGATGCTTCAAACAAATTCTGATTTTATTGTGTATCCGGAGTACTGACAATATTTTTAAGTGTCTCATATCTATAAGACCAAGGAAGATATCTTTTCTAGGGGCTCTCTTAAGTTAAGAACAAGGACAGTAAATGCAAAAATGTGGCCCAGATACTTAGGTGCATCTTGTCCAAAAAAAAAAACCCAGTAATTCTGATTAAAATCAAGATACTAAATAATATCACTAGAGGAAACATCTGCCTGATCCTCATACTCATCTCTAGTAATTCCTTTCTGTAGCACTATAGGCTTTAAGTGTTATATCTATAAAATATAAACATATATAGCTATAGTTCACATATCGTATTTATACAGAATAACTTGTTTTTATGAAGGCACCATCATAAAAGTTGAAGACATAAAAGCATTCTCTCATAACACAAGCGCATGCATCAGAAGACAAATTTCAAAGAGGTGGTCTCAGCAGAGCTGTTCTGTTTTGAAGTCATGCACCAATAGCTAAAGAAGCTTTTAGCTCATTTTTGTCACACTTCACTGCACAATTAAGTCAGGCTATGCAGAAACGTACAGCAACTTTCGGTTCACTTTTTGTTGTATTTTATGCGATGCTTCTATCCTCATGAGTAGCTTCAAGGCAACACACTACTGGGAAAGAACCATGAATTTGCTAAACATCACTTTTACTGTAGGACTTAAAGACTACTCACAGATCTATTTCTCTCTCACCTGTCCTTGCACAGAATTGCTGTACATTAATTACATAGACCTACAGCTGCAAATAAAAGAACCGCTTAGACATTTAGCTAAGCCACACACTTTACAGCTATGTCCAAAATCCCTGCTTGACTTTGTGTGTGATGCACAATACTTGGACAGATGACAGCACATCTCATTCCTGGGAAAAGCATACTTCTGAGTAAGCTCTGCTTACTCAGGTAAGTAGGTAAGTTCAGGTAGGTAAGTTCCCTACCAATCCCTGCCCCCCGGGTCCATCCTCCCAGTACCTCCCAGGCAATGCTCTAACACAACCTGACCCAAAGCTACACCAAGCCAACACCCTCCAGCGTTTTCCAGACATCCTGCTCTACCTCATGAAAGAAGCTAACACTTTCATTTAAGAAAACAAAGTATTTAAGGAGCATGACTCTTTGGTTGCTACTCTAGTTGCTTTCCAAATTCCATCTGTTTCAGGCTTTGGCAGCTGAGATAAGCCAGCTGTGGAGAAGGCTACATAGGGAGCCCAAAGCAAACAGGTTTGGGTCTTGTGATTTGCCATGGCGATATAACTCAGAAAACTTGTCTGAAGACTGGATGGTGACAACTACTCCTACCAGACCTGCAAATTTAGTGCTAAACATGGAAAAATCCAAAAAGACAGGTTGAAATAATGTATCTTTACCCTTTTCACTGCAGCTTCTCATGCCCTTTCTTCTTCCCACCCCCCTTAAGCATTCCAGTCTTTACACAAGTGGATGTTTTTAATCCCTGATTGTGACAAGTGAGGACTGTGGAAAAAAGCAAGACTAAACGTAATCGTGCAAATATGACTATTTATTACACATTCTGCCTACCATGGTCAGCAGTTTAGAAAGAGACTGATATTTCTCATTTCAGCTGTGGGCGTTCTCTATAGTAATAACTCAGTTTATATGCAACAATTTTTCTCTCCAATCTCCAGTTCATGTATGTGCCACATTTTTTTTTCCTTCCAACACAGTTCTCTGAAAACACCGAACAAATGTCGTTAAAGCACAGAAGACTGCATACCTGAATGGCATAAAAGCACACAAACACGGAGACATTGGACAAGAGCTCTTTCCAACCACAGAGATTAACTGTGAAATTCGGTTCTTTAAATGCTTGTTCTTTTCTAAGGATCAACACAATCAAATCCAGTAACATACTACTGGAGTGCTGCAGGCTGAGAAATTTGTTACTGATAAAAGCTTAAATTCAAAACATACATATTGCAATCTTCTCAGTAGAGACACGTGGAAGGTAGGAGCACAGCTGCTATCAGGCTTTTGTTGAAAGGTTCTCTAGAAGTCTAAAACACACTTTTACAATAACCTGGGTTTGGATTTCCTTTGTTTGTTGGAGTTTTTTTGAAAAAAATTTATAAACAACAGCTAAGAGAGTTCCAGGTTCGATTGCTCTGAAACTAAAGGGAAAATGATCACAAAAATATGTTGTTCTACAGTTTGGCAATTATGAAACACATACAGTTTTATTAGCATATTATTTTGGGCATCAAAACTTAAGGCTGTTTTCTGCCAGTGCAGTATCTTTAGAGAGGAAAATGCAGGAAGCTTAAAGAAATAAAAGACTTCCTTACAGAAAGAGTAGCCAAACCTCACCGATCCATGCAGACAGAAATACCAAAGAACATGGCTGAAAACCCCACACAGACCCTGGAGAACTAAATAGGGAGGGAGGGAAAAAGAGGTACTTCTTATTAGACACATATCCATTTGCTTATATGCAAGGCATTTACTGCTAAAGATTTATCTCTGCAGCATAGTAAGTATCTGTTTAAATTTTGATCTGAAAAATTCTGTTCAACTGTCAAGCTGTATATACACCCTGTACAAAGCTGCTAAAACTTCAGTTTCCAAAGAAAATGTTAATGAGAAATTTACTGTTGGAAACATCAAGAATGACTATTATACAGATGTGAAAAAAAAGAGCTTTTTTTCTTTTGGGTGCTGATTGAACAATATTTATTTTGGTCATCTGATATTTATTTTAAACGGGTTCTTTGAGTAGATTTGAGTAAAGCTTAACAGGTAACAACAATCAGGTATGTCTGTCAACTAAACATCAATTCTGAAATTTTGCCTTGCGGGGTTTTAAGCCTTTTTATCATTAACTTCCCATCAAATGAAAGTAGTAGGATGACTGGCAAATGAAGAATAACTCAAGCTGAACTGTCACTTTTAATAACCCAGTTTCCATTTAAACAGCGAGATGGCCGTAGGGTTTGAGAATTTGTCACTACCATGTACACCCGCTGATAGTAAAATAAATGCAGATGAGATGAGCCAATTTTAAACAATGTGCTGTATTTTATCCCTTTGGTCATTAAAAAAATCCAGATAGGTGCTACAAAAATTAATGACTTAAAAAAAATTTACAAAATTAATGTGTACTGAATGCTGTTCATTATTTTCAACATTGCATACATGCAATAGAAATTTACCTTTCAGCAAACACAGCTGACTACAACCAAGACAGAAACAAAATTTTTCACAATGAAAAAGTTTTGATCAAATTATCAGAACAACTGTATTAGTTTTCATATTAGCACTTAGGGATGAAGATTGAGCTTATCCACACTGAAACATTGAGTTGTGCCTCAGGGAGGTCACACTCACAGGTCAATTAACAGCTCCAACAGTTGCAGCTATTTTAATAGATTTTTCTAATGAACACAGAAGATTAGCACCCAATTTCAGATTTCAATTCAAGTCATACCCTCAAAGTGGAAGGGGGAGGGAAGAGTTGTAACTTATTCAAATTTAATACCTTTTTTTTTTTCAAAAAACCTTCATGACCAAAGAAAGAGCTTTGACCTCTGAGCTTTTTTATCTGGCATGTTCAACAAAAGGTAATGAAGATGTTTACTCTAAGCTTATTTATATAGTTCGTCTCTCAGCAGACTGATTCTAACCTGGCTATCACACTGTTTACCTCCTGTAGTACTAAAAGAATTTCTCCAAAGGTCTACATTATAAATTTGGAATTCTGTTTTAAGAATCCATCTTCGATACGTATGCTGAATTTGTGAAACAACAACAACAAAAAATCATCCAAGTTCATTACCCAAAAAATGAAAACTGAAGTTGTCTGCAGGTTCCATGGGATTTCCTTACCAAATACATCTCAAATTGTTCATTACAATAAAATGCAAAGCTACAACTCAGTAACAGAACATGTATTTCTGACTTCAAAATACTGATTTATTTTTTTAATTAAAAAAATTCAGAGTTAACTTTCAGGTTAGCCCATTAAACATTAAATCAGAGATGTGAAATGCTAGAACAAGCACATTTTGCATTAGCATCTATAACCAGATTCGACAAACTTCCCATTAGATCTACTGAATAAAGCATGGGGGAAAAAAAATGTCAAGAATCAAGTAAATAGAAATGACAGCAAACAAAGTGAAGATGAAGTCTCATGAAAGGAGTGACAAAGGAAATCAGTGCAAGAGATTTGCAAAAAGAACTTCAAGTTAACACAGATTTCACAATTTTTTGTGTGTACATTGTATTTTCTCAAGCACATATTTCCTGATAACATTTTTGCCTACCTTGAATATATACAGCTTTGATTCATTCAGCATATAATTTAAATTTAAACAAACAATTAGAATGAGTCAAGATATTGAGTGTAACTGAAAACTCATATGATGGACAAAAACCAACTGCCTAGAAAAAAGAAAAATCACCAGCACAATGGTCACTAGCATATCAGTCTGAATATAAATAAAGATTATATTGGTCTAATTAAAATTATCTGTCCACCTATAGATTTTGGCCTTGTGTGTTTCCCATATATAGCTGATTACTGAGTTTCATTAGACATTAATTTAACTTCACTTTATGGTCAAGGCTTAGCAATAAAGTTGCTCAATCACATCTTCCTGATTGTCAGTGTAGGAAAACTCGCACACATATAAAAGAAGGCACACAGGGTAATGTTCAAATACTACCAGACAACCCAGAAAAAGCTGCATTTAGAATCTGGTTCAGGGGCAGTAAGTGAAAATTGGATAAGTCTTTGACTTCAGTAAGTTGCTCGCATAAACAAAGCAATTGCAATCCTCGGATCTCTACTGTAAATCTGAGCTGACATTAGATCACATCCCTGCTAATTATAAACCACGTTAGAAATGTCGATTTGGCACCTCTGGCACGAAAAGCTGGTCACTACTACTTCGACAAAATTGAAGTGAGACTAAATGGCAACTTATTTTAATGAGAAGACATCCCACATCCCTTAATTTTATATAAACTCACACTGGTTACAAAAATTAATACAACACACAAGAGTAACTTGGTTCCCTCCCTGGCAGCAGCAAATTTCTCTGCTTTTCGACGTTGAAAACAAGTGGCTCATTTATGCTCACAGACTGTGTGCTGGGTGAGGGAGTTGGCATTAAACACTGTCCTTAACACACTTTAAAAGGAATTAATTCTTTGAACATCATATGAAAGGAAGCAGAAATACTTACTAGTACAGAACTTCATTCGCTTCATGCCTTTCGTATCTAACTGTTTCACACATCAGTCTGAAAAGAGAAGGGAATAAGTAATTTTTAATTACAATTCCTATCAGTGTTACAAATACTTAACTTTCTAAAGTTACTCAGCGTTTCCACATTTGCCTCCAGCACTTGTGGAAACTAAAGATCAATTTAAAGATAAGTTGATTTTTAATTGAAAAGTTAAATCTAAGTATTACAGTTATTAGTTCATCGAAGATCAGATTTGATTTTTGACAGTAGATGTAATTGCTCCCATTTAAAAAAAAAACTATAAAATGGGTAAAATTATATTGATCTCGCTTTATTACAGTAATCTGATAAAAGATGCTTTATAAAGAAACAATTCAGAATGTTACTAGTGGATGGAAATTTATGTAACATTAATCCAAGATGCCATGATATAAAAATTGCTCCTTTTTTCAAGTAAATGTTTTATCTATTGGACTAAGTTGCATGGCAAATCAATGCTTGTCATTTTGCTAAAATTCAGCAACTTAAGAATTACCATGAGAATTTAATGCCGAAATCTCAGAGGGCTCAAAGTGGAAAGTAGGAAGATCTTGTCCAGAGGAAAGGATTAAAGCACTTTTGCATTCACTGTCAGCCTGACAAATGTGGCATAATAGAGAGCAACTCAATAGAACTTAACACATATTAGGAAATATGATGTTGGTATAAGTACAATCAAGTATATATGACTTGGTATAAGTAAAACAAACATACCATTTCTATTTTCTTAAGGAAATGGACCATGAAATTATTGGGCAGAGTGGAGGAGTGGTGGGCCTGAGAATGGAACAAACCCTACCACCTTCTTTGGACTGTCTATGGCTGTGAAGCACACTGCAAACACAAAGGGCATTTGACAGTCAGCAGCAACTTGCTAAAGAGGCTCCTGTGAACATTCAAGTGAGAAAATATATTTAAATTTGGGAAAAAAAAAATCTCATTCCAGTCAGAATCAATCATCAGAACCAATGACTGGCTGCCTGAAACTATTTTTAAGTGGACTCAAGTGCTCCCAAATTCCTACTAAAGCAAAGTCTCAAAAACGTTAATCTGAGGCTTGGAAGAGTTGGTGTGGATTTTATGTCATATGTTAAAGGCTTCATATTGCCATTTCCCCTCATTTCCTAGATCACTTTAATAGCCAATGGGCTGCTACAAATAGCTACCTTAGCACATCTCTTTCAGTATTTTACTTATTAATTTCAGCCTTAAAAAAAAAAAATAATGCTTTCTCTGTCCAGAAGTGGATGGCTTATAGCGATATCCTGATCATTCATAAACTTTCAATTTACAAATTGAGATCTTAATTATTCTTTAAAAAAGAAAACACACACATTAAAACAAACAAACAAAACCCAACCCCCAAAACTCCCACAAACCTCACATTTTACTAACACAGCCTTTCCCCCACTCCAGTATTTTAGATCTACTCTTTAGATCATCTTTGAGATATTTTCTTCCAGACAATGTATTATATGATACATATACTTAACTATATGTACCAGTTTCAGACAGTGAAAACTCTTCTTGCTTCCTAGTACAGCAAAACGTTTGGAACCACAGAACCTTTTCTTTTTCAGACACTGCTCCACATCAAAATTGGGTCTTGTCAAAATCCTTCACAGACCCCAAAAAGCTAATGTCTGCTTCTACCTCCTGGGTCCTCCTCTTCTCACTCTTATCCTCTGTTAAAAGAGGATAAGGGGAGAAAGAGGAGAGCGGACACGAGGTTACAGGTGAGAAGATGCAAGAAAAAGGATTGTTAGCAGTCAGATTTAAAAATTCAAGTACTGCTCAAGATTAGCCTGTGCCCGACTGCTCTGAAATGATGCTGGGCAACGGGCCATCTAAGAGTAGGAGTTATAGGAAAGAGAATCACTTTAACAAGCGAGTTTTGTTCCCTTCTGAATTGGGAGCAAAGGAAGTACATTCTTGTTTAAGTCACGCAAGTTCACCACTGGCACCGTTTTACAGCATTATTAGGATAGTAATAAGGGAGAAAATTACTATTAAAGAAAGCAGCCAAGTGTTTCAATTCTTGTGGTAAACTGGAAATGTTAGATATTAGAGTGACCAAGTAGTACAAACTAGATTGCTTCCTCAAGTATTTGAAAAATTTAATTAGTTCTGGGCCATACTGATGCCTTGAAGGTGATCTTTGTCTGCTTCCTAAACAAATGTAATAAATTCAAGCTCAGCTCATCAGCAAGCCATAAGGTAAGTTATTCACTACTACAGGCAGCATTTCATACACCAGCTCCTAATGCATCTCTGAGGTTTCTGTGGCATTCTGTGGCATAAAGGACACCATAAAAGCTTTCTGTCTCACATCTGCTGGGAGCCCAGCGTTTTCCATGTATGGTACTGTAAACAGAAGCTCTCTTCTAGGAATTCACTGTGCTGGGAGAGCGAGTTCCACACATTCCTCAGCAAGGACCTCACTCCACATAGAAAGCCAAGAAGCACACATCAACGTACCACGCAGCCATATGTGCGCACTTTGATCTTGTAAACAAGTTAACATCAGTTCAACTCCAGCTATGCAAAACCTGATGTGTTAAAAGTCTTGCATATAACAGCAAAGTACAAAATACTTGAACTGAATGTGATCGTGGCCTCTCTCCAAAGCAGAATTACAGAGACTCCTTTGAAGTCAAGTATTCACATTGCAAAATGTGTCTTGAGCACTTTGGGAAACAGAAAACCACCCCTTTTATTTTCTGCAAATTACAGAATACCAGCTTGGGAATGTAGACTGACAGAATGATGGAGAAAAAGGACAGAAATTGGAACGTAAACCAGCAATAATCAAGTTGGAAGTTGCTTCTGCATGTTCAGATGGGGCAAATGTTAGCAAACCCCAGGATGTGAAATAATAGGAATTCACCTTCTCTCTCCACACAAAAGTGAACAAAAAAAAAGGAAAATGCACAAAGTGAAGCAGAAGCTGAGTAACAGACTTGGATCTCATGATTATTATATTACATAAATGATTTGGAATAGACACAGTCTTTCATTCAGGTCTCGAACTTGTACTCTGTATATAAAGTACTTACTTCTACTCTGAAAGTTTGAAAAGAAGAAGAAGAACCACATCTGTAACAGAAATCAGGAGGAACAAAGGGGGACACACGTGTGCACATAAAGACGGCAAGCGTTAGGAGATTAAGGGAAGAAACAGATACAGTGCTAGCCAGCTTTTCAGTTTGAGGCAGAGTATACAAGACCAGTGTATAGTTACCAAACCAATTATTCCTTTGCTTTGTTAGTGCATTAATATATATGTGTTTTTAATGATAAAGTATCATACCTTAACTGATGCTCTCTCAGATTAGACAAGGCTTCCATTCCATGCAAATAGGAATACACAATCTCCAAATCCTACAAACACAAGAAAAACATTATTAGGGTTCTCAGTTTCATAGTTTGGTACAAGCTGTTAAAATACTGGTTTTACAAAGTATCCAGCGCTCTCATAATAGAGGAATCAGGAATATTGGAAGTAGCACATTTCCAAGAGGGTATAGTCAAAGGTATTCCTGCAACTTGCCTTTACATTGGAACCTGACATGGGGAAGAATGATGGTATGTCTACATAGGAAAACACAAACATAGAAAGCTTTCTGATTTTGCTGTCATTACTCATGTCCAGGAAACATGCCTGGTCCAGAATCCTAGTGAGCTACTTTGCAAATACCACTGTCCTGATTCCCAATGCCATCATACCCAAAAATCTTCATTTATTTTATAAAGCAAGCTCACAGAAATCAATCTTTTCATGATCAGAAGGAAAGAAGAAAACATGAAACAGTCTAACAAAATACCCCATTGTACATAAATGTTTATAAAATGGTATCCTTTCAACCGGAAGGCAAACCACAAGCTGGGGTGAGGAAAAAAAAAAAAAGCTGGTATGAGCAAAAAATGATTAAAAGATAATAAAAAATCATAAATACAATCCTAGTTACATGCTGAAGTGTTGCCTTCAACAACTGCGGACCTCCACTATCCAGCTCACAAAACAAGATTAATAAAAACAGGAAAACAGCATCCAAGACTTAAGACTTCCTAAGATGCAACTAGGGAAACACTAATGTCAGGCTAGAGGCTTTGCTAGTGTTATACTTAAAATCACTAGAGGACTTAAGAGCCCACAACTTCTAGGGTGATTTAACTTTGGCTTGTGGATTTGATGCTGTTTTATCATTCAACTTTTTAAACATGCAGGTTAAGAGACACCATATTATCCATAATTCATTGAAAAATCAGAGCAGTAGCCCACAGCCACTAGTTGACGCAGTTGAGAATAAACCAACACCTAATACCACTTTCCAAAGTTACTGTAAGAGGAGGGTTTCAAGTAATGGAACATATAAAAACTATATATTTATGAAAGATTTTGTCCTGGGAAACATTTGTGTATTTAAAACTGACCACAAAGTACAGAAATACTTCAGTTTTCAAACACAATGAAAGAATGCTAGATGTGGCATTTGGGCAGATGTGAGGGCTGAAGTCTCAAAGAGAGCTTGAATTTCAGTAAGAAAAAAAAAAGAAATATCCAGTTAAATACATGAAATGTAGAAAAGTTATGTATTTGTTTAAGTCATGGTACAGATCAGAAAATATAGCTTGAGTTAGACCCAATGGTTAAGACTAAATAAATGGCTTTCATTCAGGATCAAAAAGAACATCCTTTTCTCAAAATGAATAAAAGAAGCAAATATTCCGTTTGAAAAAGTGGAAGAAACACAAAAAGCCAAAATGATGTAATTTCATTTCTATTCTGGTATTCCTGCTCCCTTGCCCTCCAGTAGCTTTGGTCCTCCTGTGAGGAGGAGAGGACTAAACAAGGACAAAAGTAATTATGCATGGTTTGGGACGAGGCTCTTTACACATAGAAGGCTTTGAAGAGAAAATGCAGTAGTCGCTTTCTGTTTTGCCCCTTCTCTTTTTCTATTTTATTAGTTATAAAAGCATGCAAAAGGGCATCTGCCACAGTCAGTGACCTGCTCATTTGCCAGACACTCTGGGGGGTGAGCAGAGGCTCCTGGGAGCCCAGTGCCAGCGGCAGACAGACACAAACCCGACAGTCCCTGTGGAACTGCCGCCACTCATCTGGATGTGCTGGACTCTGCAGCACAAGCCACCCGCTGCCATGGGATACCGGGAGTGGACCACTGTGCATCAGATGCTCATAGCAGTGGATTACATGGAAGAGAGCCTGGCCAGAAGGTGCTACTGTAATTCCTTTTCAGCAAGCATGTTTAACAATGAGCAGACACACAACAGAAGGAGAATAACCCTCTGCCACCAGCTCGCTCTGAGGTTTCTCTCAAGTGACACAGATTTTACACGCAGTGAAGAATTCACAGTCCCATTAAGAATGCTGCTGTACCAGGATCCACAGACCTAAAGGCAGAAGTGTGTGGTAAAAGGGATCCACAGACATTTAGTTTCCAAAACTGCTGCATGACACAAACCTAGTGATAAACCCTGCAGATGTACCAAGCCATAAGGAACCCAGGTTATGTTCCCTGAGCTGAAGCGACTCAAAGCAGGGGGAATGCATTTAGTGACAGAAGGGTGTCATTCTGACCAGTGTTCAGAAGCAACAGACAAGTTTAGTGAACACTTTTCAATAAATAATCCTTCTTCAAAATGCATGCATACTTGTTAAATATTTGCATGTATAATGTGCTGTAGGTTCCCGTCACCAGGAACTGCAGATGGTAGAGCTCCTTTCCTCTCAAAATCTGCACCTCGATATCCAGGAGGGTAAATAAAGGAAAAAAAATATACTAATCACATCTTTACTTGTGCTTCCATCAGTGCTGCTGGTGCAGCAACATAGGGAAGACAAAGTTAAAAAAACATCTGATCAGAGAGAGAACCAAGGTGGTTTTTGTGATTTGTAAAAAAAAAAACCAAAACCACAACAACAAGACAAAACAAATCAAAACATATAGTCGTTATAACACTGGACCTGATGTGCACTGGCATCAAACCAGACAACTGTCTCAAAAAAAGTGTGCTGCAGCCCGCTCCTTAAGATGTACCTTTCCACGGGGCTTCTGGCAGCAAAGAGCTCCCTCTAGCACCGAGATTTTGGTACTGGAATTTCAGCAACGGCATCGCTGCCTTCAATGACACTCTCCATAACGGTGCGAGGCACAGCAAGATAGAGCGAAGGTGAAAGAGCTGAATACGTTTTCACACATGGTCAGTAGGCACTGCACACCTCCTGCCAGCCTGGGGCATTAGAGAGAGGCAAAGCAATATTTACAAAGTCAGAATATCAAGTCATTGTCATTAGGTCACCTCAGTTTTCCATCTACCTCAGGAAAAACTACACTTTCCTTAACCTAGCAAACATAGTCATTGTGAAGCACAAATAGCTGATCTAGCTTCTGAATTAAAAGTCAATTAATAGAATGCAAGAGTCCTTCGGAAATATTTGTGCCAGTGTTGTAAAATCTGGTATGCACATTCCGAACGCTTGGAAGGGCAACTTAATAAAAGCTACTTCACAACAATAACGCCCACAAAAACTCAGGCACGTAAACAAGTCTGATATTCTAGACACTTGTGAAAAAGCTAAAGTTTTAAACTTATCCAGTAAAGAATTTGTCTTTCAAGAAGGACACAACGCTCCTATGTGATTTCTGCTGGCTACTTGAGCAAGACCTTAAAGCAGATGCTAAATTCAACCCCATAGAGTTCGACAAACACTTCTCGCAGCGCCCTGCAAGCCGCCCCCAGCCAACCCTGGGCACACTGAACGCCTGCTTTCCTGGGGGTGGGTGGCTTCCACAACACAAGGACTGACCTTACCACCAGGTGTCAGGCTGAGCCACCAAAACTTCAGAGAAAGTCCTGCTCCACGCAGTGTATCTATCCCTTTATTTTTACAAAAGGTGTCTTTTACCGGTTTATAAAAATCAGCAGGATCAAAGCTAATCATCAATATTAGCTACAGCTGCTTAAATATTCTGTGATGTATACTAAAGCACAGAAAAAGCTTCTGCTAAGTTTTATCCAGCTAGCAGAATTAATTTTTAAAAAATATGTATATATATCAACAGGAATGCAAAGGCTCAGCTGATCTGGATGCAAGAATCAAGTTCTACACAAAGCTACAAAAAGAAAAATAAATCTCCATGGAAACTCCAAAACCAAAGATTAAATGCAAAGCACAAATTAGTGCAGTTTTAAAGCGTGTTTTTATTTAAATGAGGACTAACGGACTGAAATCCAATCTATGCTTAAATCTGCACTGCAGCCAAAGTCATATGCTTGGGTTTCTACATGTGGAGCAGCCCAAAATTTGTTTCATTCAATGTTATTTCTTAATTTGCTTGTTTCCATGGTGTCAGTTGCCTCAGTCTTTAAAGTTTTGACAGTGCTTTGGAACAAAATTTGAGTGTCTCAGTTCTAACAGCGCAACTTCAACTGGATCCATAGAAATGCATCATTCTGCAACCTTACCTCTGCTCTCCATTCTAATAAAAATGTGCATATGCTTATGCACAGACATTTCTCTCCACTTCAGTTGTGCTTCAAACTTATTTGGCAGAGCCTGTTACACAAACCAGACAACCCCAAACCAGAATATGTTGGCCCCATCGTAGCTTAATGAAGAAATTTTTACTGAAGTAAAATGAGAGGGATGTGAAAATTTGCTACTTTGGACTGAAAAAGTTAAAACCCTCCCTAAACATTGCAGACTGACACTGTTTTCAGTCCTGATTTGCATTTATATGTGACTAACTACAGCCCAAACTCAACTATTCATCCTTGCCACAGTGAAAAAGTGAAACGCTGAGCTAGGAAATTCATTTTGCTGTCAGTGAGAAATTTTCTCATTTCTGTGAAGTGTCAAACAAGCAGAGAAAAGCCTTCATCTTACAACTGTTTGGTTTATTTTAAATCGAAGGGGAAAATAAAATACAAGCTATATCCTTAATCCACTGTCTTGGAGGATAAAGGGGGAAGAAAAAAAAGCCTTTACAAAACACCTAATATGCATCTTGGGCTCAAAATAATCTTCCTGCTGAGCATACAGTTTTTGATAGCTGATCTTTGTTGATATAACCCATCATCTGCTCACATTCAGTCAACAGCCAGTAGCATGAAGCTGAGGGGATGGGGGGCAGTGAAAGGGTGAATCCTCTCCCCATCCCACCAGACTGACCCCAAGCCTATGTTTTGCTGTCCCACTCAGTGCCCCCCCCATACACACCCTCCCACACCCACACCTGCCGACTGCTGCACTCCTTCCACCTTCCTGGCCCCACAGACCAAGCTTCAGGCCTCTCTCTTGGTAGCATGAAACCCACAAGGTCTGGTGTCAGAGTCACAGGCAACAGCTCATACAGCGGGGAGAAAGTAAGACGTCGAAGACTTCAATGGGTTTATCACACCATGAAACTGATGGCAGGGAGGGAGGTGGTCTGTCATGTCTATATGGCTGACTGAACAGTCACTCTAGCTCAAAGTGAAACCTCCCTTTTCAACTATTTTAATGCTTCTTTCCCCAAACTGCAATATACTAACAAGAGCAGCAATGCCAAGTGAGCGATGAAGCTGCAATCCAAACCCAGGTTGCAGAAGTCCTGCAAAGATTCCTTATAGGCAGCAGGATCCTGTAGTTTTCCCTTTTCTTCTCGCATCCAGCACCTGAAATCATTTGACTGTCAGACATTCAGGTAGCTGAATTAATATCATATTAATTTTCTTCTTTGCCTCTAGCATTGATTTAGCACCTGCCTGCACAGGCTCACAAAGGCTAAAGCAGTGTGTCTTTTGGTGACGCAGGCAGACCGGACTACATGATCATCAATCCCAACTGGATTAAACTGAAATTTCCATGTCCACAGGAGAGATCTGTCTGCTCACATCTGGTTCACACTAGCATGCCAGGCTCTCAACACCAGCAGCTCAGGAGACAAGTTACTGCCCTCAGAGACAGCAGTCTCTGAAGGAAAGGCAGGACAGACAGGGAGTGGGGGGGAAGGCTGTGAATCCTACGTCAGTCATTCCAGCCAAACCTATTTCCAAAAGCAAGACCTAAGACTGAGCTCACATCTTGCAAATATTAAGTTGCCAGCAAAACCACAAACACAACTTACACCATGACAAAAAAATCCAGTATTACTGACACCAAAACCCCTGACATGTACACGTGAAGATGAAGAATTAATCTTCACTGACAGCTTCCGCACACTCACCGTTGCTGTGCAGGAGCATGCCCAGGTATGCACTGACTAATCAGTGAGCCATACCAAGACTAACTTGTTGAAGAGATTAAAATGAAGTATTTGTCATGTACTACAAATTTTTTACATTCTTTTTCTAACACCAGGACCTTCATGTTCAGGAGTGCGGGGCCGCTCCATGGGAAGCCTGCCAAAATCCAAACTATTACGTTACAATCTAAGATAAATTCGTCTTTTTAAACTTCACCGCACACCACCAGAGCATTTTTCTGCAAGTCATTCTTACCCACATATGGCATGCTACATAAAGATCTGTGAGCTTAAAAAAAATTAACTAGAACTAGTGTTACAGAAAACAATTTATTGATTTCATGCTGAATTGACAGCTATACAGACATAAATTAAATATTTAAGTGAAATCACACAAGTCACCCAAATCTGTATCGTTTTGGATGAAAAGGGGGCCATATTTTAAGGATGAATATCAATTCTGTCATTTATTTTCATAAATTTACCTGAAACAACAATCAGCCCCCAGACAAACTGCAAGCCTGGAAACTCAACATTCATGAGACAAATTCACGGAGACTCAGCTCAGAGTTGCTCTCATAAGCATCATCATCACATCACATCACCATTGTAATTTCTTCTTTTTCTTGGCACAGGGCAAAACTGAAAACCAGAGGGATCCAGAGCAAGAATGAGTAGTGTTGGAGATGGGTGGAGAACCAAGCCAGGCACACAGGGTAGGAAGACAATGGATGATGGTAGAGTAGCTTTGCTGTGTCCCTGGTTTGTGACCCACCACCCTAGTCTAGCTTTTCATTAACTGCCTGTTCCAGGCCATAGCTTGGCTTTCCTCAGAGCCACAGCTCTCCAAGGGAATTACAGGACAATTTTAAACTGAGGAGTTTCTAAACACAAATATTTTTGTAACCATACTCCAAAGAGATGACTAGGATTAAAAGTCAATTTAAATGCTTTTTAAAGCCATAAAATGCCAAATTACTTATCTGAACTACAGTCAAGTGTATTAGTGGCCACTGAAGTCTGGAAAAAAATTATCATCATAAACCCATGTGAATTTGACTCAAGAAATTTATAACAGAACACAACTCCATAGCATGACTAAGCTTGGGAATTGTCCTTAATCAAAAGGACACCAAAAGCCATCCCAAATCTTCAGTTCCTCTGCTTCAGCTAGGCAGTGGGAATGGAATATGGGAATTATATTGATATTTTTAAGACTTCCTGACCCAACCAAACAAAAAATATCCCAACAACAAGAAAAAAGTCATTATTTTTAGCTCCCCTTATGAGAGGGTAGGGACATTTGTTCTGGATTATGGGTGGAATGTTTTGAGTGGATTAGAAACAGGAGGAACAGACAATTTTAATCTGGGACTGAAGTACCCACACATGAAGCTAATCAGGAACAACTCCAAAACCTCATAAAGAAAAAGGAGAAATCCCATTTTCCTGGTTTGTCTTAACTGCGAGTCATCCTAGTAAAGAAGAAAATATGTTTATCCAAGTACGTTTATCCAAAGCCTTCAGCTGTATTACTGCCTCTAAAAGTCAGGGGCTGGAGAAACACCACAGGATCACAGCAAAATAGTTGTGGAGAAACAAGATGTTTCAATCAGATACTTTAATCAGTCTTCCTATCTTTCAAACAGATTTTGTTTTGTGACATTTTCTTTTTAAATGAGCTTCCTTCAAAAGAATTTCATTACATGTTTCTTTTTTCACTTCAGATTTTTTTTTTGTTGTTCCTAAGAGGAAGTGGGTTAAAAACCTCTACTTCCATATAACACCTCACAGATTTAAATATAATAATATAAACAAGTTTTGGTTTCCGATTGCTGCCAGCAGAATCTGCTCAAATATATAAAAAAATGAGTTGGCAAGTTTGATGACCTATCCACATTAACAGACTTCTAACACTGGCCCAAGATAAGTACAATCAATTCAACACATCCTGCTGGTCACAAAGCTTTCAGCAGAATGCAGTAAGGAAATTAAGATGCTCATTATTATAATCATCCTAGAGGTGGGGATGAACATGGAAATGGTAGACGGGAAATTAAAGCCTGCCATCTCGTAGAGGTCCATGAACAAACTAATGAGCATAGGAAATTACAGGGTAGTGCTATGCATTTCTTTTCTGCTTTCCACACTCTCAGAAGTCAGACAATTAAATGCTTAATATAAAAGCCTAAGTTCCATAGTAAAAAATCCAAACGTTGGTCACATGTCCAAATGCAAACAAAATGGTCTCAATACAAAAGATCTCTCCTACTGACTGCACAGTCATTAATTACAAAAGGCACTTAAGTTTTTCACCATTAAGAATATATATATATATAATTGGGTTTTTTCATGCCTTTTCAATATTTATAACCAACAGTTAGAAGCTTGTACTAATTCTGTCCTATCTATTTTTACATTCACTGCACAAACATTCTCATCTCTTGTTGCAGAGTTATACCTAGTTACTCCTAGGGGTTTCTTCCTTTTTTTTTTTTCTGTTGTTTTTTGTGGGGGTTTTTTTGCTTATTTAAATTAAAGGTTTCAAGGCAGCCAGGCTTAATATCCATGATACCAGTTTATGCACAAGAACTTAGTCCAGACAATTTAGGCATAAACCAAACAAATTGCCATGAAAGAAACACATCACTTCAGTCTAGATGAAATCATACAATTTCCTTTGTAGTGAGTTAAGAGCAATCTGTTTTCTGAAAAAAACCTTAATTTCTGTAAAGACTAAGGTCAGGGTACTTCAACATCACAGCCTTGCAGTAACAACATCTACACATTATTCCTTCTTCAAAGGAGTCATTTTAAAGAGTGGTGATCATTAAAATCAAACAAACAACAAAATCCAAGCAATGTATGCTTTGTAGAATACTGGTAACTTCCCAGATTTGTTAAGTAACGCAGGTATGGCAAATGATGAGCAAGTGAGTCACAGTGACATTAAAGAGCCTTTTAAAAGTCTTTTGTGAACTGATCTGTGATAACCATTCATGTGAACCTTTTAAGCTCTCCGTGGCAAGCAAGCTTGTAAATTTAGTGACAGGTTAAAGCAACAGTGCTTCTCAGTTGACAAAAGAATAACCTGGTAATCCACCTTCACACAATCACTTGCGAACATCTGTCTGTATCTGAAATCGTAATGGTCTAAACTGTTCATGTTATCCAATTTCTGAGGAATACCAGCATTTTACCTTGTTAAAAAGATGACCTTGGAATTGGAAAACCCAGCAATGAATCACCAGGGAAGTGTCCCAAGCACTGAACATCAGCAAGCCTTATCTCCAGTTTGTTGCATTTGTCCCTTAACAGGAGGGGGGGAACCAAACAAAACCACACACACAGAAAAAACAAAACCAAACAAACAAACAAAAAAAACAACAACCAAACAACAAAAAAAACCCACCTCCAACAATCACACCCCAACCCAGGAACACAAACTTTACACTCTGCTTGAGAAAAATCAGTTTCCAAGAACAATTCGATGCCAACCTAGCCAGCAGCAGTTATTTCCAGAATCACCTAGAGTATCAGCACTACCTCCACTTTGTAAACTGGGAATTTTCATAAGCCCCTGATGCCAAGGAGACCCAAAGTAACCCTCCTAAGAGTTATATTTTGCAAACAGCCACCATCAACCCAAGGTTGAGCTGGCAAGGAGCTCTGCACTGCAGCACACTGTCTTGTGACCATGATGACTTGGCAGTGCTAGGTTAATGGTTGAACTTGATGATCTTAAAGGTCTTTTCCAACCTAAGTGATTCTGTGGCTCTGACAACTCTCATCTAGAAACAAAAGAAAACAGCATGATTTGGAAACCACGCTCTGCCAGAGCTTACAACAGAAATATCTCAGTAGTACTATAATCAAGAGAAAATACAGTGAGTTATTTTCTATGGCTGGCCTATAACCATTTTATATTGCTGGCTTACTTCCAACCAAAGCAAAAAATACAAAACAAAAATAAAGTTTCTCTTTCCAACTACCAAGGCAACAGTGGGTATTAGCTGAAGTAAAACTGCACCTTCTTGCTTCTGACAGTTACGGGTTTACTTAATAAGTATCGCATTTCTCAGTTTTTTTATATTTATGAATAAAAAAAATCAGAAACAATAAAAGCATGAGGAAGGGGGAAAAAAGATCATACTGCCACTAATTTCAAAGGTTTAAACTCTGTTTAAGTATCTTTTTGTAAGGTTAAATATCTTTTATATTCATGTGTTTAAATGAAACATTGATTCATTTAGTCCAATAAATATTCCCCAACATTCAAACATAACACTCCTTGATAGTTCAGCTTATCATTAAAACAAAAACTTTGTCATTTGATTTTGTGTTTTAAAAGGAGATTGGAAAGAATAACTTTCAGGTTGAGGTTTTTCAAGCAACTGAATTTGCAGCGGCATATTTCAGAGCATTTCTTCCAACAGTTATTAATCTTACTTCAAGCATCAGCAGTAGGTCACGTGAAAATTATTCCTAGACTATCAGGCAAATGACCATGAGGTACATATCTGCATGTCACATCAATCCCCACTCAAAAAATTCATCTGGAAAGATGCTAGTGGTCACATTCTTTCAGAGCCAGGACTGCACATCTCTGCAAAGGAGGTAAACATTAGAAAAATGCTGAAGTACTTTCCACAAAATAATCCCCAAGCCTAAATGTGATAGCTCATGTATTTCCTGAAACAGAGGCTGCATTTAGTAACTCCAAAAATGTTTATCTTCTGGGTGTTTTCTATCCCCTTTCCTATGAGTAGGATTCTGAAAGTGACCTGGGTGCATTTGTTTTAGTGGTGGGCTTTGGGTTGTTTTGTTGTTATTTTGGTTTGGGGTGCTCTTTTGGGAGGGGTGGGGGAATGGGGGACTGTATTTTTTAGATTTTTTTTTTTTTAATACCATTTGAGAATGAAATAATTTCCAATCTCAGATGGGTTTATTGGGAACACTGCTCTGATCTGACTTGAACAGATTTTTTGCACTCTTTAATACAGAACACTAACCATCTAAAAAGATTTTCAAGTCAAATGGGGAAGCACCCATAGAGGTCAAGTGTCTGTAGGGCTACAGGGTGGCAATGCACACCCCTTTTTGGTCACCACACTGCAAAACAAAACACTGCTTCTGAGTACCATAAAATAGGATGGAAAAAACAAAGTAACAGTCTTCCAGTCACAAAGGGGTTGGACCTTCTTTCAGGCACTGGGAGAGCATCTGACACCTCAATAAGCCAAACCCACTTGCCAAAGTTGCCACCTTGCTCATACTAATGCTCTGACACTGTAATGCTCCAAGTCCAAGAAGCAGAGGTCCCACTCATACCTGCAGCTAGCCCACAGAAGGCTGACCTGGCATGAAGGGCACATGGCCCATCCATAGCAAACCAGGCAGATGAGTTGCATTCAGCCCATCTGTTCTGCCCATTAAAATGAAGTGACACACAGCAGCCAATGTAAGGGAACCTGCCCTTACTGCGCAGTGAATCAATCCTCTTGATTCAAGTCTTACCTGGCATGGCATCCAAAAGGGAAAGCTTTCAGGAACAGCACAGAGGCTTAAAGGATGCAAGAGTGAAGTCACATGGTGAAACTTCACTGGAAGGGCGGCTCTGCCAGCCCCTAAAAAAGCCCTTCTGGAGGAAACAAGGCATTCAAACTGTTTTGGCTGTGTTATCAAAATATACTCATCCGGAAACAACCTTCTCTTAACAACCCCCATTAGCAGCTCTAGATAGCTCTTTCTCAGCATTTTGAAATCCCTTTCATCTCATCCCACTGAAGGGAACCATGTGATCTAAATCTGCTTCTGTTCATTAAGCAGGATAGAAAGGGAGACCCTGGCACCTATATTATTTGTTGAATTTCCAATTCTATGCCTTAAGAAACCACATTTGTACCACAGGCTATAGAGATGGCCATACAGGCATGACTGCCTCTGACTATCACACAGGAGAACCTGAGAAATCTAGAAGTTGGAAATTAAACCAATGTAATGCTTACTCCATTATCTGACCTGGATGGTTCTGTATTTTTTATTCAATAGCTTTATAACTGAGGAGACACGGAAATGCTACCAGCTATTTCTTTGTGGCCCAGGGATTTGTAGTTAAGAGCAAAAGCAATCCAATAGCAGTGACTGCTTTCAGCTGGTCTACAAACTGCCTTCTGAGCTAGAGTTTAATTTCTAGTAATTGCTAATGAGATAGCTAGCTGTCAGTCACAACTGATTTATTCATTTACCTTAAGTTCAAGGCTGTCCTTCCATTTGCTGAACTAGTTTCTCCCTGCCCCAACAAGCATGGACATTTACAAAAGACCAACAGCAAGCGCTGTGGGATGGGGAAACCAGACACATGGACACACAAAAACCCCAGCCACAGGACAGCAGCAGGCAGTTTTTCAAAATCTTAATCCAATCCATATTAAAGGCAAACAGGTTTTTCAACCTCCATAGACTTTCCAGGGTGGTCCCATACATCACATGCTTTGCTTAGTGCAAGTTAAAAGAGTTCAAGATGTAACACTGAATTCTTCATGAATTAAATACACACCCCTGGTTTTATAACAGGGTATTTTAGCCCTTAAGATCTTCAGCACCATTATTTACAAACTTTTAAACAAGTCTTGATATGGAAAAGGGTACCCTTTGTATTGCAAACTAATTCAGACCGAGTATATGGCAGCTATCAATTTACTAAATCTTAAGAAGATACTACTTATCAACTGATGAATAAGGTACATTTGTTCTCAAACACTGAATGCCTATCTTCACAGCAGATTAAGGTCATGTGTTTGAACTCTACAACTGGACATTAGAAGTACACATATTCCTAGAGGTTAGAGATTACTGGTTATCTCCTGAATTAGCAGTTTACCACCCAGTCTGACGACTCACATGTTCCTTTTAGCACTCAAAGCAGCTCCAAGCAGAGCTCAGCTAAAGCACAGCAGTGAAACATCATGCCGCTCCCCAAAGCACTCTGATGAGCACTAGGTGGTACCTCATCCACGTGTGCCCCTCAGAAGCTCTTGCATCACAATTAGAAACCCAACTCTAAACAGGCTTGAGAGCCACATCAGTATCTAAGCATTCCTGAGTGTATGCCATGAAATATGACCAATATTAATTACTCACTTGCACAGACCTAAAACATCCTAAAACATGAAAAAGAGACAAACACGTTTCCAATTCTTTTTCCCAAGTCTAGCATAAGAACATAGGAGTGCCAAAGGTGATTTCAAACAGCAACGAACATTTCCCAAAGAGACAGTGGCCTAGGATGATAAGAACGGGGAGAGCCATGCAGAAGCACTGACATCTCCTCCAGGCGCCAGGAGGTTTATTCCAGGAGCGTCTGGTGGGACTTGTGGCTGCACTGTGCTCACCAGTGCTCCTGAGCTTTGGGCACACGGGAAGAGGGATCATTAGTGACAGTGTGACTAAAAGCAGAAGACTCCTACAAAGGCTGGGCATGGTGACTGGAGAAAATCAGCTTCCAGGCTGCAGAGGGCTGGGAGGACGAGGCACAAAGACACCAGGCCTGTGGTGTTCAGCACAAGGAACAGAGATACTGGCAGGCGTGTTATTAGCTCTGGCCTCGTCTGGCCTCATGCTGGTACCAGTAAAGCTAATTACTGTTTCTCTTCTCCGCTCTCCAACCCCACCAGGAAGGGCTCATTAAATCAGGAGCTTGGCAATACCCACAGCAGTTTCCGTGCATTCAGACAGCATGTCTCTGCTGGTGAAATAAGCCACAGAAACCCCAGAGAGTGAGGTGCAGAAGGTAGATCCACAGGGAATCACCTCAGAAACAACAGAGCCCGATCGAAACTGGGGAAACCCAAAGTGACTCTGCATCTCATTCACTACTCCCAGGTCTAGAAGCATAGCTCAGGAGTTACTCACACCATCCCAACACATCCAGCTTTCCTCCTAGTGTGCCTGCTGCCTCCACAATCTCAACTACAGCATCCAGCGGGACCTGACCTCTCTTTGAAAGACCATCACAGCACGTGTAATCCAGATAGCTGCCGACAGGGAAGCCTGTAAGGGTTGAGACTTTCTCCTTTTTAAACAAGATTCTCAGTTACATTTAACACAGACCGTGATTATTATTTCAAGTGCCCAACATATCAAAGGGTGGCTCATCTGTCAGATTTGATCTATTTAACCGGCAAATGGTTAGTAGCCTCAGGCAAACTGTCTAGTTCAAGAAACAGTAGTCAGAGTGTAAACTTTTCATCCACAATGAGTGATACAACTACTGTAGTTTCAGGTTATAAGGACACTGTTTCTATATACAGCACACCCATGAACTTTTGCCAAATTAAGTTCCTAATTTGTCATGTTAGCTGCTCTGCCCTCCTGCCTTCACCAGCATTTTTAAACCATTTTACCAGTACCACTTTTTCACAAAGATCTGAGGTTTTCTCATCCTTTATGAACCTACCAATTGCTGTAGACTGACAAGAATGTCTACCATTTGCTTTTTCCTCATTTTTACTTTGAAGAAATTAGTTCATTACATAACTGCTACATTCCCTGCTACATTTTTACTAATACTAGCTTTTAGCTACAACAAGCAGACATGGTTGATAGCCAACATAAAAATGAATTAGTAGACCTTGGAGGAGCTGCTCCAGGGCAAATAGCCCTAAAAAACTACTAAGGGAAGAAAGAAATAGTCACCTCTCTTGGCAGACTCGGATACTAGAAAAAGACTGAATGAAATGAAGCAACTGCTCCAAGGCCCCACACACTTTATAGCCAGCCAAATCCTGCAAAATCTGGTAAGAGTTCTATGCAGGTTCCAGATGTACTTTTAACTAAAGCTTTTTAGCACTTGTGAAGTTATGGGAAGCAGCCAGGAGCTCTAGAACAAGTACATCAGCTGGATGTGTCTATGAAAACAATCACCGATGCAGTAATTTTAAAATTTTGTATATACTTTATGGCTGTTCTCAAATAGAGGATGTCTCAGCTTCCTTCCCTTCCTTCGAGTGCAGGACCCAAAGACTGCACTGCTCGTCCTTGATACTCATTCTTCCACAACTGAACTGATTAGAACTAAAGAAAGATTTGGCTGTGGATCTCTGACACTGGCATCAACTTTAATCAATCTATCTGCAGTTCGCAGAACACTTTTGCTCCACTTCCACCAATCCTTAGTGCTTACTTCCATTTAGTATCTACAGTGGCCCAAAGATTGCCTTGAAAAAAATCACACCGTTTAGGTAAACCTGCACTCAGGTTCTTGTGTCCTAGTGTCTTTGGCTCCCCTTGCTAGACTGAAATTCTGCCACAAAGGGGAAAAGCCTTCTTGCACCTCCCAGAAATTACTGTAATATTGCAAGCTCTGTTCTGATGCAGCACAGGCACTATGTGTTCTCTTCTGCCAGTTCTGCTTGGGTGGGTACCATACAGATGCGAGACCATCCTGACAGAGACATCCTCGAGTTTCCACAGCAAGTTTTGCCAGAGGATAATCTCCAACATTAGAGTCGTGATTTAACTGGCACTCTACAGCTGTCTCACCCAGAGGTTAAGTTCTGCACTTTTTTGCCACTGACTTGCATTCCTTTGTGCCTTTTTTTTTCCCTGTTTGGAACATTTATGAACGGATTTAAAAGACAAGAATGGCAAATCACTGTTTTGTATTTTTAGTGTTTTTTTATATTGTTTGGTTGCTTGTTTTGTTTTTTGTTTTTTTTTAATCATTGCTACATTACATTTTCATTTTAGCATATCAAGAATATACTACCCACACCACCTGAAATTACAGAGGAGTTGCCCTCCAAGAATACCTTGATTTTCTTTCCAATGGCACATTAAAACAGAACCTGAACTCAAGATCACACGCGAGAACACATAGTCCTAAAATTATTAACTTGCACTATGAACTTACAGAACATACAAGCTGAGTAAGAAGTAAGATGCTGGCTATTAGAAGTTAGCTATTTACTAGGTTATGGGTACAGTCACACAGCGCACACAGGGAACACAGTCAGCCACGCGTGTATATGTAGAGATTATTTGCCCTTCAGTGAACCAACTGATAACTCCAGGTAGAATAAGGTCAACAACACATCCTTAATTACATCCTGAGGATGCAGGGGGCTCTGTTGGCACATGAGGGAATGGTCACAACAGTGAGGGTGCAGGGAGATGACAGGACAACAGTACATTCTGCTGTAAGAAAGTCTACAGGTTAACTTTGTGCTGTACTATGTAATAGAACTTTCTGGAGTTCCTTCAAAACTATAAAGTGCTTTGGCAATTAATTACATCATGTTTACATTTTAAACGGTGAAATAAAGGAGTTTTTTGAGCAGAAGTGCTGTACAGTAAGCATGTACTTAAGCATTTCTCCTTTTTAGCTGAGCACTTTGTGGCATCTGTATGGTCTCACTTGGTAACCTTACTTCAGGGCCAACTGTCTTATTTTTGCTGCGAGTGATTTAGAATTCCAGAGGGACAGGGGAAGAGGAACAAATACTGCATTTGATACTGATCCAGAGATATAGCTAAAGAAGAAAGCACTGGTCCCAACAGTAACTGCGTTGAAGTGGGCCTGATTCCACAGGCTTTTGAAAAGCTAACTACAATTCTCTTTTTCATTCAATTAAACTTAGGAAGTCTTAAACTAAAATAATAATCATAATTTCACAGAAGTCATTTGAATGGAATTATAAAGGTTTATCAGCAAAGAAAATTTGGGCTTAAGCTTGATGTTATACTCTGACAGGAAAAAAAAAACCCTCAGCACTATGCTAACAGCTTTACAGGAGCTGATTAAACTTGCAAACTTGATTTATCGAGAGAAGAGATAACAGCTAAGGTTGACACAAAGGACTGTTTTTCAAAGGTACATATCAAACAAGTGAAGCAAGGGGCTCATCTTTTATTTCAATACATGTAATTCTTTTAATTAAAGAAAGCAGAATTTTGTAAACAAACTGTACATGTCTCAGTTTTCATCACTCTAGTTTTAAACCTATTTGACAGCATGATAGATTTACAACAGAAAGGGAAAAATAATAATAATCAAGAAATGCATGGAAACTGCAAGCGATGAGGTAAAGGGCTGGGAAGCAAACAGAAGGCACAAGTTGGGAACATCAAACACTGGAAATTACAAATATTTACACACATACCTTATGCTCACAGAATGACTTTAAAAAAAAATTAAAAACCTGTCAAGTACTTCATACCAACACTAGTGACCTGAATCAGAAGTTCAGCTTTTTCATACTTTCTAAATCAAATATTTAACACCAAGTTCCCCTTAGTACAGTTATTAAAAGCAAGCTATGTCAGCAAATCAGAGCACCCTACCCACTTTCAAGTTAGAAATACACTTTTATATTGAAAAAAAAAAAAAACAAAAAACCCTACTTTGAGAAAAACAGATCTTAGTTTTTAAGTAAACACAGCTTAGCCAAATTATCAGATCTTGTAAAAGAAAAAAAAAAAATGTTTAAATCTCTGATGTTATAACATCTTCCCCAATGAACAAGGAAAGGCCTAGCTCAATCTTTCACTCTTGGCTCTCACAGAAAGCTGGCAGAGGTCTCAGTGTGAGGGGGGGTTGGTGAGCTGGAGAAGCCTGAGCATTTGGCAACAGGAGACCAAGAAGTCAATATCTGGCTGTCTGACAAGACAATTTTCTGGCTGTAATCTCATTCTCTTAAGCAAATTAAAACAACAACAACAAAAAATTGCTCTCCTTGCCCTTCTGGTTAATAGCATTTTATTCTCCTGAACAGCCTGCTGTTTGAGTGCTTAATACGACTATTACCAAGAATAAGTTTTATTTCTGACCTTAAGCCAGCAGAGGAAAGTCTCAGAGGCCTGGAACACACTCGCGATGCTGAGATGGCTCACACATGTCCAGATTAGCTCCTGGAGTGTGCTGTGTTGGTGAGTGCACACTTTACTAAAAACAACTTTTGCACATATGGAAAAAGGTTTATGGGTTGACCACTTACCCAAAGAACAAAAAAAGTCCTGACCAAGCAGCATCATGTAAAACAAAGGCCCCGTGTATTCACTATTCACTTGATACCAAAAAAGCTTCCTGAAATAGTTTGAAGCAACAGTAAAATTTTGAATAATTGGAAGAAACATGCTGAAACAGAGTTGCAACAAATATACACTCAAAAGCTTTTATTTCTTCATAAGAAACATTCCACCGCCACTCAGCACCTGGCTCCGGCAACAATATTTTCATTCTGAATGTTATATTAAGAAAGGCATGAGAAAGCATATCAAAAGAGCTTTTTCAAGAGGTACAAATTCTTCAGTGAGAAGTGATAAAATGTGATTCTCCAAACTCCTGGACACCATAGAGAAGAACTGTGTTACTGCAGAAATACAATTTGATATTATTAAAATTCTTGGTTTAGCCTAGTATAAGCTCACAGTTTACAAGCACCCATGGTGAAATATCAGAAGATGCAATAAAATGCCTATACCTTTTAAAGACGTCTGTGTTTTTTCTTTTTAAAATCTCCTACATGTACAAATCAACGCCAAATCCCACATTTAATAAGTTTGTAGAAGATTCTGTTTCAGGTCAGTATCTTATAAAAACTGCTTAAATATTTATAGGCTTTTATACAACATGGAAGGCAAAAGTGTCCAAATAACCTCTTATTGCTGCTAATACATCTGATTGTCTCCGCCATTTCCTACTTGACCATTAGAACCCCAACAAAACACAGTTACTGTTTTGAGACCAAGCAGAAAGGCGTCCTAATTATTAGAAATCCCTCAACAAACCTAAGCAGCAGAGCAAGATTAATAGTCACAAGACCCAGAGATTAATCTATTTACCAAAGAATCCATGTAACAAAGCAATCTAATACCAAAAGATTACTGAAGCTAGATTTTCAACGAGATAAGAAGGATCAGGAGACCTAAATGGTGCAAAACATCTCCCTAATAATGGTTTCTTCTAGAAATAAAAGTATGTTCCTGAGAAAAAAAGATACTATCTTGACAGCTTTCATTTAAAATGTTTTATTTTAAAAAACAAACAAAAAGCCAACACACCAAAAAACTGTTCGAAGAGTTTAAGTCAAATCACATTACAACATAAGCTGACCAGTAAAATAAGTCTTAATTACAACTTTTAATTACATTTAAAGATCAAGAATGAATGCAAAAAAAAAAAATCCAAACAAACAAGCCTTATCTGATGCCCATTCATGTACCCTCCCCCTCTCAGAATGATTTTGTACCTTGGAACAAAACAGTGTTTCACATCAGTAAATTAAAGCTAAATTTTAATTGAATATAGAAAAAAAAAGGCTAAAACTCTAAATGTAAAAACATCTATTCAGTATATTCCATGATTCAGGTAAGCTATTATAACCACTTTAAGGGAAAGCAAAAACAACCTATATCACATCTAGAAGAGAAATTATTTTACCGAGTTTAAAAAGCCCCAGCTGATAAACTCATATTCACTGAGCTAAGATCTGAGGTTCCCAGATTTGATGGCCACCTGCAAGCATGCATCACGGGGGCAGGTTTCCAAGTCTCAGTTCATCAGAAGATGGCACAGTGAAATCCAATAACCCAGAACAAGACAACTCAAACTAGAGATTTCAAGGGCTATTGGAGTCTGTGTCATTTTGCTTGTAGATTGTAAAACATAAACAGTCTGTTTGCCCAAAGGATTCAGCAAGTCCCATTACACCAGGACTAGGCAGCTTTCAATGATGCACTCACTACATGGTTACAAGCATTCTAAAGAAGACGCCAGAGGAGCTCCTCATATGTTGTAAGGAAACTCAGATTGATCTTGACACACTTGTGATCATCTGGCAGAGATTTCCGTTCACATGAATTTTTAAAGGTATGTTCTTAATAAAAACAAACAAACAAAAAGTATTTCATATGAAAAACTTCAACCTGGCATTGTTGCCACTGAGGTTTGCAATGAGAAAAAATACTCGCTCTTAGTTCACCTATAGAATCGTAGAATTACTTGGGTTGGAAGAGATTTTCAAGATCATTTACAAAAAAAAGCAGACTAACCTTGCCTAGTCTACCTCTAGACCATGTCCTCAAGCACAACATCTACACGCCTTTTAAATCCCTCCAGGGATGGTAACTCCACCACTTCCCTGGAAGTGGCGGAGTACTTTCCATTTAACAATATTTTTTTCTTTTTATTTTCTCCACTCACGCAGTATGAGCTCTATGAGAAACACCTTACAGCTCCTAAGAGCACAAGCTACACAAGAGGAACACATGCTGGACTAAGTTGTATGACAGCCTGTAGTCTTTAAATTAATCAAAACCAGACAGGTAAAGAGGTCCTGACTGCTCATCTGCATACTTTCAGGAACCCCAAACAAAGCTCAAGATGCTCTTCATAAGCCTGAGAGAACACATGTGTGAAGACAGAAACCCTTCCTTTCATCTAGGACATCTAACAGAGGGAGGGGGGGAATAAGGATGACAGAGGGATTAACAACCTATTACAGCTCCCAAATTCCATGCTCCAGTTTCAGAAGCTGACCAGCTGGTCACAGATACCAGAGAAGTATTTCCTAGATGAAAAAACTGTACCACCAGACAGTACTACCCACTCCCCACTGTACCCTGAACCGATGCAACGCCCTGCTCCAGTGACCTGGTGAGGACGCTATAGAAGTATCTGCTGATGAACCATGCTGTGCAGACAAGGTAACCCACCTGAGGGAAGTAAACAAGTAGAAAACATTCAGTGGTGAAAAAAGGAGTATAATCAGGCAGGGACCTTTCCCTGAACACTTAACACTTGGTCATCAGAAACTGCAGACCTGTGGAAACAAGATATTTTTAAGGTGTCAAACATAAGTGTGCTATAAGAATCTACAAGTAAACTCAGGGCTATACTATAGATTACATTGTCAGTACCGGTAACTTGTACATTTACACCACACCCAACACAATTTTAAGAGCAAGTCATACCAGCCACATCCTCCCTTCCTTTTTGTGTTAAATAATTATCTTTAATAATGCTTTTATAATACGCCCTCATTTTCCCACAGTCTCATTAACCTGGTAAGTTGAAAACAATAGGGCTTCTTGCATGCAAAGACAGAGGATGCAGCTGCTTCCATCTATAAATAAGATGTTGTTGTATCAGATGCGACTGCTATTGTTTCAGCAGTCCATCGGTTACATGAGAAGATTAGAAGCAAGGGTCAAGGTGTTTTGTGTTTTGCGTGTTTTGGGGTTTTTTTCCTTTGTTTGAATTGAAGGGACCACTACCATCACACCACTCCACTCCCCCACCCCCACCCATGAGGAAAATTTTTCCATGAGGAAAAACAAACAGAAAAGGTAAGTAGAAATACTTGATGCAAGTCATCTCCCATGCCTTTTAGCTTCTCAACATAAGATAAATCTGAACAGTAATGGCAGAAGACACCAATCAGAACTGATTTTGCATTTTAACATTTATTTATCAGTTTATGGAGCTGTCACACTCTGTACAAACAACAATATTTTGAAACACCTGTGAAAAATAAATCTGAGCTTTCATTAAGATTTTTCTAGCTGTAAGGTCTATCAGCACATACTAGCATTTTAATAATGCTCTCCTTGAAAATTTAATGTACCAAAAAGCACAGTATAAAAGCCTGTATTCCCAGCCACCCAAGCCTGGAGTACATTTTATAAGGAGCAGGAGTTTAAGAAGCATTTCACTTATATCACACTCTAAACCAAACTATAGATACTCGGTACTTTGAGCTCACTCCTGAGTGATGAAAAGAACACAGGAGATGCAAACGGGAGGATAAGGAAATCCAAGTGCCTTTTAAAGTCAAAAGTTTACATGTGTTATGTTGCAGGAAACTCTTATTCTTACTAGCAGGAAAACCCTGGTGTTACACTCAATACTGCCACAAGCTTTCACCTTCTATCAGTGACTCTGTATCTAGCAGAAAAATGTGACTTCCATCAAAGAATAACAAAGTGAAGCTCAGTAATCACCAAGTGCCTTATACTATTCAGTCAATAACCACCTTGCGTGTTTTTATGAAAAGCATTAGAATGCATTTACAGCAAACTGCTGCCTCCAGACACACATTCATCCCACTGACAAATGTTCTAATTGAGGAACAAGCCCAGATTCAAAATTAAATAAACCCTGAACCAACTCACACAGTTGGAAACTACTGATGATCTAGTTCCCTCTTAGTCATGGCCAGAATCATCTGAAAATATTCTTTGTGTTGAATCACATAAGTTGACAAACATCTGGAACTGTAATAAAAAAAAAACACCACATCTGCAAAACAGGCTAAGTCACCTACTAGCTGGTAAGAGGATATGTTACACATACATGACGCAACATGGATTAAGTTCTCAAACCATTTTTCAGAAGAAGTATATTTTTCCACTTCTAAAAAATTATCAATATATTAAAGGATTTCAATTACTTGAAATCACTTCCAGATATATTTAAAAATAGCACATAGTAACTATACAAGCTCAGATAGACAACTGTGTAGTCCAACCTAGTAACTTTCACAGTAATGTGTCAAGAGTCTTGATGTTACAAAGTTATCTTAATGTAATACTACACTGCCACTTTGCTTTTTCCTGACAATCACAGTCTTATTTTACAAAAACAAACAAAACCCAAACAAACAAAAATAAAACCACAGAGCAAACCCTGGAGAATGTTTCAAACAGTATTCTTTACTTCCTGTGGGTTGGGTTGGTTTGGTTTTTTCAACCTCCCATTGCACATATTTTATTAATTTAAAAATGATGTCATAGTAAAATAGGGCACTACAAAGTTTATGAAGCATCATATACCATACAATAAAAAGGCAGGGTTTTTTTTCTATTTTCAGATCAAGTTGACAGATGCTGTATAAGAAAAAAACCCAAACACATTATTTCTTTAGCTCATGCTCTGGGCACAGTAATAGTATGCCAGATCTACTCAAACAGATAAGCTACAGCAGCACTCAATTTATTATCTGTATTAGGTTCCATACATGCCAAGACTGAACTGAGAACCTAGCAGTCTCTGTATGACTGCTCCCTGTAACAAAGCCAGGTACAACCTTCTCATTCGAAAGGCATATTTCCTGCTGTCCAAATCTAAAGCTGTCAGGTGACTTTCTGGACAGATTTTAATGTCATTATTTCTTGTGTCCCAGTAAAAAGCAACTGCTCCTCCTCAAGTTTTGGTTTGGTTTTTTTTCCTGTACTCCAACCAGAACGTGGGTAAAATAGTCAAAATTGTATACCATGTGCACTGTTAAATATGAGCTATTAGCAGAAAACATCACCACATTAACAAAAAGAAAGCCACTCAAAAGAGAAAGTTGAGTGAGTCAGCTGTACCTTCAAACACAAAGACACCGGAGTAAAAGGAAGCATCTTCCTTGTTACATAAGGAAATATCCCCTTCTTCCCTGCAATACCAACTCTTTGGAAGAACAGCTATAGCAGTACAACCCATCTGAGCATTTCTGCCAAGGCAAAGATATGATCACAAAAGATCATGACCTATACTGTTCTCACTGCTTTTTATTTCCCAAAGGTATCACAGTACCAGCAAATTAAGGGAAACAGCTTTCCTTCCTTCTCTCCTTTGCACATTTCCCAACACCCAGGCACTTGCTATACAAATGTTTATATACAATGAGCCCTTACTTTTTATTTTTTTTTAACAAAAAAGAAGGACACTCAAAATTTAAGTTGCATACCACTTCATATTCTTTCAAACAGCACTAACATTTAAAGTCAAATTTACTTTGTACTTGCATCTGAGATCTGAAAGCTGAAACAAAGCACGAAATACACAGATGATTGCTTGCCCTACAACCTTCCACTGGATTTATGAAGGAATAAACGTTTGCAATTTCCACATTATTGTACAGTTATCATTTAACTATAGCTGAAAAATTACAACCTCTTAAGATGAAAAAGAAAACTTGCTGTTCCAGAATGAGAACAAAAAATGCTTCTTTCATTCCTTGTCTACAAAAATTACTTCATTTTCTTTCTCTTTGAGTGCACGAGATCCTACTACCTCCTGAACAGACTTTCACAGATCTTCAAATTTTACTCTTCCTGTTCATCTTCTGGAACAGGGGTTTGCAAGCACAGACTTTCAGGACTTAATATCTCCTATTATTTTGCAGAAGCGCAGTCTGAGGAGAGATGGTTGGACAAAGGTGACCCAACATCCTCCATAGAAAGGAAATCTGCCTGCTCAACTAATTCAAGGTTTTGCTCTGAACTTGAAACCCCTTGAATTACAGATCATTATATTCACCTTGTTAACTGAAATAAGGTTAATTATCTTTTTTCAACATGAAGCACTTCAATGTGTTTCAATTTCTTCAAAGATAACAATGGTTTTAACAAGCAACTGTCATATTGTTCCTCTTTTTACCCACCCAGACAGAAGACAGACAATTGACAGATGAACTAGAAAAAAATATTAGAAATTATTTTAGACAAAAATTGAATATTTGTGTGAAGAAGTCTACACTTTTCTCCTTATTTAGCATTACCAATGCCTAGCCCACGGCACTTGCTTTGTCACAATTGCATCACTTTGCCTACATGTTCTAGGTGACAACAGTTTTGAATAAATCAATGCAGCCTGTTCAGAAATTCAATCAGCAATCACACAATGCATGTACAGATATAGTCTGATCAGATTTATCCTTCATACGAAAGGAAGGAGTTTGTTGGATACCAAAGTGACACACAATGCTTTCACTCCCCTCTCCTCGCAAAACTGCTTTACTTTCAGACCCAGTGTGTTTACACCCATTTGCAAAAGTTTCACTGCTCAGATATTACCAACACATTTTAAGAACTATTTTTGGTCTTAAAATTAGTGGCAACAGATCTAGAGAGATATTTTTGTGAACTATACATTTTACTACCTCACCACACTCCTGAGCGCTCATCTCCTCTTTCTTTCCTAAGCAGCAGCCTGTGTGTGTTCCCAATAACTGCGCTATCTGCTCTGTAACAGTGCCCACGGCTTGATACCAGGACATGCAGTGAAAGTGGAATCATCGTAAATCAAATAGAGCTAATGCTTGCAAGGCAAAATAAACATCCAAAGCTTTGTCAAGTACTTTGTTAGAGAGCAAAGAAGAGTTTTTCTGAAACTTTCAATTGGGAGATTATAAACTGCCTTCCTCAAAATTAGCCATAACTTTAGAAATAGCCAAGAACAACATATAACTGCGGATGTAAAACGCAAAATAACAATCACTAATGGCAAAAAGAAATCTAAACTACTATACACAAAACGCAAAAGGAAAAAAAAGGTTAATACTTTAAATCAGAGGGTTGGATTATTTTCATTTCATAATACTCAAACACAACAGCCCCCCCCATATTAGGATTTGTATCTGTCAAGTGATGGACACAAACAGAGGGAGCATGTGTAGTAGCTTCATTTAAACAGGGAATGTACAAAACCAAGCTTGTCAACATAGAAGTCTTTGAACAAATTTAAAGGTCACAGATCAAAATGCTTTAGTCATTAAACACACAGGCAACAATATAACCAAAATACACATTTTCAGCTACATTTTGGTTACATTTGTTTGTTTGGGTTTGTGGGTTTGTTTATTTTTCTTTCTTAGACAGGATCCAGAAAGATTAGATGGTTTTAATTGAATATGGCCACATAGAAAACTTAAAACCAGAGGAAGTAGCAATTTATGAAGAAACACACACACAAAAAAAAGGATTTCATTAAAAAGGAATATAATGAAGTATTCTAGAAAGACATTAGCAATACCTTTGTGGTCTGATTTTAAAGAAAGTCTTTTAATTACTGAACTTTTTCCCAAATTTATACCTATGTGAAAACACATCTACTAAAGGTACTAAATTGAGAGTGTACAATCAAAGGATAGACAAAGAAGACATAACAAATGGATTTTCATAACATTAAAAAAATTAGTCCTACACAACACAAAACCATTTATCAACTGGTAAAAAAAAATGCTTGCATACTACTTAATGACATGACCATTTTGTGGGTCCATTAATGTAGTCACGAGAGAAATAAATCCCGTAAGAGCAGAACTACTTCAGCCTTTCTAGAAAATGTTATTGAGAAGCTACCTAGTCACTTCCTTGGAAATAAATCAAAACCAGAAGTGCTGCATAAAAGAATGTGTTCAGCAAGACAAGATTCTCAAAAAGCTGTCTATGTTGAGACAACACAGTAGGTCACAGACAATATCAGATTCTAGAAATAAAATTAAATAGAATATACAGACTATGCGAAAAAAAAATAAAAAAGCTGGCCCAATAACAGGTGCACCACTGCAATGGATTTTGGGGAAGGAATACAAACACTTTAGGAAACACTGTGCTGCATAATAGCCTGTAACTGCAAAGGATGGATTCAGTCTCTAGGAAGCTTTATTACTGCAGTCCTAAAAAAAGGCTCAAGTACACACAAAAACAAACTTCTCATTTTGTTAATAAGATAGTTTCGGAATTGAGGCCCACCATGTGACTTTTTGATTGCTTAGATCTGGTAATATTTATACTATAAATTATATATACAAACTATCATAATGTAGATGTGCTTACCCACACAACTCCTAAAGGCTTGTAGCTCAATTCAAACAGCGGGATCCGAATTCTGTATTTTTTCTTAATTTAACCTTCAACAAAAGCTATGTAAACATTTTAAAAGTTTCTAGCAAGGACAGAAACAAGGAGAAACCCTTCAAATAATGAAATTACATGGCGATAAATTTATTTTCTAGCAGCAGTAAGCTATAGCTGCCTGCTCCTAACTTACTGTCCCTGAGGAGTCAGTAACACATCAGCCATCTGCCCTTTATTAGAAAACATCTGTAGGAGGTAGCACAAAGACTCCACATCATTGGGCTACAGCTACTTCAGTAAGTTTTTTCCTCAATAATTAGAATGTTCAGCTTTTTAGGCGATGGTTATTCTTGCCATAAAATAAAAAGGAACAGAGAGAACATGCACGCCTTTCACCAAATTGATGAATACTAAGCACAGTGAATTCAATTCCTATGGTTACCAAGAAGTGTTATTCAACTATTTGTAGTATTTGGGAGACTTATTTAAAAGATTTTAAAAATGCCAAACCCACAAACATAAAAACACCACAACGACTGAAATACCAATAATTCATTCATTCCCTACTTAGTAGGCAAACTAGTTCCCCCTTTGCACAGCAAAGTTTAACAGGTAAGGGTTTATAGTTCCATACTTCGCTGTTTGAAACAGTAATTGTAATGTAACAGATCATTTAGGGAGCTGGTGTAACTCATTAAGGGTAATACTACTGTCTGGTGAGTGACACTACTCGCTTTTCCCAAGTCCCTGCCCTCAGTCTGTCCCAAGCTAAGCTACTTGTTTTCATCTTAAGAAATAGGCCATGCAGATGAACAAGTGACAGGCACTTGGGATTACATTCAAGTGTCAATTTGACACTTAAGAAGTTAATATGACTAAAGAGAGTGGTAGCCCCAGTTCCTCATTCTTGAGTACTAGCCCAGGCATGGTAATTGGTTTCAGGACTCTTAAACCAGTAAGTTGGGTTCCCTTGAATCTATCTTGGATACTCATCTCAGCTCTGGCACACATTCTTCCCTATCACCTTTCCTACCTTTTGGCACCTGAATTAGGAGAACATTTTCTTCCACAGACTTAATCACAGAAATCCTAGTTCTTGCATGCCTCTGAGACAGAGTCCTTTTTCAGACTTCACCTACACCCTGAGAGCCACAAGTTACAAAGGCCCCATTTTAAATAACTGCATCTTCCCGACACTGTCAGCAAAAGGAGTTGTATAGACTGTGGTGATCACTGAATTCAAACAGTGCAAGGAAGCAAAAGCTTCACCACATGAAGCAGATCTATCAACACTGAACCTAAAGCCTGTACGTGGCTTGGGATTTTTTTCCACTTCACAATATCTACCCAAGGACTCTTCTAATGAGCACAATTTTAAGCTTAAAATGTTTGGGTTGTTTATTTTTTTACTACTCAACTGCCAGTGCCAGAATTCATTGCCTGGGTGCCAAGAATTTTATTCTCCTTTTCCTTCAACTCTTCACTAACATCGATGCTGTAAGACATTTAAGATAAAAGTTCACTTGCATTGATGAAAGGAGAGCATGTTTTTTTAGTTAAAAAATTGGAATAATGCTGGACAGAAAAGCTTGACCAGAATTTTTAGAAGATAAATAAGAGCAAGCAACATTTCAGAATGTATAATTATTAAACTCCAGCTCCTGAAGTCCAACATGATTGGGATTTCTCAGAAACCGCATGTGGCCATAAACTCGTTGCTCAAATTGGGTGGTACAAGCCATTGTTTCTCCTGCTTTCTCTCCTCCCCCCACCAGCACTCAGATTATCCAAGGTGACTCAGAAGAAATCAGAACTGGTCACAGTTGTAATAAACTGTCTCCTAACTTGAAGCACACTGAAGACACTCAGATACATTAAGAAAAACAAAGTTAGACAAATGGACCCGGAAAATAAATCTGAGTAGGTCTCCACTAGTGAGAAAAAAAATCGAGCTGCCTACTTAACAATTTGCTTTCTGAACACAGAAGCATAGTTACCTACAATTTGTTCCTCAACTTGCATTTAGACATTAATTAGCAGCTTTTGTGCAACCAAAACTAAAACAAGGCCAAGTTATACCCTAAGGGGTGTGTGTGTGTGTGTGTGTGTGTGTGTGTGTGTGTGTGTGTGTGTGTGTTATTTGTCTCACAAAAGCAGACTTCAGCATTCAATAAATCCACCACAAAGACAGGAAAGCCCTCAATATTTTCTTTAAAAATGACAAATTACTTCCCCACTTTATCCTTTAATCTTTGCACGATGAATATATTTACTGAAAATGAAGATGGCCATTAACAACTAGTCTTCTCATTCATAAGAAGTGAGTGAAAAAGGCAAAACCAATAAAACTTAGGAGAACAGCAACTTTATTTTCTCAGCTCTTCAGTTCTGATGCTTCACAGCAGTTATACAGCTTGGGAAAAAATATCAGTATTTGCAAGTTGTTTGCTTTGTTGAATTATAAATGGATTCCTTTGAAAGAAGGGAGAAGGGGAGACGAAGCTGCAGATGGATAGTCATGTGTCTACAAATAAGACTAGGCACATGTTAATGAACTTGGAAAGCTAGTACAAATAAAATTATATTTTAAATACTATGCTGCTAATGCTCTGATTTGTTAGAAGCAATGAGTCAGTCTATCAAACATGAGGAATTCAGAAGGAATATAAATTAGTCAGTCGCTAAACCCAGATGCCAGCTGATCCAGGCAAGTAGATACCTTCCTAGGTTATAAGATTCTTTCAACTTGACAACATCAGGATAACTTACACCAAGCACAGATGTCCATCTTCATTAAATACCTTAATGCCAAAAAGGTGGACTGCAACTAAATCATACCAAATACCTCAAAATGTTACAGAAAGCAATACCTGGAATTTGCAGTGTGCTTTTCATCTGTTTTCACTGCAAAAGCACCAGTCTGATCTCCCATAGACAGCAGCTCACATACCACCACATACAGAAGTATACCTGCAACTTATACATTCACTAGTACAGAATAGTACTCTGGTTTCAAGCAAGAGCATCTGCTCAATCCCCACTGACAATTAACATTTTCCTAATTACTTAGATTATTAATTTATGAAGTTTTACTTAAGGTCTCCCCATACTCAGGGCTCCTAGTCCACAGGCTTCTGTTAGTCTGGTCATTGTGCAATGACCAGAAAGTAAAGGTTTAGGGGAAAAAAGCAGAAAAATCCAAGACTCTAATGGAGCTCATATCATTCAGATGGCTCCCTTTTTAGACTTATCTATCAGGCACACAGTATCCTCCAGCATCGTTTCAACTGAACTTCAGCCTTCTCTACTGCTTACATCTTACACCCAATATGCACCCATAATTGCACAGTGGCATGAATATAGAAAGGAAAATGCCAGTTCAAAACTGTCCTGTAACATGATTCTAATTTCATACAGTTATCATCTGGAATGTAAAGGAGCAATTCCATAACTGTGCTGTGACATACCAATTAAAAGTGGTATTCAAAAAAAGTTTAAAAAGTAAAACACACAAAAGGTAAAAAAAAATAACAGAGCTATGAGTCTGCCAAATAAGTTTGTTTCTAAAAAACATACATTCCTTTGACTTACTCCTAGAGGCACCCAAACAGGATTTCCTGTATTATACTAATTTTTCAGCATTAAGTAGTGTGCACAGTAAATCCAGCTTTAAAAATATTGACATTAGGAGCATAATGTTTATCCTTTGCATAGTTATTGAGTGGTGAGTCCCACTATGCAGAATTAGTACTTTTAAAAGGTATGTTATCCCTTCCCCCCCCCAATCTGACTATCATCTGAAAAATCCCATGAGTTTTAGTTTGGTTCATTTAAAAATAACAACTCCCACTCCATGCCAAAAACTTCAAGAGGTGCAGGCAAGGAGAAGCCTGCACTGTCTGGTTTTCTGCGGCATCACACTTCCCAACTTCACAGCTGCTGCTTTAGGTAAGGAAAAATCCATTCAGGGTACCAAATGAGATCATACTTGAACAGATTTATTCAGAGTTAGGATAATTGCTGTACACCATCTTCTTCTGTTATGTAGAAGTTGTCATTTGCTATAGCAAAACAATTGCTTAAAAGAAAAGCGTAGCTTTAAGCTCATTTGGGAAGTGACACCTCTCTCATTACCAAACAATTACCATTTATTACCTCTAACCTGCCTTACCGCAAACAAAGAGGAGTCCTATTCATTTGCACTTCATAAATATTGCAACAGCCGCACACAGGAGCTGTCCCACACAGCAGCTGTGTTGTAGAGCATCAGAAGTATTACCCTCTCATAGACTGGCACCTCCTCTGGGAGTGCATCCACACCTATTTTCTCTACAGCAGGTCCTTGGCCACCTTGGGCAACCAAGCAGTGAGTCAGAGTGGTTTTTGCAGGAAACCCTCTGCGCAGGATCCCACCAGAAACATGCTATCTGGACATTCTGATACCACCATTTTGTCTTCCTGCCCTTTTTTCATTAATTTTATAAACACACTTTTTTTCCCCCCACCACACCCCTCTCCAGGGTTTTCTGGATTCCTGCACAGAAAACTTCCAGGTGTTCACAACCATCTTTTCTCTCTTTCCTCCCCCACCACCCCCCAAGTTATGCATGCATAACAGCTAAGCATCCAAAAGTTAATTCTTGCCATAACCACCTCCTTTGATTTCAAACTCAAAAGAAGTTCAGGGATACCTTACAAAAACTGGTTATAGTAAAGTTTAAGTTACAGATTCCAAGTAGGTAAAGAGTTATGATGAGAAGGTGAGAAGCAAAATAATTCTAAGAGAAGCTAGGTGAGTAAGACCTAGGCATACCCTCACAGGCTACCTTCAGGAAGGATTACACATCAGCAGAACTATCTCCGATTGCAACTTACTCAAGTGAGCCAACCATCGGTGATTATTTTTTTGTTTACTCCATATAAATTTGTATTTCTCCATCCACACTGTTCCAACAGGGCAAGAAACTCGCTGCAATCAATACAGTTTGACTGGATCAGGCCCAGTCAACATGGTTTTACAAAAGGCAGATCCTGTCACTTCTATGACAAGGTGACCTGCTTAGTAGATGAGGGCAAGACTGTGAATGTGGTTTACTTGGACTTCACTAAAGCCTTCAACACTGTTTCTCACAGTTTTCTGCTTGAGAAACTGGCTACCACTGGCCTGGACTGGTGCACCCTCTGCTGGGTTAAAAACTGGCTGGAGGGCTGAGCCCAAGAAGCAGTGGTCAACGGAGCCTGGTCACAGTCTGGAAAAGAGGAGGATGAAGGGAGATGTTATCACTGCCTATAATTATCTGAAAGGAGGTTGCAGAGAGGTGGGTGATGGTCTCTTCAGTCTAGTGACAGATGATAGGACAAGGGGAATGGCCTCAACTGTGACAGAGTGGGCTCAGTTTAGATGTGACAAAAAAGAGTTGTTGGGATGTGGAACTGCACAGGGAGGTGACTGAGTCACACCCCTGGATGCGTTTAAAAAGGCAGGTAGATGAGGTGCTTAGAGATATGGTTTAGTAGAGGATGGGTATGGTTGGACTTGATCTTAAAGGTCTTATCCAACCTAGTGATTCTGTGATATACTGAAGCGTAGTTAAAAAAATGTTCATTTCTCCTTCCTCACTGCTCTACAATTCATGCCAACAGTTTTCCAATGCTTTGAGATTCCAGCGCAATCTTCCAGATCACTAGGTGATCCTGCTCAGGCAGGGGGGTTGGACCAGATGATCTCTCAAGGTCCCTTCCAATTCCTAACATTCCGTGATTCTGTGATCCTGCAACTCATCACAAAACATATACCTCATCACAAGCTTGTGCCCATCCTTATGCTATGGTCAGCATGTCTCAGGTTTACACTAACATGCCAATATTCACACTGCCTCAGTCATCCTCAATCATAAAGCATATCTGACAGTCAATTCTTGACAATGCTATTATTTGGGTTATATATTCCTTGGGAGAAAAACAATGCACCCTTCTATACTTTCTGTAGGACTCATTATCAAATACAATCAGTTCATCCTTTTTATTCTCATAAAATGAAGTCATACAAGAAATAAGGTCTTTATAAAATGGAAATAAATGCAAATACACCTACCGTAATAAATTTGTAGTTTTGCTTTTGGAAAAGTAACATGATTGGATCATAGAAGAAGCCATATGTATAAGACTGAGCCCTAAATATACCCTAAAGCAAGTTACAGCTTCCAGAATATTCACATTCCTGTAATAAGATGCATTGTGTCTAAGAACATCAGGCTCTGACTGTTGGGTTTCTCCCTCAGAAAGGACAAGCATGCATCGCTTCCATTTGTTTTCAGATAGAAAGTACAATGAGAAAATGTTGTGTGCTATATTATTCTCAATTTCTATTGAAAGGCATTCTGAAGCTCATATAAACTTAAAGAACAGAATAAAAGAATTCACCCTTCCTGAAAGATAGTTGTTTCCAAAAAAAGACTCGAGAGTTCCCATCTGCAAACATCTCTTTCTTGCTCAGTGACCTCACCGTTAATCTTCAAGGAAATAATATCCATTGGATATTTTTTACATGATCAACAGGATGCATTTTTGTTTGGAACTGCACAAAAAATATAGGGATATGGTCACTATTTTTAGACACATCACAGCAACATGGAAATATTTTAATGACAAGGAAAGACAAGAAGTCAGACATTTGACTAATGATCTTTAACGAACTTCGAGTTCCCTTGGATAGCATGCATTATTGACATACTTTGGGGTAAAATATCTCACTTTCTCTTTCACTGAAAAGCAAATCTTTTTTTTTTTTACAATATTTTGTAAAGAGCAAGGCCATGAAATCAAGCTACAGGCTTTAAGCACCTATTATAAATCCTTGCAGGTCATGGCCCACAGTATCTACAATGGACTACAGAAGCAGGGGAAAAACACTCATTAAAAGACAGATCTGGGAAAAAGAGGAGACCAGAGGTTAAAGTGATAGATGTAGATGCCAACCAATATAAATCAACTCATACACTTAGAACTACTGTTTTACTGTTGGAAAGCATCTGAGCATGACGTATCACCAAGCATGTTCATATCATCAAGTTCAAGCATTAACAAAAGACTTCAAGCCAAAATCAATTCACTAGGTCAGGACTGAAGAGGGCTATCTTTTTATGCCTCATTTAATTGCCCCACAAAAACTGTATACACATCCTTTTCCTTAACAGCATTGTGTTTAATACATAGGTGCAATCACACCAGAGAGGTCAAGAATCCTTGTTACAACTATTTACAAGAAATCCTTGTGTATCCTTTCAAATGTCTTAGCCACTAAAGGCTTTTAGTCATCCAGAAGCCTGTCTACTGAGAAATTGAAAGGAGTCTGTTCTATGTACTTCAAAATGTTTAAAATAATTCTGAACGTGTGTTTAAGAAGCATCAACACCATGCACATCAAAAATGCACTTGTAGGATGGAAAAAAGTCTTTCCAGTGGAGAGAGATGTGGGCGTCACAAGAGTTCTGTCTATATAGCCCACGCACTGTGTGGGCAACCAGAGTGGTTCACCTCAGAACATCCTGCATCTGGGAGAAAGGTGGAAGTAAGAAACACATATTTCAGTACTATGGAAATTTCATCTAAGCCTCCCAAAACTATCAGCTATAGAGAAGTTGCCTTAAAAAAAGTTTTATAATCAGGTATCAGGATGTGAACATAGCAGGCAAATAGTAACTACTTCATCTTTCGTTGAAACACTTTAATTCATTATTTAACTTCATATAGTATTAAAATGTACTATTTTTTTCTCCCACAATACCATTACTCTAGTTTCTCTGAATTGAGACAATGGAAGAATCACAAAATAACTCCATCTCAATGAGATCACTAGGACTGATAACTTTACTGTTACTAGGCAATACCATAAAGTCATTGTAACAAGTTAATAAGCCTAGAAAACATGAATAAATACATCTGCATATTTCTTTTACAGTGTTTACTTCCTTCCTACACAAGCGAGCTGGCCTCACTTCTTTCAATTAAATCCATCATTTTAAATAACAGCATAAAACTGTATATATTCCACCCAACACAAATCAGGCCTGTTTAAAAGCCACAGACTTCCCCTTCCCCATTGTTCACTTGTCCAATACGCAAAGCATAGCTGTCAATCACTTAGCATCCCTGACAGCATCACTGATTAACAAAACATCAAAAATGCAACAAGGGTCAAGACTTGAAGAGTTACCGGCAACATTCCTCCTTGAACACTTTGCTATTAATTTACGGTTCTCCTTTGTCAAGGTTCCACTCTAGACACTTGCAACAAAACAAGGAATCTCTAGAAGGCAGCTGAGAAGGCCTTGAAAGCCCATATTGCCAAATACACTCGTTTTGCACCACTCCTCATTCCGAAAGCAAGCAGTAGCTTCATTCCCAGCTTCTTTCAGGAGCAGGTTTATTTTGTCCCTAGCTCCAACACACCATTTTCTAACTTCTTATCTGTTCCACACTCTCCTCCCTCAGCCTGAATGTACATTCAAGTTTTCCTCTGTAGATATCTAATGAAAACTACATCTCGCTGAAAGAATGGCATATTTCTTCTCACTTTGCTGCTGCCCAGCCATTTTTCCTCTTATACTATGAGAGGTTATATGAAGCAGCAGAAATGATGAGGCTGTGAAACTAATAAATCATAGTAACAGCAATAATACCACCTTCAACTTGTCAAACGTCCTTAGTTATCTTCAAAACCAGACATGTCTTCTTTCAGTAGGCGTCTTTTAGATATTTTAGTATCAACTGGAAAATTCTTAATGGTCCCTTTCCAAATGAACAAAAATTTATACTTGATACTTATAATAAGATATATAATAACTTATAATAAGGTTTATTTTCATATTGAGCGTATATTTTAGCATAAGTTTTGGTAGAAAGTCAGAAGCATCAATATTCAATCAGTAAAGTTTATTTGAAAAATTTTAAGATGTTTGTCTCATGTAGAGTACTCCTCATAGTACTCTTTGTAGTACTCGAGCAAGTTTCATAGAATCAGAGAATGCGTTTGGTTGGAAGGGACCTTAAAGGGTCACCTAGTCCAACCCCCCCACAGTAAGCAGGGTCATCTTCAATAGGTCAAGTTACTCATGTAATATAATATACAAGTTCATGTAAGTGACTTGACAGCTACACACCGCTGCATAATGGGTATGTTTTTCTGGACTTGTGATCTATATCAGAAGATCCAGAGATTTCTTTAAATCACAATGCAATATACGTGACATTTTGACTACTGAGGAGCAACCGCTCCTTACAGGACCAAGGGCAGCTTTAATTTTTAGTCGATGCAGAATAGTTTCATAGGAAAAATCCAGCTTTTGCTGATTCAAATATAAATGAAAAATGGTGCATATTGGGCTATTTTTTTTTATAGCACATACTCCATTCCAAACCCTTTTATTAAAAATGTTTAAGTATCAAATCAAAACAGAATCACTGTAAGTAAATCCATCTCCAATCCTTGAAACCATTTCAACATTGCAAAACAATTCTAAAAAAATATTTTTAAACCTGCACAACTACTATCGACTCAGATTTGATTACTTCTGGGCCTTGAAAACATGAGCAATTTAATTTCCATCATTAAAAGTTTCTATTAACTAAAGAATTCTCAGTCTCGTTACAGATTATTTATATGCCACTTTGTGAAATAGTAATTCCAAGTTTCCCAGGAAAGAAACCTTTGTGACTCACTGTGGGGGTTTTGTCAGATACATCCCTTTAAATCTGAGGAATTCAGCAGCAAAGGTATCTTATGTAAATCTGAAAGAAAACATTTTCTTCACGTTCCATTGACATACTAATCTTAACAGTTCTATTTTTAATCCAGCACAATTTTGCTAACAACGCTTTGTTAACAACAGCACACTGTGAAGTAAAGGATGTCTCAGTAATTGTCAGTGTTGCATAATCTGTAATTTAGAAGTACCAGTGTCAACTTCTTGGGGTTCAGAAAAGCTCTTTCAAATGGGAAAATATGCAAGACCTGAAAGAAGTAACAGAACCAATTGTGGTTTATGTCCTCTTTCCTCTGTTCTGAGAAAACAAAAAAAGAAAAACTAATAGATTAAAGTCTCTGCAGCTCCATTTAGAAGACAACAAATTACTCCTGATGGCCTCAGTTGCCTGCTTTTCAGAAAAAAAAAAAAAAAAAGTTTTTCACAAGCACATTTGCAACAAATGAAATTCCCCAAAGTGAATCACGGTTTTAAAGGAAACTCCACCACTTCAGATGACTTAAGAAGCTGCTGTTATGACTAAAGTATATTTTTCTGTTTAGCAGAGTGAAGGAATTTCCCCTCCCAATGCCCTAAAGGCTTTTGATTCGTTTTTTTCCTGTTCGTAGCAGAACTGATTAATAGCTGTGGCTCAAATCCAGCATACAGTTTTGGCAGCTGCTGACTGGCCACTCCATCTACTTGCTGCTCCCTCCTTGCTATGCACAACACGTGCTGTTAAATGCACGCTGTCAAAAGTGCTAAAATGATTCACTTTTAAATCTGGTAAATCTAGACTATGACTACTTAAAGACATTCCCTTCTTAACTTCAGTTGTGGAAAACAAGTGAACTTATAAAAAAACCTCACTGACAGTTTTCCTGTGAAATTTGGCATGCCAGTTTTCAAAGGATATAGAGATATATATATATATATATATTAAAAAATCATCAGAAAAAAAAACTTGTAACTTTTTCCACTGTTTACAGCACAAGCTTTAATTAAACAAATTGCAAACCTTCCTATGATCAACAATGCAGCTATGTAAAACAAGCAGTCCTTACAACTACTGGAAGACTATATTTTGTCTCTCTAGTTTAAACAACCAGCATTGTCACTAAAATTACTGTTTAGCTATGATGGAAACAGACCTGTTTTCAGATTACAAAAATAAGCCCTCTCTCTAGTGCAGCTGGGAACCAAGAATTACACAGATACTTAATTCTTTCTTATTTATGAACAGTATGCCATTATTGTTGTTATAACCCCCTGCACACAATACAGACTTTGAGAGAGGAGCATCCCAAACACAAATACAGATCCTACTCTTCACACTTCAAGATCATTTAAAGTCACGGAAATGCTTGGCAGTCTTAGATACCAAGAAGCATCTTTCCTTCTAATGGCAACAAAAAGTTGAGTCTTTGACAGGTTTTAGATTATGTTTCTCTATGGAAATAAAAGAGACTGAGCTTTAATGCAAAGAAGAAATTGGGAGTCAATGGAGACCTTGAAGTTTTACTTTCTTAAGTAACAATAAAATTTTTATTATTTTGTGTATTTTGAAAATTTTAATGGAAGTTTATATATTGCATGTATTAATTTTATGCATGTATTAATTTTACATGTCGCTTCTGTTTTGAAGCAGTGCTGGCAGTGTATCCACCAATACCAGCATCAATAACTTCCTTCAGTTTCCTTCCGGTTTGCCTTTTGAAGTTAAGAAGAGCAAACGAAGCATCTTTAAATAGCAGATCTACATCAAAAGTTGAAGTTCTGGACTGTTTTAACTGACATTAGCAGTGTTGCTTTCAACTGGAATTTTAACAGCCAATTTTCTAAGCAAGAAAATCTTAAAAAGAATATCACCTGTGTTTACAGATGCTGCACTGTCCATGAAAGAGGGGCAAAAAGGTTAACTAGCTTCCAATTTTCCCTCTAAGCACTGTTTTGTAGATCTCTTCTTCCCACAGGAAATTTTATCCCTCTCCCCCAATATAAAAATCACAGATCTATGGATTTCACACATACCCCTCACCATTTACAACAGCACCATTTTTCTGAAAAGCGTGCCAGACCAGTAAAATCAGAAACAATACCACAGAAGACCCAGCCAGCCCCATGGCCCTGAACATCCTCCTGAAATGTGAAACACAGTCAGCAGTCCAACCCTTAAGTCAGCCTGACTAATGGTTTCACACAGCAGTATTCATTGCCTCTTCTCTCCTACTTTTTTGCTCTCTAAAAGAGGTTCATAATTCACAAGGAGTTGCACCACATTTTTTTAATTTATTGGAAGACAGAGAGGGCTCTTTTCAGTTTCCCTTGGTTCTTTTCATGAATAGCAGCATAGTGAAATGAGACACCTATCAACATCACAGACATCCAAAAATTTAGGAACACCTGCAGATCAGTTCGCTTAAGTCATTTAATTCACTGGTGAAGTAATACTTCTACAGAGAGATATCGAGGAGACTGCAAACACTTCACTAAATTTCATGAAAATGAAGGCTGTTATTATCCCTCCTATACTCCCTCTCTCTCCAGACAGGTCTATAAAAAGAACAGCCTGCAAAGGCAGTCAAACCTAGCTGACATGAACAGAGACATCTGCAAAAGCTGCTTTGCCAGGACAGTTTACATCACTTCTCTGAACAAAACGAGCATTTGGTGATATGACATGATCAAAAGCATTTCTGCTAATGTAAAACTGATCAGAGCATAAGTTAGGCTGCTACCACTGTACCAGAGACCATCACCAACATTGCTTTTCCTTCTGAAAACCCCAGCAGAAACAAACTCCCACAGCTACAGCACTGTATGCAATTTATGTATGACACTATACGCTCTTAAGTCAGTGGATGAAGAGCTTTGCCAATACAGTTCATTAAATTATTTAAAATCAGAGAATTGCCAAAAAAATCTGATTCCAGTTAGAGTATGTTTCTACCTGGAACTGAATGAAAGCAACAAATGGGGGGGGNACTTGCTTTTATAAATTAAAGAGATTATGTTAAGACTCAATTCGGTTGTAGTAAATGAAACAATATGACTTTCTAAAGAACCACAAACCATGTGCCAAGTGACTGGAGGGGACAGTTCACAGAGAGGTAGAAAGAGGAGCTACCTGCAAACACACAGCACCTACTCTGACCTCCCATCCTCTCCTATTTCACGCCTTCTCCCATATTACTCATCTGGGACTTAGCCTCTAAAAAAAACCACCAAGCCCTTTAAAGACGTTGTCCTGGTAAAGTGGTTACTATTCATCTACTACATGTTAAAACATCACACAAAGTAGTGCCTACTCTGCTGGCTGTTAGACTGCTTCTGGTGAACATCACTGCACTCCATTATTTAACAGCTTCTTCAGCCTTCAGAAACTGTCTGGACTGGACTAAGAGTATGAAGGCTATTAACATTTTAAAATGCCTGTGGCTAATATTTCCAAGTTGTCCAAGAGTAATTACTGTCCATTATTATCCTTAAATAATAGCATATGTTCATAAGGTACGATCTAATACTTTCAAGCTGGCCGTTACATTTCTTGTGCACATGAAGATTTCCCCCCACCATTTGCTGCACCAAGTTTCTCTCAAGGTAAACAGGGCAAAATACCAATAACAAATTATTTCTTAGGTTTGAATACTGGAGAATATTTCATCAGGAATAAAAGACTATATTAACATAGGAAAATACTAATTGTATACCAAATGCACTCTACAACATTACAGGACGCTCACTCCCTTCTAAAAAAAAAAAATATTACAGATGATTAAATGAATACAAGCATTACACAGCAGCATGGCAGTGCTCATGTTGAAGGAGTGTATCTCATCTAGGCAAGTCCCATGGGGAAGAGAAGAAAAAAAAAAAACATCCACTTCCATTAGCAACACCCAAGCTTGCATGCACAGCTTGACTCAACCAGCGTGACTGTGATAAAACTCTCCTCTCCTCCAGTTCGGAAAGAGGGTCAAAGTGATCTGATACTGTAGCTGGCTTCCTAACAGCAGTCTGCTTAAGTCTTCCAGATTGCAAAGATAGTTCCACTAATAGTAAATTTTGCTGCTATTAAGTTTGACCAGTGAATGATTTTTATCTCACCCTCAAATTCTGAGTTCTTTTATAGGCTAAGCATGGAGACCAAAGAACCCACGCGAGGATGTGGTGTAGCTACTGAAGACTAGATGATCCTTACATATTCAAGGTAGCATGTCAAACTGCAGAGCATCAGAAACATCTTCTGTCATGCTTAAATAACTGGATAACACATAAAAGTACTTTTAAAACTCCCTGGAGAAAATTAAGTGCAGACGGGTGGCAGAACGACAGGATCAGATAAAGCAATTGTGGTGTTTTATAATAAACTTTTTAACGACTCCAATAATTTAAATGGCTCTACAGTCCCTCCAAACAGCAGCCTACCACCAGGGCTACCAACAGAAAAGCCTTAATGTCTGCCTTGTGAGACATGCAACATCTTTCAGCTGTCCACAAGGTAGCAATTACAGAACAGTAGAGTAGTAATGCAGAATCACCAAAAAGGTAGGTTTTTTACCTCTACATTGCTATCTTTGGAAACACTGTCATTTCCAGTGATGCTTAAAGGAGCTGGACACAAAAATACACACCAGAGGGTTTATTTATAAAAGTCAAATTGTTTGGAAAAAAGCGCTCTCAGGGCCTCTGCTTGCTCTCCCAGCTCTAATGACAGCAGAGAACAAAACAGTCTGGCATTAAAATATTTGCTTACACATGTAAAAATATACCTTTTACCCTCACCCTAATTTTACATTGACTATAAAAGCATTTCAGAGTATCCAGATACACAGTTCTTCCCACCACTTCTTTCTAAAGTACCAAACAAGCAGCAGCTAACAGCAAATGCACAAGATAAAGCTAATTTCTCCAAAACCACAAAAATTCAAGTAAACACCTTCAGGGCTTCACTAAAAGTCATTAATTAGTATTGAATTCTGTATGTTTTTTTTTCTAAAAAACTGCCATAATTTTGGAATTATTTACTTGCCAGCTGATTCTCCAGATTACAACCTGAATAGACGAGGGGAAAAGACAGAAAAACTGCTACCCATAACTCTAAATATGAAATACTGATTTGGAAAGTACATCCTCATTCTTAAGCTCATTTAGAGTATTTTACACTCCTCCTACATAAAGCAGAGAAGTTTTGTTTCCTCTTTTAAAGGCTATACTTGTAAGATTTCATAATTATCCCCAGTTTCAACATCTGTATTAACAGAACTCACAGATTCACAGAATTGTAGGGGTTGGAAGGAACCTCAAGAGATCATAGAGTTCAACCCCCACCAGTGCAGGCTCCCTAGGAGGTCACATAGGAATGCATCTAGATGGGTCTTGAATATCTCCAGAGAAGGAGACTCCACAACCCCCCTGGGCAGCCTGTTCCAGTGCTCTGTCACCCCCACCATGAAGAAGTTCTTTCACATATTGTTGCGGAACCTCCTGTGGTCCAACTTGTGACCATTGCTCCTTGTCTTGTCCCCACAGGCCGCTGAAAACAGGTTGGCCATCTCCCTTTGTCTCCCACGCTTCAGATATTTATAAACATTGATGAGATCCCCTCTCAGTCTTCTCCAGGCTGAACAGCCCCAGCTCACTCAGCCTTTCCTCA
>VXBZ01005797.1:66393-82525 GCA_013399135.1 Heliornis fulica
CAGGTCCTCCTCCACAGAGCTCCTCTCCAGCAGGTCACCCCCCAGTCTGTACAGATACCCATGGCTGTTCTTCCCAGGTGCCAGACCCTACACTTGCTGTATTGAACCTCATCTGGCTCCTCACTGCCCAGCTCTCCAGCCTGTCCAGGTCTCGCTGAATGGCAGTGCAGCATTCCTGCGTGTCCGCCGCTCCTCCCAGCTTTGTATCATAAGCTACTGGCTGAGAGTGGACATGATTCCCTCACCAAGGTCCTTGATGAAGATGTTAAACAAGACTGGACTCAACACCGACCCCTGGGGAACACCGCTAGTCACAGATCTCCAGCCACACTCTGCTCCACTGACCACCACCCTCTGGGCCCAGCCCAGAAGCCAGTTCTTGACCTACCTCACAATCCACTGTTTGTCATTAACAGAATGGTAACTTATACTAAATAAAGACACCAGAACAAAAATAAAAGTTAACAAAAAAACACTCCCCACACCTGAACATTTAGAGCATATTCCTGTTGTTTCAAACACTTCATGCTATCAGTCAATACAATTTCAGTGTAGCTAAGTTAGTCTAACTTGCCATAACTCATTTATTCCTAATGCAAAATAAAACAAACCCAAAGGAACCACACACAACCCACAGGACAACAAGGACATTTTCTTGATTTGATCCAAGTGTAAACAGATGTTTGAATAGAATTTTTTTAAACTCAGTCAGAAACCATTTCTAATATGTGTCATTTGAGTATCATGTTGTCATTTTTTAATAAAAAGCAAATGTTAACCAGAGACTACTGATTAAACAGAAATTTCATAAGTAAGAAAAAAATCATCCTAGTGTGCTGTTTCTTTAAAATTTCAGCATATTGAGAGATGTTGGTGCAGCTGCTATCGCATCCCTCAGATTCTGACAGTATATGGGATTTAAAGAAGGGGCATTATTTAGATCAGAGAAGGAATTTGTCCATAGGCAGCAAGTACTCTTTAGTGATTATGACAGGTTGAATTCCCATTTACCCCTAAAGCATTTTTTCTTGCATTGTTCTTGAACCAAAGTGAATAGTTTTGGAATTTAAAAAAAAAAAAAAAGAACCAAAACCAACTAAATCTTGGCAGCACAAACCAATCATAAATAAAGATACACACACAGAAAAATGAGGATAGTAAACAGGAAAAAAAAAATCACCACTGATACTAACCGTGAGATTCTCAGAGAAGGAAAGAAAACCTTCTGCTCACCCAGGAAACAGAGCTTGGGGATGGTAGCATAATAATATTGGCAAGCTGACACAGAATACGACCCACTATGTGGCTGATGCTGTATTAAGTACCTCAACATTTTTCCTGTACCTGGCTTTTTGTCAGGTCACTATCGGGCCCCTACCTGGAAGATTTCCATTCCATTTTCTGTATCTATCTTGGATCAAAAGATAATCTTCTGGTTAGCAGGTGGTCTCACACATCACTCCACTCTACTCCTCCCTCTTTTTTTTTTTTTAATAACGGGAAAAAGTCTTTATCAAGTTCAAGTTCTTCACAGGTTTCCTGAGAAGATTAACGAGAGTGGTGAATTAATTTCCTAGGACTAATTTCCTTTCATGTTATCAAAGCGAAGAATTTGTAAGTGAATTAATTTGGAATCTATTTGAAAAGCTACTGTGCACAAATGCACGTTCCTGAACAGCAGACTCCTGAAAAAAAATATGCTAAATGACTCATGATTGCAGTATCTTCAAGTCTTGTGTGTGTAGTCTAAGCAGGTTACCCATGCAGAGCAGCTGCAATGCAGGTATCCCTGGGGACATACTGTCCTTCGCGCCGCAATTTGTCAAAATGCTTCAACATCAACAACCTGCTGCTGAATACCCTGGTGTTGCCCACAGATCACCATGCATCATGGTCAGCCACTGCATGCAGTCATAGCTCATCTACGGAACAGCTAGATCCTGCTTTCACAACTCTGTGCAGTCACTACTTAGTCATTTTCTTCCAAAAAATACCACACCTTTCATTCTGAAAGGTAAATGTCCATTCTAGGATTTTAGAGAGCATTTAGATACTACAAAACAGAGCAGTGGATGTAAAAAAATAACATCTTCAGCACTCAACACCTGTCCTCTACGCCTCATTTCACAGCTACCAATTCTACTCATTGAATTGAAAACAAAATTTAGAGTCTGTGGAGGACTTTGGCCAAGAAAAAAAAAGAGTGGGTCCAGCTCACGTGAGCACTGGGACTCACATCAAAATAACACTCTGGAGTTTTATCCCATCTCAGATAAATACAGAATTAAAAACTGATATCCCATTCACTAGGGCACCAAGAAGGTGAGAAAGCAAGTGGATGTAGAAAAAGAGTTTGTTCATGCCAAGCCACCTTTTGGAATAAATTTTAAAAGAGTCTGGCCAGTACTTTGACTTTAAACAGCTAAGAAAACTTTAAGACAGAGAGAGATGGTTTCATATACCTCTTTCAACTGGCACTGCACACTGATGATGAGATAGTTAAACAGTGACAATTAAACTCACAATTTGTTTTCTTGAAAACTTGTTTAAGACAGCAGGTTGCAAAGTCTCTTAAAAGTAAATGCAAAGTACTAAACACAAATCAGGTCCATTATACAAAGTTATACAACAGCCAGATACAGGAACCTGAAGTTAAACAAAATGTTCAGCTACTCTTGACAATCCTAAACCAAAATACAATTTAGTTTACTGCCTATGTAAGTATGAAACAACATAAAATAAAATGACAAAATTGTCATTATGGACTATACAACATACTGTCAAACATGCATTCCAAAAAGGAGGAGTTACTGGCCATCTGTAGTTACAGTAAGTAGATAGGTTTAAATAAATTTTAATCAGGGGAACATCACAAGAAGACTAGGGGGCAAGGCATTTGTTTAAAGATCTTGATGATGTCTTCAAAGAGAACTTCATTTTAAATTCCTTATAGCAACAGCTATTCCTCAGGGGTACCGACACTTGCTGTAAGTGGTCATACCACAAACACACAAGTTCAGTTGCTCTGGTGCATAAACTGTCACACAAACTTTAATGGCTGGACAGGGTTGTTTGTGAGAAATCATTGCTGAATTTAAGATCTTGCACTGAATCCTGACTACGACAAAACCAGCTTAGTCAAAAGCACTCACTGCACTCCCACATCTTTCCTGCCCTCAGAATTGCCATATTCTCTCAGAGGACCAATTTAAGTAATTGCCTTTTTTAAGTAATTGCAAGTTGGGGAAAACCTCTTCCATACACTAGAACTTGCAAAAACCTTCAATGTGTTTCATGCCCATGTGCTTATTATTCTCATCACCTTCCAGGCAAGGGAGATGAAGGGATGTTGGCGCTAAAACCATGACCTTAAATGATTGGTGGAAGCATAGGAAATGGACAACCATCTCCTCCACATGTATATACATACTCCTGTCTAAAATAAAATTGTTACAGTCACCTGGAAATCTACATGGGGAAATGCATCCTACCAAATAGGATATAGACTGTATTCCTCTGTCTTCACAGCCCAAACCACACAGAGTACTCTAAGTGATCCTGCTCTGGTAGGGGGATGGAATATATGATGTCCAGAGGACCTTTGCAGCCCCTACCATTCTGTAACTCTTCAAAGCAGTAATAATAACAAATAAGAGTGGTTACTGCCTTTTGTATTGTCACCAGTCATACAATTGATGTTAACACCAAGTGATGATTTAAAAAGGTTGGGGTTTTTGTTGTTGGTTTTGTTTTGTTTTTTGTTGTTTGTTTTTTTTTTTAAAAAAAAAAAAAGGTGAAGCCACAGTCAGAGCATGAAACGTAGAGCTGAGGATCTGGGTTTCAATGTAGAAAAATACTTTTTGTCCAGTTCCCTTTGGAAATTAGAGGAGAAAGGATATGCCAGAAAACCACAAGCAGCAATTTTGGAGGAAGGCATTTCCTGACCTAAACTTTAAGATAAATCCCAAACTCAAGAGATCCATAAATAGAAGAAACAGGAAAAGAAATTAAGTAAGATATCAGATGTCACTTGTATAAAAGTAGAACTTTTGTTTCTCCTTAAAAGAAATTTTTATATAGTTTTCTTAAAGCAGTGCACAGTGTATAAGTAGCCACATCTTACCAGCCTGCTATTCCTTCCTGGCTCATTTTACAACTGATTTGGAAATATCCTTTACTAATGTTAATAAACAATATTCAAATTCAAACCTTTCAACACACTCTGGCAACTTACCACAGACTCTCACAGCCATTTTAGCACCTTAGAGTTTAACACATTATGGTATGGTCACAATATTTAATAAAAGCATTTTTTTTTCCTACCACTTTATACGTTTTGCAAATTTGGCAAATTCTAGCTTCATTATTTCCTACCTAAACTAAGATCACCCTGAAACCACCAGGATAGGTATTAATTTAGTATGTGCAGTTTAAGAAAAAAGTCATCTTGGGAATGGTATGTCAACAGGTATCTAACAGCAGAGGTGACAGGCCAATATTTGGCTGACAAATTATGACAAGCACACTCTAAAATAAGCAGCAACACACGAGGCAGTAAAGCTATACAGTCAAGATTTTTTTTTTTTAAATGGAAACCTCACACAATAAACCACGATGTTTTTTGAAATTATCCACAGCTAACAGAAGTAACACTTCACTTAGAAGCTATTCATAAAGGCCTGGGTACCCATTAGAGCACCTGTTTCAAACAAACCTCCTTTGTTCAAAAGAAACGTAAGGTAACTGGTACGCTGGAACGTGGGCCAATGTCAACAGCAAATCCAACTGGATTTATGGAGGTTGCGTCACTATAAAATGTGTTACTTTCGTCATGGCTAAACATTCATTTACTGTCAAGCAAAGATGGACTGTAACAAAGTGCCATTATTTTTTCTTTACTGTTGAATTCACATAGAATATTCATTCATGTAAAAACATTAAAAACAGCAGTGTTGGTTTGTTGACCTAATTAAGTTAGAAGTTTGACATATGCCAATTCCAATAAAAAGTTACAAAATTAAAAACACCACCGAGAGAGATTTAGAAAGGGAGAAACTACAAGACATCAAAAAGATGGAGGTTAAACCACTATACAGGGCTAGGTACAAAGAACAAGAGAGGGGAGAAATTTAAGAAGCATTAAAAATTCACCTGGGAATTCAGAAACATACCATCTGCTCACATGAAACAAAAAGTATTTTACCAGAAATGTCTTTTTTTTTGCTCCAGGTCCTTAAAACTGCTTTCCAAAGCTAACGAGGTCTTTATACACTGCCATGTCACGTAACCAGTCATATTTTACTTCAATATTCAGTAGTCCAGAAATTTCTCAACTTCTAAAGAAATACCCCTGTAAGAGTTATCTTAAATAAGGAAGTCCTAAATCCTTTTTAAGAAGCTCGTAAGAGTAGTGGAGACCAGCTATACATCAATACTCAGTCTGGTAAAATAAGAGCTAGTAGCACTAAAATAGACAGCTACCTAAAATACAGCAGGGATGGAATATGCTCTTTTCTTTCACTTTGGCAAACACCTACAACAACAATTATCATCCTTCCCATGATGTTGTAACCTAACATCATTCTTAATAGCTGATCCTGATTTGCAGTGTCATCTGATAGTCATTGAGTGGTCTAAGACCATGGTGTTGGAGTTTTCAAATTGAGCCACCATTAATTAAAACAAGGCAGCAGTGCTAATTACTGGCTTTCAGCGGTAACAGAGAAGTCGTGACAAGGAAACTCAATTACCCTCATTCCAGCAAGCGCCAATTCCTGGTCAGTGTGTAGCTGGTGGAGCCACTTGTGTTTCCATACCTACAGTGCATATGAAATACTTCAGCCTTCAGATCTGGTCACTGCCTGCCATTCACCCAGGGGTTTGGTTCTCTTCTTCTGCCTTAACAAACATTATAGAGCCCAACAAATCTGACGCACCTTTTAAAAAGTGTGTACCATAAACAACAGAGATTACAAAACAACACAACTCAGACTGAGACCCTCACATCACCCCTCCATCACTGAGGTGAAAACTGCCTCACCGAGAGTGTTTACTGTGTGCTCACTATCTCCTTAGCAGGGAATATATTCCACAGATGACTTTGCTACTGCACCAATACAGAAAAGCTCAGAGAGAGAGATCCCCTCACCAGCACTCATGATGAACTAGGGCAAAATCTTATTTCTTGTTTCATATTCAGATAGAGCGTCTTCCATCAACCATCCTTCCACTTACTGTTTTTCTTAAGATGCATTTACACCATTATAAAGAGGGCTTTAGGCAGCCTGGTCTAGTGGAAGGTGTCCCTGCCCACGGCTAGGGCAGGTGGAACTACATGATCTCTGAGATGCCTTCCAACCCAAACCAATTCTATGATACCACAATTTGCTACTTGTTCAAGATGACAGCCAAAAAGGAACCTATAAAATAATTAAATGGTCTTTCTCCATGCTCTCAACATGTATTTCATCCACAAACTAAATTAATATTTTACAAAGAAACACAACTAATGTGATTTCAACCAATGGTCCATTTATTGCTTTCACTGGAGAAGCTTCCAGTCGTTAACTACCCTCAACAGGAAATCACAACTACATCAGCTTTCAGCATCTTATGACTTCAGTAACCAGCATAAAAGGCCCAACCACACAAAACATCTTTGCCACGCATTCTGCTTCAGCAGCACCCAACACCTGCATTTTTCTTTCAGTTCTTTCATCTTTTTGGAGACCGTTGTTCCTCCAGAGTCGAGGAACCATTCCAGATGCAGATGTCCCCAGCAGAACCATCAGTGTAGTCACAGTCACCTCCAATCACCTTTTAACGACAACGGTTCCTAATCGGCTATCCTAGAATCCAATGGTGCCTTAACAATATCTTGTCTGCTGTAGGTCCTGCTCTTCCTCAGTGGTATAACTCAGTACTTTTTAAACTACATTTTAAATTTGCAGTTGACAACTTATAAAGTTCAAAGGTTTTACAACACTGAAGTACCACACACATAAATGTAGTCAAATGACACAATTTAAACATACTGATGTGGCCATTTAAACAAAAGCGTGTCTTTGTTACTATAGCTACGCCAGCTTCAAAAGCCTGAAGGACCTATAGCACACGGGTAAAGGTAAGTGATCAGGCACAGCATGTGTTTCAGAGACACCAGCCTGCCCCGCTGTGCGGAGGAAGGCGGATGCTCCGGACACCCATAGGAACATTGACAACAGGTACAAAGAAATTGGTAATGGCACAGAGCTAAGTCTGTCCGCCCTCAGTTCAAAATGTAAATATTTACTACTAAATTGTGTATTCTGACACATCTTTTGAAAAGCAGTTTAAATCCACACAACCATTCAAATGAGCACTGGCTACTGACACAATTGCAACCTACTACTGATTTCAGCAAGATTAGATATTTTGAAAAACAAATGTTCTGTTTGGGTGAGGGACCAATTTCCTGACAAGATTAAGCACTTATCTCAAAGTCAAACAAAAACAGTATCCAGTACGTGTTTTAGGTTCGTCCTACTAGATCTTAGATACTACCTGGGAAAGTCTGCGAGACTCTATTCACCTACCAAGAAAATTACATTTTATTTCACATCTTTCTTTGCCCACAGGAAGTCAGCCCATCAGCATCCTTAATATCAATTACCATACAAGAAAGCAATGTAAACACAACAAGAGTCAGTATTAGCAATACAAAAATGTATATGGCCTTAGCAGCTCTTATTCACCCAAATCAGTGCATGCACAGGTAGTGTCACTATCCAGGTTTCTTACTAATGCTATATTTAATGGGTATGGGGGGCGGGAATCTTAGAGTTAGAGCCTTATTACAAAAGTTGCCTTTGAGATTAACTCTCAGGAAAACAAAAATGGAAGACTTCTTTCTCAAGAAGCATCTTGCACATATGCCTTAAGTAAAAAAGAAGAAATGTAAAAATCGTAATTTTAGGAAATGCATCAAGAATAAACAATCTTGTACTATTCCATCCAGTTTAACTTCTTTTATACTTCAAGACACTGTTTGAAAACAGAATACCATATACTTTCTGGAGGAGGTTAAGCTGTTTTAGAGGTTCCTAAACAAAACATAAGCATTTCTTGTCAGTCTTGTAGCATAAGTCTTCACACCTTCAGCTGCACAAACACTGACATTTGGAGTCATAATCTAAACCAGACCAAGTCACTCGGATTTTAGAAAGACACAAAAAAAAAAAAAAACCCCAACACTTACACAACACCTCTCAAAAATAAGTCTTTTCTTTCATTTAGCTAACCAGATTGTATCACTTAACCCTGTTTATACTGTAGCCTCCCAAACAGCTGGATCCGCACAAATGAGGCAGTTGCAAACATCAGCATGGGAAACAAAGTACTTAAACAAGCTCTGCTGCTAGAAAAATACAGTGCACCACGGAAAATTTAGTCTTTGGTTTCAGCAAGTCAAATAACACGTGGAAGTGTCTTCCAAGCTCTACTGGTGGTACAGACTTGTTTTCCCATCAACTGCTTACAAACCACATTTGCGTAACATCCTCTCTCACCCCTCTAAATTTTGGGGTTTTTTTTCACTTCACAGGATAATAAGTCTCAATGACTAATTTCAAATGGAAAAGACTGTACCAATATTTCCCCTCCCCAAATACAGAAAAAGTAAATTAAAGATGGGAGAAAAAACTATCCTCAAAAAAACAACAAAAAAATCCACCAGAACTGCAAATACAAATGAAAAAAGAAAAAAAAAAAAAAAAACACAAAAAAACCCCAGCAAACCCAGCCTCAAAAAATCTTAAAGCATCATCATCCCACCTGGAATAGGGTTCATATTCCCCTTTGGAAACAAGAAATAGCTATGAAATAAATGTTTTCATTTATTAAGCCAAGTTTATTTTAAGACATACAAAAAAGAAAGGGAACAAAAACAAACACTATGGAAGAGACAGTCACCAACAGGCACACTCGAGTAACATTTCAATTCCACGAAACTTAATACCCTTTCCCAGGTAGCTTACACTGATAGCAGATGCATTTTCATTGTGCTGCGTGTGTTTACCAGAATGCTTACAAATAACAAAAAAATGCTACCTAGAGAAATACTAACACAAGAAAATTCCTTTGATTTTTATCAGTGCTGAAAAGTAAATTCTTGTGGTTTGTTTTGGGGGCTTTTTTCCAAGAATACTTAATTGTTTTAACCTTATCTCAGTCTGTCAGTGTTTTCATCAGGTAATGATATACACGCGGCTCTCCGTTCTTGGCCACATTTCTTCAGAACTGCTGAAAAATCAACTATTAAATTGCTTTTATTCAGGTCAGACAACACAAAGACACACAAAGAAATACATCTCCAGATATACGGGCAGAACACAGAGATACCCAGAGAGAACAAATAGCTAATTTTAACTCTGAAACAAAACCGTAAGAAAAACACTGCAGTAGTGCTCCTCTCTCTCCAATTTCAAGAAAAGCCGTCAGCTTCAACTTCAGAGAAAGGAAATGGAGCACCATGTCCATCTCAAGATTTATTCAAATACATCCCTTCACACAAAATATATCCAGCAAATTAAATCTGTAACACTGACTGCAGCAAACAAGGCGCACAGGCTCAGCTGCCCTTCACAAAGCATCTTTGTAGAGCTATCTTTCTGCCACTGCTCCTTTTGAATCCCCAAACAATACCTTGCAAAAATTAGATCTCCTACTGTGGGAAAGTTCCCAAAACACAAGCCAAAATATATTTTCTCATGAGGATACAAAAAAAAAAACCTCAATAAGGAAGTCAAAAGTTCTTACAATGACTGTTTGGTATACATGTGGTTATTCTTGAAACACGCCAAAAGATTAAGTAGTGGAATTCTGATTTAGGGGAAAAAAAGTTATTAAAATCAGATCAGAAATTCTGAGGATGAATCTATAGCTACCACTCAATCTGTATTAGCATACAGACTTTTAAAGACTTTTATGCATATAGGTTTTAAAAAATAATGGAATTCAAGAAACAACTGTTTTCAAAAAACCTTAGCTAACTTCCATTTTAATAAGCATAAAATAAATGAAGCATCTTCAGAGATTACTTTTTTATTTGCCAGGCACAAAGTGTTTCCACCTGTTAACCCATGGAATGTTGTATTCTGCTACTAAGGAGAAAAAAAATGATTTGGGGAAACACTTTTGTGATTTAATTTCCCTGATCTACACTTGTACACCAGAGATGAGAACTATCAATCTTTTATCTCAGAAGTTCAGCATGTGATTTTGCTCACTACTACCTCCAGCAGAAGGGCAGGCCTAGCCATAACAAACGCAATGCCTTGCAACAACCCTCTTCTAACAGGGCCTCCCCAGCTCACCAGAGGGCTGCGCGAGGATGGGTGGGACGGTGCTGTCCCTTCACACCACTGAGGGTACAGACACACACTCTTATGTCTGGACAGCACGTTAACAAGCAAGTAGATAAAAACAAGAAAACCTACAACTTGGGCTGAGCAGAAGATCCCTGGGCTTCAGGCTCCACACTGCTCACTTCAGTAACTTTCCCAGGCAGGACTGTCATAAAAAGGCAAGGCAGCGCCCTTATGTGTCACCCAGCTTTTCAGTGCAGGAGAACACGTCCATGAGGCTGTCAAAAACATGCTCACAGGCACATACCCAGCTCAGACTGGGTGTAAACACTTCTGCAGCCACAGCAGGGCGGAAATCAAAAGCAAGCTCTACCTAAGAGACAATCAATCAAGTAGAAAATTACACAGAGCTTATCGGCCTAACAGTTAAACCCTCACTTTCCAAGTTATTTAGTTTCAGTACAGTTAACCAAGCTGCAATCTTCTGAGGTAATGAGAAAGCAGACAAGTATTTCAGACTGCTTGAAGTCAGCTATTTCTATGTGACGCCTCCAGCTGTAGAGATCACACTCAGGCCTTTGCAAGTGTTCATAAAAATCATTACTACAGGATACAGGAGTACAGAAAGTACTAGCCCTGTGACAGGGGAGAACTACTGCAAAAGAAACTGGAAATTCAGTGCTCTCGCCATTCTCAAAACTGTGCAATGAAAGATATGAACGGCTATGGGAAAACGCACCCTCTGTCAGAAAGACTGGGAAATAAACATTCTTTTCTCAAAACAAAACAGGATGCTGAGCAAGCTGTTGCAATGCATGCCCTTAGTTTTGGGAAGGGCATGGAAGTTGACAGAAGTTCAGAATGTGACATTCCAGGGCTGTTTTGACAGACTTGAGATTAGAGAGGTCAGAAGAAAATCCAAGCTACACAAGGGGTTTTGGTTTTAGTTATCAGCCACAGAAAGACGGTATTCATACAATTAAATTTGTCAGGCATAAAATTACACAGCATAGTAACAGTAGCTTGAGAAACAATATTAAGAACAAAAATACTCTGTATTCACTTGCAAAATGCATTCTCCAATATTATTTCTCTACTAGACAAATACATTACTTGCTTTGTCAGGTAAAGGTCTTACTTGTTCCAAATAGTTACTTTGTTATTTTTTATCTTCCCAACTAAGTGACAAAACACAGCAAGCAAAACCTCAGTGGCCAAAGGTCTCTATATACACGCATCTATCACAACTTCTGGCTTATCTGTATTCATCTCCCCTACTTACAGCCCAAGAGACACCAAAAGACATCAAGTCATATACAGGTCATCAGGCAAACTGTGGGGACGTTAAATATTTTGCACAAGTTTCCAAAACCCTGCAGCATATGGAGAACTTTTCTCACTCACACCACGTACCCTTACTAACTTTATGATGGCAGTTTCCGCTTCCCTTAAGCCAACTGCCAAGCCAAAGAAAAGTACCTGGACCGAGACCTCGCAACAGCCTTTTTCCTTACACGCTGTTACTAACCATGCTCACAATGTTAACACAAAACCTAACAAGTTCTGTGGCTCCACTTCAGAATTAGTTACTGCAGACAGCAGCAAACACAGACACTACCATGGGAAGTGCAGTTGGGAATCTCATTGCATTGGCCAAATGGGCTCCCCTAAAAAAACCCAGAACATCAAACCTCACAAACCTAAGCTGAATAACATTACAAAGCCCCACGCTGCACTCTAACAATGTCATACAGTCAAATAGCAGGCATCAGCTGCCACAGTCCTTCACTTTCCTGGGCTACCGAGAATCAGTAGAATTTAGTAACAAAACCAGTTCCCTCCACTTTACCACTGTTAACGGGGGTTACGTTCCTCTTTAAATACCAGCATTAAAAAGATGGTAACATAGCAGCATGCTGATAGCAAGGAAAATCTGAGCAAAACCCAAGTTCCCAAATACTTCTGTTTTCCAAATTAAACAAATTCCAAATAAGCTCTTTTAAAAAAAGATCATTTTAGTCTTCTGGTGTATGTGATATACAGACACCCACTAAGCCTGAATTTAAAGACCAAGTATAATTCTCTATGCTAGACTCACATGTAAAATGCTTATTTTCTAAGATCCATAAAACTAAACAGCCTGGTATTTATTTGCTAGGCGATCACTATAGCAAGAAGGAAGTGTTCATTTCTGGCTTATCTGGAGATTGCACACAATCATGCTATCAGTGGTTACAAGTATAAAAATAACACAACGGGGGAACAAGCTGAAAGTTTATTTGGATAAAGTATAGGTACATCCTATAATTAAACCATTGTTCCTCTCAAGCACTTGAGAAGGGAATATCTGCTCAACAGTAGCATCCTGTTTAGATGCCTTCTGACTTTAAATGACACACTAGTATCAGACTAAGGGCTACTGTACACTTCTTCCCTGTCCCCTTAAGATGCAGTCTGATGCCATTACCTCTCTGCTATTCATTTCTACAGTACTGAAATGCCTTGACGTAGCACACTACAGTGTCCAGAAGAAAACCTTAGGCACCTAACATATAAGGTATATGTTAAAAAAAAAAAAATTATTCCCACAAACATCACTACATGGCATGAAAACAGTGAACTAGTATGTGGAGTTTCTGAGGCAACTAGTTATTCACATACCATGCCATGCAAATGAGTTGTTAGGATAAAGAAAGAGATGAGGGTTCCTGTTTCTCTTGTTGGAAAACAAAAGGAGCCCTATTTTTTTTCAGATTAAGCTACACCAGTATAAAACTGCATACTTTTCAAGATAGCCTATGATGCCCAGAAGAATTTGCTTTGAAAAGACATAAAGCTATAACAGATCATATAAGATGACGTTTTGAAAAAAAAAAAAAATAAATAAAAATAGATCAGTATTACTCACAGCTTTAGGGCATAAAGCCATTTGTGATTTATGAACATTTAGAAGTTAGATTCCCTAAAGTAGTTAAATTAACTTCCTAGTTTACATCTTCAAAGAAAAAATGAATACTTTAATAAAGCAATTAGAGGAGAGCTCTGTTACACAACAGGCATGTTGAAGTACAGCCCATGTACATAACTCCTTTTTTTTTTGTGTGTCTCTTTAGTCAATGGACTGTTGAGTTGTAATTCAAAACATTCAGAAAATCTCTGTGAGAATACACCAGAGACATGAAGCAAATATTTTTCCACAGCAATTGCAGAACATGCAGTTTACTTAACAAAAACAAAAAAAAAAATTTAGTCCATTCCAAAATCACTTAGAGACTTTGCCACTATAGGAGTTCATTCAAAGTTAAGTTTTGCTTTCTCTGACAATGTGTATCAGACTGAGCAGTTCTCGAAGCAGTACATACAAACAGGGTCTGACTATCCTGCTGTCACTCCTCTGAGCCCGCAGTGAAGTCATTTTGCCAAATCTGGACCGTGACAATCCAGTGTGAATAGTAATGTCAAACACATATTTACCTCCTCGTGATTTGGGAGCTGCACCCCAGTGAGTTTGTTAATGCAAGTAAGCAACAATTACACTACTAAAATACTTCTCTCTTCCTGTACTGACAGGAATATGATAAATATATTTCTCTCTTTCCAACCCTTTCTCAGCTTTAAAGATATCTCATTCCTCTGAAACACCAAAATTAACTACCTTTAAAAGAAAATACGAGTAAGAGACAATAAAAAGTTACTTTAAGTGATGAAGAAAAAGAACAGTGTCTTTGTGCCTTTCTAGAGAAATGATTTTTTTAATCATACTTAGTGACTGAAAGATGACATGTATAATCATATTTCTTTACAATTCCAGTACTGTTTTAAAATAATACCAAATTTCCAGAACAGGGAACCAACATTACATAACTCTACAACACACACACAATTCAGCACAAGCCAAAGGAACCTTTCTGCTGCAAGCCCTGCTCTTCCCAGCATCAACAGGAGGGCACAGCTGACCACCAGCTTCAAGTATTTCCAGTGCTAGCAACACACTACGTTTCCCACAAATTTGGTCTTATTTGCAGATAATTTTGGCCAGTGTCAGCTTCGTGCATTAAAGAGTGGGTTTCTTTTCTTGTGGTGATTGCCACAGCAGGCTTCCAGTCTGCTGATTCGGGAAGTTTTATTTACAGCATTAACACAGCAGCCCTGATGTTTTGTTGTTATCCCTTCTAGAATGCAGGGCCAACTGGCAAGGACAGGAGAAAGTTTAATAGTTTTCATGGCACAGATCATGTCACTCCAAGCCCAGAGCCTAGTGGCCCCACTACCTGACTGGTTTCTGAGCATCTGCTAGTGTCACTCCTCCTGACCACCCTACCAACCTTTGATAATCATCTCCCAAGGTCAGCAGCTGCCCCTGGCTGGAACTTACACCTCTAGCAATGCCAGAGACCTCACTGCAAGTTTGTGGAGAGTGTCATCCCCAGGAGACAGCACTCGGCCTCCTTCAGCCTTCACAACAGACTGAAGGGCTGGGTCCAGCACTGAAGGCAAACAGACAGTTGGAAAAGGTCAAACAAGGACAGCGAAACAACTTTAGCACCACAAAAACACATTCCAGAGGCAGCTTTAAAAAAAACCCAAAACACAACCGCCTCCCCCCCAAAAAAAAACAGAAAAAAAAAGAAATTTGCAAAAAGGACATGCACTAAATACGATGCCTGTGCAGTCAGCATGTTCTTTCCATGGGAGTTTTTATTTTCTCACATATATTCCATGAGCAAGAGGATAAAAATAACATGACCACAATGACGTATCTATAGTAGGAGGAATGACTTATGGGTGCCGACCAAAAGTCAAGGTTTCCTCTTTGCCCCCAATTTGAAAACACCACCAGCCAATCAGCTGCCAAAATAATCAGGAATGCCCTCTCTTCCCCCAAACCAGAACACAGGCACCACTCAGAGAGCAGAACAATCCTTTAGAAAATAGGACAGATGGCATCGCAATTCCAAGCAAAGTAACTCCTTGTATCATTAGCTATTGAACCCGCGGCTTGATGTGGGGGATCAGTGTACAGCTTATTAGTCTTCAGACAGTTGGCAGCGACAGCCACTGCAGCAACCATCCGGGAGCAGAAGGAACTCATTCAGTTTAGTTGTTTTTCAGGTCAAGTTAAGTCAAAACGTTTCTATATGCACTCCAGTCCCAGTTTAACCTCTCCAAGTGCAATCGTGCTTACAAGCTACTTCAGGTCCCGTACTCTGCTGACAAAGAGGGCTCCAGGAGCCCGGGCGCAAGTATCTAAAAAATTCCTTCCTGGTGCCATTGTGTGAGGATTTCACCCTACTTTGGGGAGCAAGGACTTGCCAAGAATACCACTGACCTCAGCCCCAACATTACGAAACAGCGCTGCCAGCTCCAGCCAGCTATGCTAAAGTAGGGACTGAATCCAAGCCCAGAGCCACCGCGTACTGCGGGATAACAACAAAGCAAAAATCCCCAAAATTACCCTCCCAGCGCGTTTTTCTTTCTGCCGGAAGCCACCTTCCCAATCAACTCTGCCGGCATTTCTCTCTTCTCACCGTCCGTCCCGTTCCCCACCCTCCCAAAAAGAAAAAACAATAAATAAACACAAGGGAAAATTAGGGAGCAGGAGAAAGTTGCTGGCGTTAATGCATTGCCGCCCTTCCCGTGAGCTTGCCGACCCGAATTCAGCGCCGAGAGGGCCGGGGTGGGGGGTGAAACCCACAACGGAGCCACTCCGCTCCCGTGGGAGCGGGGCCGCGGGGCTCACCCCAGGCTTCCCTTCCCCCCCGGGGGCCGGGCGCGCTGGAGGAGGCCGC
>VXBZ01005797.1:83462-183641 GCA_013399135.1 Heliornis fulica
GAACTAAGAAAGGAAGGAAGGAAGGAAGGAAGGAAGGAAAAGACTTGATTTGCTAGATCTAGTGACTCCCTGCTTTGGTTAGGCCACCTGTTGTCACGCCAGAGTCACTCCGATCAGCCGGCTATCCCCCTCTGCCATTGCAACATGGAGTAAAATCGAGGAAGGGAAGGGTGTGAAATCTTTAACTTAACACCTTTCCGGGGGGTATCTAGTTGATCCTTCAATTCACGTGAACTTGAGTTTTTTAAAGAATGAAGGTCTTACAACATGGCTGATTTTCTTTGTTTACCACGACACCGAGCATGTCTCAACAGCAGCCTGACACATGCGAGTCATGGAACTATTATTAATGTGCCATTAACGGCAGTGTAACACTATTAATGTATTTGCTTTTACAAGCGGTGTGTACCCTTCATTGATATGGATCAGGCAACGTAAATAATGTCAACATTAAGAAGTCTGTTTCATTTCCAGTCACTGACAGGGGTTTTACACATTTTAATCACATGTAAGGTAATCTAATTTTTATTTGTATTTTTTACTTGCAAAAATTCATAGGCATAGCTGATTTATTTCTTACACAACACACAACCACCAGTGTCAGGAGACAAAACCTTACACTTTCAGATGTGTGGCTCTCAAATAGGCTGTGTCTTCAGGCAGTAATCTACTAAACCTACTGAATTTTTACATGTGGCTCATTAACAAAATAATTTTCTGGGCTAATCCCACTCATATATGTCAGCAAAATATTTTGCAGATAATACTGATAATGCTTGGGAGACCAGGGGGAAAAACTATTGGAGGGCTCTGCATCCCGACTCTGCATCTTTCTTATTGGTGCTTATTAGTAGTCCTTAAGGGGGATGGGATTTTTTAACTAACAGATTGAAAACGTAATGTCCTTTAAAGAATAACAGTTTTGAATATGTCTCACATTCATCAACTGGAGTTACCATTTCTTCGAATTAATCAAGCCTGCAGCTATAGGAAAGTGCCAGGGTTTCTGAAGCTCAGCTTAACAACCCGGAGTTCTAAAATTCCCTTTTTTTGTGGGGCATATGCATAGGGTGAGTGCCACAAGAATGTGAAGAATGCTCTCCTGGGCTCACTTCTCAGTCACTTAGGGGCATCCATTCCCTCCTGCTACAGACTAGCTTGCCTGACATCTTCATATCTCTACATCAAAACAGAGCTACCCACTCTATTTTAGTATGCAATTATCTTTCATTTCAGGCCTATGAGCTGTAACAGCACCAACTGAAGTGTTCTGCTCTGATTAATTTCTTGTTGTATCTGGTAACACAATACCTGTAATCCACAGTGATATTTAACTTCAGCCTATGGGATTTGGGGGGCTACAATTGTATTCTGATCAGCATGACAAATCTCGACGGTTATGAACATATGTCAAAGGCCTATCACACACTACGTGAACTGTTAGAGACGGGATTGAATGAAAACTGTGGAATTATGTACAAATACATTCAACACTATCATAGTAATATTTAAGGATGTTTTGGTTAACACCTTTTTAGTGCCTGTAAGCAACATATTTACATAATGCAGATGCTTCTGATTGTTTATATTATCCATGGTGGATACACGTCTGTTCTTTATGCTGTTTTGGGGGGGGGGGGTTGNTAGAATAGTTCTTTGCATCTGAATAGAGAAAAAACAGCAAATAATCATCAGTTTATGGAGTAAGAACAATAATCATTGGAGAACATATCAGATTACCACTGGAAAGTTCTATTTTTCATGCAAATTTTCAACAAAATGTAATTTACAGCAACCTTTTTTTGCAATTCTCTTATTCCTGCTCCTTTTCCTGTTTTCTAGCTTTAACAGTAAATTGGTATGTTTTAGAATACACGCATATACCAGGACCTGCCATTCATTTTGCATGTGCTTTTTGGTTATCCCCCAGTCTACATTACCCAATTTACGGTGAATTAGGGTGCTGTTTGCACTGGTCATGTTACTACATTACCTAGATTTTCCTACTACATGTTACATTCCCAAGAATGTTGTCTCTCACCCTTTGGGATTTGTACATGGAAGTAATTATTACCATTTGCAATACCAGTTTTTAATCATCTTTTAAAACATGATGGAGGGCATGTGGGGTTTTTTGTTTGTTGATGTTTTTCATGACATCTTCTAGTTATGTGGCTAAACCATCATTTAAAGGTCCTTCTGTACTTGCAAGGCAGTACAAAATTCAAAAGGTTATAAAAGAGACCCTGGCCTGTGACATAAAGCAAATTACTCCTTCGCTTTTTCTTGAAAAGAAAAAGAGGATTTGTGACGACTGTAATGTGTTTCATATATTTATTCAGAATTTGCTGCTATTTGCATAGCTACATTTGGGAATATTTATCATTTGATTTCTGCTATAGCTGCAAATGTATGCAAATCTGCTTTAACTGGTTAGTTTAATACTAGCAGTGGCAGCTGGGGGACCAGCATGAACTAATTGTCCAAGTATTTACATGGTCGTTGGAAAGGAATTCAGAGTTCTCTTCAGCTGCACTGATAAATGTGCCCAGACAAAAGGAAAGGTGGCTGCAGTCTGTATTGCAGCAGCACCTGGGAGGCATAATGCTACATGCTACTTGAGCACTGAGCAAGCAGTCTGTATTGCAGCAGCACCTGGGAGGCATAATGCTACATGCTACTTGAGCACTGAGCAAACTAGCAGAAACCCTCCGGGGTCAAGCCTGTATTTCTGAAGTAAGCTTGGGCCCACTCTGAGCTTCATTTATTCTTGTGACCACAATACAGGTGTGCATCTTATCTCTCAGGAGTGGAAGTGACGATGGGAGATGACTGTGAGTCTCTTATCCTGGTACCTCCTTTGGGAAAGGGGTGCTCAGGACCTCATCTCAACATTATCTGCTCCAGCTTCTGTGAAGAGAGGCACAAAAGGTATCATCTTGACTTCTCAGGTAAAGTTTTCCAAAGACCGAGGACAAGCACTGGAAAGCACTATTATTAATAACACCAACAGCATTTAGAGTTAGTTTTTTAAACAGAAAATTAACCACAGACACAGAAACAGTCAAATAGCATTTTTTGTCATTATCAAGAAACGTGGTTTTGACCACTTTCAAGGTTGTTTTGGTGGGATGGTGCAAAGCCCACAGCAGTAAGCTGATGCTTCAGCACTGGTACACTTTGGGACAAGTTGCCAGCAGAGAGGTGACCTGTTGTGGTTCTTGAATTGCCCCTGCCACACAGTGGCAAAAGTATCAAACACACTAAAACCAGTGTCCTTTCCAATAAATGACATTTTCTTAGTGTTATACAGGTTAAAAAATGCACTCATTTCTAAGTAGTCATCCATAATCTAATACAGGCAGGATATATGTAGGAGTGATTTCAGCTGTTGAAATTCTACTATAACACAGTTTTGTGAACTATCTACCCGGTATCTTATATATTTGTGAAGAATATACTCGGTGTCTAATATATGTCTATATATTTCTAACATATTTCAGCAACTAACATCCCAAATAAGGAAAAATTATTTCATTCTTATTCACTGCCTTTGAGGATTTCATTACTGGAAAAATTAATGCCCAAACTTGTATTTCACAATTAGTTTTTGGCTGTTGGTTTTTTTCCCTAAAATAAAATACACACTTACTTTTTCTAAAATAACTATAATTGAGTTGTTTAAAACAATCTTTTGAAGTTTCTATAACCCAAACATTACATGATTGTGCTTAAATAAAAAGAGGGGGAATTGTCTGGAAGTCAATCTAGACAGGATGACTGTTTATTTAAAGCTGGCCAAGTCTTTAAAAGAATCTAACACACATGTATTAATGGTAGATAGCCAGATTATTATTAATATCCAACTATACTGTTTTTTCATAAAATGTTAGAAGATGATAAAGTTATCTAATAGATGACACAGTATGATAAATAAAACATGTAAAGCTCTGAAAAGAAAATGAAAGACAGAGAAGGTGGGAATTTTATTCCATCACAAAGATGTGAAATATTTATAAGAGCAAAAATTGTTGTTAACATTGTTATTACGACCTTTCACTCCATTTCTGATATTTTCAGCATTAGGATTCTGTATCAATTGCCTAGTTTTCACTGTCTACAATCAGAAACCTTTCTTTTTTAAAGTCAGCATTTTTATGTATGATTGAGGTGTTTGGCTTCAGTATGTAGTAGCCATTTCAAAAAATATGAATATATTTATAACTTTTGGCATTACTGAGGGGCATTATTCTACAAATTAAGTTTACAGCTGGTAGCATTTTTCCATAATGAATTATTGATTAATTATTCCAGATATTGCCTGTCCTCATCCAGCCACCAAGCACTGCTCACTACACTAAGTCAGCGCGTGCTAGAGCTATTCCTTGGACTGAGTCCCCAAATGCCGCATTCCCATCAGCTTTCACCTCCTTACTCTTGTCACCATCTCCCACAGAAATCATCCGCACCCTTTCCTGCTCGCTTTAACACGCTTATACTGCATCGCAAATATGTTCCAGCATGGTACTACCAACACTTATTTGGAAAGCATTTGCATTTACATTGCTTCCTAACAACCTTTATAAATTACCCCCTTGCTTTGAAATTAATAGTCATTGTGTATAATGTTTATGTGGTTCAGCCTTCTTCATCCTTCAGTCACCGTTCAGATCTGTTCAAAGCATATGGGGTTGTGTGGGTGTGAACTTCAGTGAATGTTTCTGTGCTGTGCATACATATCCTGGTAAAGCATATTCACACCTATATCACACTGTGATAAGTACTAGATACCAATTTAAATGGATAGAATCGACTCCAAGTTCAGTAAACACTAGAAAATTTTTGCTACTTACAAATCAGTGATGCCACACTCCAGTTTATGTTCTAGTTATATCTCCAGGAAGAAACTATCCAGTACCTGGAATAAAACAGCATTAAAAATTAATTTTATCTTATCCCAAGAAAGCTTATTTCAGATAGATTGACACTGAGGTAAGCTGCCATGATCTAAGGTGGAATCATGGAATCATCCTGACCATTCCAGACAATTTAGTGACAAAATTCCTAACCATGTGTGTGCAGAGGTCCTCGCTGCATCCATAGCCCAAGAATACTCTTACTAGACAGACCATAGAAAGAAATAAATAGTTTGTGTTCAAAACATTGTTATGATCAAGTTTGTTTCACACAGACTCTCTGATCACCAGTAACATCAGCAGTGAAAATTAAGACTTATTCCTTTATTTTTGTAAAGAACATAATACAAGGAGATTCCTATTTCCTTAGGCTTCTGTACTAACATACGCTGATAAATTCAAGCTGTAAATTAGGTTGGAGCAAGAAATTCCTGATTAAAACAAAACCGTAGGAAGGAACATAGAAATAAGCAGCACTGCACAAGTCACTAACTGTGCATTAGAAGTTTACACAGTGTATTCCTTCTGCTACCTGCATCTACATTTAAGGCAGAGAGCAATAAATTATCACTTTCCCTCATATTTTTTGTGTAAATGTCACTATTTGCTTCATTTCTGAAGCAGATACTTACAATGCTCTTTAAACTTTGAGCAGCTAGCTGTGATAAACAATGTCTTCCTACTCCTGTAACAACTGATTTGCACTGAGAACAAAAATCCACCATTGCCTTCTTGAAAAAAAAACATTGGAACCTGCTGTCTGGTTCTCTTTTCATTTCCAGAACAAAATTTAGAAAAGAAAAAAAAATCAAATTACCTCTCTCATCATTGCTGTGCTTAGCAGAGCAACTAGCACAAGGCTGTTGCCAATGAAGATCTGTAGCTGATCAAGTATATCACGTAACTGCTTTCTAAATTGAAATGTGGGAAGCAATTGTACAGCAAGAGGTAGTTGAGATTAGTGTTTTGTGGGAAATCAAGGGACTCTGAAAGACGTACATTTTTGAAAACAGACTTGAACCCTTAACAATTTAACCAGGGGGAATCTCTGTTAGGTATTTCCATTTTTGTTGTGTGCTATTAGCAATTTAAAAGAGTGCTGACACACGCTGGCATCTGACTGGCATGATGAAAGCCCTGTACCCTCCCACAATAAGCACATGCCTGTCATTCCTATTTAATTTTGCTTCTCTTCCTTCAAGTCAAGCTAGCTGAAATGAAGACAGCACAGTGTCTTTAGACCTTGGGATTAAGTAAGTCTTCACATACTTCAGAAGTATCCTCCTGCAAATAAACTGAAGGGTGGGGATAGGCATCCACATGCTCTTGCTTGTGTGCAATCAGCATCCATGTGAGGAAGCAGTGGGAGAAGAGCTCAGAGGGATCATTTCTCCTGTGTCAGTGTTCCTTTGTATGACAGTCGGGGCCCTCATCTCATTAAAATCCATGTATTTCAAGGAGATCAACAAAGTCCTGCTAGTTTAAAATGGCTAAGGACTTTGGCTCTGGTCCTTGTGAAGGTTGCAGGGAGCTCTCAGAGTGTTATGGCAGAGGATGGTGAGAAGGAGCAACATCTCTAACGTACTCTCAGCCGTGCCCCTTGGAAGGGGTGCATGACGAACAACAAAACACCACGTCCCTGCTAATCCAGTAGTGACATCTGTGTCTTGTTAGCAATGCACAAACTCTTAAAATGTTTCTTGTCTCAGGTGAAAGTGAGCTGCATAACTTCATTCCATTGATGTGAATAGCTCTCCATTTTGCCTCAAGCCTTTGCATTACTATTGTGTTCAGGTATGGAGTTAGATTCCTCTTGCTGTGGGGGAGAGGAGCTGGAGAATGAGAAAATTTCATCTTTAGTTAATTGGCCCTGATCCCTTGGTGCTCCAAAAATAATACCAACACTCCAGAAGCTAAGCATTTGAATGGATATTTTGTTACAAGTGTAACAAATAAATGTCTGAAGTTTTATTTGAAGTATCTGCAGTTCTTAGCCCATTTTCACCAATAAGAAATGCGCTTTTAGTAAGGGTCCCACTCAGTGTGTATGTAAATCTCTGAGCCAGACAACGGGTTTATACTCCTGGGCAATGTAAATGCAATTGGTTAAAAACATATCGTCAATACACAAAAGGCAGTCTTTCAAGCAAAAAATATAACATTTTTTTTTCCCCCAGCAAAAATGGCGTGGATATTTGGTCAATTTGAAATCGGAGACCAACAGTGAAGCTAGAGGAAGTGTTTTCCTACTGTGGATACACCTTAAAAGATCTGTGCATGTGGGAATTGAGTTGCACTACACTTTACAGAAGCTTTGAACCCGACATTTCCAAAGGCAGTCTTGTGGGAAATAAGAAAGGGATTTGTAGAGAGATGGAGATATGATGGCATTTGAACACAAACTGGTCTACAGGTGGCCCGAACCTGTTCTACAATGCTTGAAAAACCTTTGTTTTTTTGAATTTTAAGAAGAAATAGAAGTACTGAACCTATCCAAAGCTAATTACGTAGTTTTGAGATATAAACTTAAACAGCTCATGGTTTTGCAATAAGCATACATATGTTTTGTCATCAAAACCATGTAGGTATGTCATAGCTCCAAATGTTTGAGGATAAATTGTATGGTATCTTCAAACTCTAACAGGCATTTGCAACACTTTCAAGGTAATTAAAAATGCTTAATTGGCCCAGATGTACTCACACAATTACAAAGTGAAATAGGGTAGCTAACATTAAAGGCTGGAGATGTGGAAACTATAAAAATGTGGTAACTTGTTCCAGCTGCAATTTCCCATAAAATACTTCTCATGAATTTATTTGCCCATCATTTCCCTTAATTCATCTGAAACATGGTATAATGATCAGAAAACCAGAAAAGAACTCATGTTTACCTTTTCTCAAAGATAATTTCTGGGACCAGATACCTATCCCAGAGCAGCAAGAGGGAAATAAGATCTGAAAATAGAATTATAATCGAAAACAAGTAAGGATCTCATTTTTGGGGTTAAAAAAGCATGACTATGTTTTCCCTTCCACTCTTTCACCCTACTATATACAGAGTGAGAAGGCAGTCCTCTCAGCCACCCCAGAGACTTCAGTAACTAAATCTTAACATCTTTCCTGAGATACTGAAGAGTTCTCTTTTTTTTTTCACTGTACATAATTATGTGATCATTTACTCAGTAGAAAAAAATGTTAAACAACACTTAATCAAAATAGCGGGTAGATAAAGGAGAATTTAAATAAATGCTGGCTTTAACCTATCTAACTTTACCCTTCTTGTGACTTTAGCTAAATAGGCTGCTCTCAATCTATTTAACCAGAAAGCACAGAGATGGTGTATGTCTATGAGGCAAATCCTTGTGCTTATAGCCTTCTACCAGCCAGCCCCTGCTCATTCACTCGGGACAAGTGCTTCACTACCTTACAGCCTTATTAACTATTCCTTATGGGGCTAAGGTGACTACTGTTTTCCAAGCCAATTTCCTCCAGCTACCTATGCAAGCCCTGAGGCACACCGAGGATACAAAACCCCTTAATACCAATTATTAGACACCCCTCAAGGGTTTACTGACCTAGTGTAGAAACCACATCTCATGGAGTGATCTTGGCTCTAGCCAGATTATGTATGCTCATCAGCGCTTGAAACTTTATTGGCTTGTCTGTGCAAGGTAAAGCATGCCAATGTAGTCATGCCAGTAAAAGCTCAGTGAGAATACATAATTATAAACGATGCCTTTCACTGCAACAGCTTATTTCAGCTCCCTCGCTAAGATGAGATACAATATTGCAAGAACTTTCAGGAGAAGTGAGTTCATACTGGGGCTGTTGCTGTTAGTGAAGCTGTTTTAATTATAATCATGCAGTTAAAGACGGGGGAAAAAAGTCTGCACAGTTCTTTTAACTGAGAAGACAGGCATTTTTCATCACTCCTCCTAAAATCATTTCCCTCTGTTTTGAAGTATGGTTTGAGGCAAGCACTCTGAATCTTCTATCATATTTGGATCTCTTTGATGATCACCTTAGGCTCCCATTTTGCTGTATTAATTGAAGCTTAGTGCAGTAGGAAACTCGGCCTCATAAATTTTAGAAATGTTGCATGTTTATCTAGTAGCACTATAACCTGAGATACATTTTAATTTTTTATGTCACTAATCACTTCTTTTGTATGGAAAAAAACACACAGCTATGGTGACATCTTAGGATTTTTTAAGATGGCAAAACATCACAGAAGCTCATTAGGAAAGTGTAAAGATTTCCTCCCTTTATAATCTTGCTGTGTGATACATCTTTGAACAAGACACTAACATGTGTCACTCCTTGTTATAAAGCACATAACAAAAAGCGTGCATCTACCTCGCAGGGCTGTTCTGAGGACTGGTGCTTGTAAAGCCCTTTTGAGGATTATATCAGCATTGAGAACTAATCTCGGGCATGTGGACAAGCCGTGCACATTCGAAGTAAAAACCTTTCTAATAATATCCATCTGCATCTTGAATACAAGAAAGAAATTGTAAGACAGCCTGTCAATGATCAAGGCTTTTTCATGCAGCTCACCCTACTGTTTGGCAGCTGGCCAGCTTGAAGAGCCTATGGAGGAAAATGGCTCCAAAGTGTGCATGTTAAGCAGAGGACAGCCTTTGTGAAGGGTGAGAAAAAACAAGACAAATACCCTCAACTGCCAAAATGTTCTCTGGTACGTGGAGGAATGAAGTGAGACAAAAGGGAAGGAAGAAACTGCAGTAGGCAGGAGTCTCCTCTTCTCAGTGAGGATAACTCTAGCCTGTGTGCACTATAATGCTGAACTAAAACATGTTTCTACTTCAGGACCAGGCCTGCTTTACATTAAGGACATTTCCCTGTAGAGAGCCTGGAAGAAGCCAGAGAAGGATTTATTTGGAACCGCAGCACATAAGCCAACCAAGAATGCATGCCGACCTTCAAAACTGTATTAACAATACCACAAAGTACTTAAGAAATGTTTGTGAGGCAGTGCAGTACCATCAGAGCATCCTGAGAAGGTCCAATCAGCTCTTCAGATGGAGTGATGCCAGGCTTTTGATTCAATGGGCCTTATCTGGCTGTCAAAGACACTTTAACCAGTGCTGCTGACAGGCAGGGCACTGGCTCCCTGAGTCCTCCCCTGCTATTACAAGCCTCCATGAAGAAACATCAGCAAATTCTTTTGCTTGATATATATACACACACATATATATCTCTCCAATGTCAAAACTAGCCCCTTACTTCCTCTCACCAGTCATCTATGGATTCATTTCACTCAAGCTGTGCTCCAGCTGTACAGCGTTGCAATGCTGCAGCAAACATAAGGAGTTTCAGCCAATAGTCCTCCTTCACTTCCTACAGGCTTTCAGTCTCTCTCTCTCCCTACAGTGCCTCGCACACTACCTCAAATGTAGCAAGGTTTAATTAAAGTAAAACACGCAGGAATCAAATGAGTAACAAGAAGATCTCCATCTATCATTGTGTATTTAGAGAATTTAATAAAAAAATCTTTCTAGTTCTCAATTAAAATGTTTAAATGCAAGAGAATTCTCCTCTATTAAATCATAACTTACATTTAGATAGTACCTTTTATTCTGTTAGCTCATCTTTACTGAAAAGTTGATTTCGGTCATGACTCATTTGTGTGGCCTTTCATTCAAATTCCTGCCATATAGAAAGAGCCTGAAATTAAATATTTAAGCAGCTTTTAATTCGTGTTATCCTGCCACAGATCAATTTAGCACAACTCATCAACTTTCAACATGATCAATAATTAATGTGGCTGCAGGTCATCTACATCAAAGTTCTGTTAGTCTTCTTAATGTCCTCCTGTGGTTCACACCATGAGCCCAGGGAGAACAGGCCAGCCCTGACATGGCTTACTGGAGTATAATTCATAGAGGAGCTCAGCCCAGTGATATATAAATAAATAAATGAACTTCCCTCAAAACAAAAAAAAAAAAAACCCCAAACAACCCCCCCCACCACAGAAAAAAACAACAACAACAAGACAAACCCCCCCCAAAAAAAAAAACAAACCCAAAACACAAAACCCCAAAGCAAAAGACTTTGAATGGGCTCTCAGAAGACTTCAGGATCCAACAGATGAACCTCGGTAAATTTTCCTGCCGTGGTATATCGTGTTACTAATCCCAACATTTGCTCCCCTGACCTCCCCCTCTCCAGTGCAGGGATGGTGGAAGAGCATGTGTCCATGCCTCAGCTGTTCCAGTCGTGCGCCTAGCATTGTAACCCAAAATCTTTGCGGCTGAAATGGAGATGGGACTCTGTGGACTGAAGCAAATGGTGTTCACCTCAGTGGGGATGCACAGCATCCAGTCAGCCGCTACAGGGATGTCAATCTGCAGCAGTGAGACTGACAACTGGAAACAGTGACTTTAGAGATCTGTGGCTTGCAGAAAAGCACGCAGTAGCAGTGTTTGTTTGGCTGGGATTTTTGTACGTATTTCACAATGTCGCTGACCTAGCTTGAGAGAAGTGATTCAAATGCAGACAAAACCAATAAATACTCTAATGAAACAATAACTTGCCTGACAACTCCAGAGCTTTTCTTAACCAAATTCAGCCCTGCCATAAGTATCAACACACACATTCATTCTCTTAACAAAATACCCCAAACCAAAACTATAAAACTATACTGCATGGTGACAAAGCATAATCGTTAGAGTAAAACCTTAGGAAGCATGAAAATATTCAGGGCAAAATCTATAGCATCTTTTACCATCTTCATGCCACCTATAATGGCAAACATGCCAAATAACCAGCATCATTAACACCTCCTATCAATAACTCCCAGTAAGCAAAACATACAGGTTTTGGTTTCTCCCCCAGCCTTTCACAGCAAAACCTTGGCAGCAAGTTCATGCATTCTTGCATTGCTAGATTGCAGCATCCAGCTATCGCATTTGTTCCTTTAGAAACTCTGGTTTAAAACAGAACAAACCACTGAGTCTAAGCAGGTAGAAAAAGCAGAACATGTGCTTCAGCTGCAGCGTTGTCTCATATCTCCCTCCATCTCAGAAACAGGCACCTCCAGCAAGACTGCTCATCGGTATGGCTTGGAAGTCCTGATGTCCACCGTGTACTTCAAAACTGGATGAACATTTGCAAAACTCTTTAATAATGCTATTGTTTTTGTTGATGCTGAAATTTTTGAAGTAATATGATTTAATCTGCAGTCCAAAGACACAGCAGTCATATTTTCCCTATACTTTATATTTGTGGGACTAATTAGGCTATTTCTATACAAAATATAACCATGTCAACCAGAAGGGCAGGTTTATTTACTTTCATAATTAGACATGAAACATCAATTGTGGAAGAATTATGAAAATGAATACAAACATCAGTACGCTTAAAATGCAACATCACTTGTGTAAGTAGAACACCTCTTCAACTACATTGGTGTTTTAAAGGGCTAAAGGTTTCTGTGAAGGTAAGGGCCGGAGGACGAGGCCAACCTCCAAGCCTGTCTGCACATGCTGCCTCCCAGCTGCAAGATAGCAAAGCACACACAAAGTAACAGCAAGAGGCTGAACCCAGGCCCTGGAGATGCCCCTGTGCTCACACCTTGATATGATGGAGCACTGAACAATCTGGCCTGAAAGGCTCAGGGAAGAGACTACTGGGAAAGTAAAGGGAGGAGAAGTGAGAAATGGGTGAAGGAGACAACTCACACTGGAAGAAACGGCTGGAGGGTCAAGAGGAGGAGCCAGGAGCAAAACGTTGTTGAACAAGTAACCCTTGGTGAATCACAGTCAGTGTCCACCAGCTCATTTCTTACTCAGAAGATCAGCATTTGCCAGCAAGCATGTACAGACAAGCACCGCCAATCAAAATCTCAGATACTGCTCAGATACTCAGTTGGGAAAAAAGAAAACTATTAAACTGACAATAAAAACAGCCTCAGTACATAAAGCAGAGCTGCCATGTATTTTTAACTAGAGAGTTAATGAACAATGCGCTATCCTTGATTATTCATTAATTAGAAGTTTATTTCCAATGTGGTTGGAAACATACAGAAATCTCTTGCTGAGTGTTTTTAATATTGTATGTATTGCTGAAGCACTGAGGATTTGTATTGCACCATCCTGGTCTCTTTGGATTTGAACACGTAGAAATGGCTCATGCCCCAAGGTGTTTACAAGCAAAAGAAAAAGCAGGAGACAACAGATGGAACCAGCAGCTGGAGGATCTGTGGAAATCAAAGCAGTTCTGACAGGCATGCGAGCAAGGCTTTTGTCTGGGGCTCTCTTTTTCCAGCATCAAAAAAAGAAATTCTCAACAAAATTAGTGGGTGAACCAGAGAAAAGGTATCTCCAGGAAAAGACAAGCAAGATTCTATGTCCTCGCTTAAATCACTTTCATGGAATGAAGTACATTGAATAGCCTCAAGCATGGCCCAGGAGCCACCTTTTTGGATAAAGGCCCTCGGAAGCAGCAAATAGCAGCTGAAACCCCAGAAGTCAGGTCAAGGTCTCTACAGCTCTAGTTTCCTAAAGAGAAATCACGTAACTTGCCAGTGGGCAGTCTCCAGAAGACACTGCACCCACAGAGACCAATGTTGGCCTCACATGGAGTCAGCTCTCCAAGGAGAGAGAGGAGCAGTTTCCCTGAGGCTGCCACCCTGCTGGTGAGGGAACAGGCCAGGCCAGCACCAGGGACACTCACAGAGACAGCGTGATATGCCACGATGTGTCAGTCCTCAGTGCTTGCTTGGGGTGGAAAGAGCCTGCGGCCACCATGAGCATCATGTCCAGTGAACCCTTGTCTAATGCAATAGATTGGTGCTATTAGTAGAAGCAGCATAGATAAAGATTTAGTGGTCAAACATACACATTGAATGGTGCCACTGTATTTGTTTCACCAGGCAGTTTGAGACCTAAATAGATTTTAAAAATCCACTTTCACTGTTTGCATTTTTCACCTCCAGTCACTATCTGGGTATTTTTCAACCACAAGAGACCATGTATTGTGTGCTGGGCATACACACACACAGCCAGAGACACCAACATCGTCTGGGTGTTTTCTCCACTTGGAAGCTCTTGAGCCCTGCTCAGCAGTTTCCATTCATTCCAGAAAAACTGTGCCCTGTGCCTCCACATTGAAGAAAAAGACCTGGTGGCATTTGAGGAGGGAACAAGGTTCTGGTCTAAAGGGCTGGATGAAGCCCCCCTGCTGAGTACTGGCAATGATTTCTCATCATTTGTAGCTAACAACAGTTACAGAGATGTTTTCCTACTACAGCTCCATTTGAATTTCAAATGCACCAGTGTGAAAAGCAGACTGCAGAATAAAACGGACAGACTAAAAACCTATATACCTTTATCGAGTGAATCAGAACTTCCCTTGGAGCCTGCTCTTAAATGGTAGTGAAGGTCTGCATACAGATTCACACTAACAATGATTTTTAAATAGTGCAGATGTTAAGTGTTATACATTTCAGTGCACTTCTATCTTCTAATAATTAAACAGTAATTGTACAAGGTGTACTTCAATACTCTCTTGCTTCCTTAAATGCCAAGGCACTAGAAACAGTGTCTGAATAGTGTAAATTATGTTACAATACAGCGTATGTACTCCAGTAGCACAGAATATATGATTTTATGCTCCTGAAGTTTTACATAGCAGGAGTTCCTGCTGTTGGGGCACAAGTCACAAGAATATAAAACCTGCAGTTTGGGGTCAGATTAAGAATTCACATAATTTAATACCCTTGCCAGAATTGCTCTTAAATCTCTTTTATGCTTTTTGCCTTGCAACTTCTTTGCAGCAGAAGATGAGTCGATTTAGTTATGAGCTGCTTGAAAAAGAACTTCCTTTGATGCTTTAAATTTATTCCTAGCAATCCATGCATAAAAAGAAAAACTGAATCATTGTCTTTAATTCCATATTACCAGAATTTTCTGCAGTTAATATTAACAGAATGGCACAGGTAGATAAGCACATCTACATCAACCATTTTCAGCACCTTTTCTCATATTAACAGATCATTTCATGATACTGTCAAGAATGGGGAACTAGATCAGCACACAAATACTCTAGGTATAGGTGCAGCACCAATCTCTTCAGTGGCATAGGACATGGCAGTCATGCTGAGTTGCCTGCTCACTACGAGCCAACACATTATCACCCCACTCCCTGTCAGAAGGAGCATACAGTGGTAAAATTGCATGGCGTAAGTTGTATAAATAGCACCCAGCAACAAAACCAGACTGTCAGTTTATCTACTCGACTCTTCTGCAGCACTGCTAACACCATTAAAAAATAGAGCGAGTTTCAGAAAAATGTCAAATTGGATAAACCTACTTCTGTCCAACTGCTGCGTTACGTGCTGTCCTAAGAGGTTTTTCTACCAAAGAGCTTTTCCACCCTGCTTTTTATCTAATATCACGGTAAGATTGCTGTTACTCTCAGTAGATGGTGGATTACACTCACTTGGGAGCTTACGTTTTCTGGGGAAAGCACTTTTCCTGAGAAACTAATCTTGGAAAGTGCCTTGGACTCTTCTTGCTGACTGCCCTTAAATCCAATAACGTTGTAACGGTATTGTGTGACACAGGCATTGCTCCTGCGAATGATTTCTGCCAGACAATTCTGAGACAAGAGGAATAGTCAAGGCTATTTTTAAAGCACCAGAAGTAACTTAATCACAGCAACATAATCGCTAATCAAGAATGCACAACTTGCTGTTACTGACACAGATAGCTTGTAAAGGGAAAAGTAAATTTCACCTGATTTTTTATAGAGTTCTGTTGCTTGTAACAGAGTAAATGTGTTATTGCAGAATTACAAGTTAGCAGATTGTTTCACAATTAGCATAGTATTCACATGTGCTCTAGGACTTCTAAGATAAAGAGCCAAGCATCTATGTTCTACACTCCTGATATTCCAGATAGGCCTGCAACTACTGTCGCATTCCCAAAGCATTTGAAGACTAGAAGATTAAAAAACAATCCCTTAATAATAAAATGGGATTTATTTATGTAATGGTATCTGTAAGCTTCTTAGTTCGTTTCAACAAAATATATGACTCTTTTGTCATAATCCACTTATTTATTTATTTTTTAAATAGTGCACTCACCTCCACAGCTATGTCCTAGAATTTCTATTGGTGTCCTCATCCAACTGGCAACCTAAGGCCGAAGGGTGTTTGACCTTTTCATATAGCCTTAGAAACCACCTCCTCAAGGAAGGAAAATGAAAAACTGAATGATAAACCCGACCAAGCAGGATTTCTTTACTGTATCATATCAGTCTTTCTCATAGAGAATCCTGATTAACTGTTTGAATGACTGTTAGCAGGTGACAAGAGGGTGGAGCTTGTTTCTGTTTCTTCTGCTCTCTTCCAGCCTCAGGCTCTTGATCAAATTCAGGAGAAAAAGCCAAGGAAATGAAAGCAGAGTTTAATGCTACTTCAAGTATGCTCAGCTTGTAGGTATCTTCCAAAGGTAACATGTAACAGGAATATTAAAACAACACTTCTAAGAGCCCCGTTATCTTTGTCTTCATAACTTGTATGTAAAGGAGGAAAGTATTAAAGAAGAGAGATGTCTATGCAAGAGTCTGAACTTGCACGCAAGTGCTGCAGTTGAAGGGTTAGTGGTGACTGCTGTAGCCCCTGGGTTGCACACAGTCCTGACAGGGACCCAAAGGCATTTAGATCCGTGTGCATACCGGGGTGAGAGCACCACTCCGGGTGCCATCCTACCTTGGGCTGACACCAGCTTCAGCAGTTCTGACCTTCAACCACTCGTTCCCATCTCACAATATCTGTCTTGACACAACTATTTCTCCCCAAGCCACCCACTGAGGCCACATGGAAAATGAGATCAGTGAATTAAGCTGTATTAAAAATAACCTGGAGGGGAGGGGGAAGCCTAGAGGTGGAAACCCAACCCACCATTTTACCAGGCAGCTGAACAGCAGTGGCTTCAGCTAGGCAGCCCCAGGCAGGCAGGCAGGTAGAGGGGCTGAAGCTGCCAGGACTGCAAAGAAATGGCATGTGGCATCACATGGGGGATCTCAGAGGGTGGATTCCTACGTCAAACCACCAAATGCTGTGGCTGCCATTCGCATGAGTACATCCAGGAGGTTGAGACATCAGAGGTACCTTTTTCTCTAATGATAGGTGGAAATAAAGGCAAAAAGACAGCAAAGAGATGCAGGAACTGTTGATGCCTGTGCTGTCCTGGTGAGTGGTTACCTCTACTTACTGACTGCCACATGGTGCTTCTAAAGATGTGAATATTAACGGATGAAAGATGGAAATTCATTTATGATGTTGAAATTTGGACTATATCCTTTGAAGAGAATAAAAGCAGTAAAACGAGCCAGAGAGACGTATATACATCTGGAGTAATGTTTGAGATTATATTCTGTAACAGAGCTTAAGCTTTTCATTATTTCTCCATTTCCCATTCACAAATTAATATTTACCACTCAGTATGGCTTGACTTATCAACTTAAAAACACACTAGAAGAGCATATTATCACTGATTCAGAATCATTGGCCCTGGGGGTCTGTTTTCTGGGCTGCCCACTCCCCCTGCAAACCAGAGAGTACCTTCAGCTCACATGGAAATTAATAGGTTCTGTTGTAAACACACATCTTGGGCCTGCTTATGCTTCTCATTAAACCATCACAAAATAGCAACTCCTAGATAACACCAGCTGTGGTCATTTTATACTGGAAAGCAACTGGGATGTTCCAGTTAAACTGGAACCAGTCACTCCAGAAAAAAGAAACTCCACACATGGAATTAATTTGAAAAGAGTTAATCAGAGCAATGCCATAAACAACTCACAGTATTACTTATAGGTTTATATGGTTTGGATCAAGTTAAAGATGTTCCTCACAGGGTGACAAGGCCAATTGTGGCCTTGATTCTCTGAATCCTTACACAAAACGTATTCGACTGTATCCACCACAAGTGGTAATCTTAACCACCAACTTCAGCTGGACAAACTACTGTCATCTGGAAGTTACTGCTTGGCCAGGAGGATGAACTATTTCTGTTGCTGTTGAGGGAGTGGGAGGATACTAATTCCCTAAAGGGTGTTGTAAATTCAAGCAATGGTTCCATATTTAGCAATGATTTGGGTCTTTGGGCTTTTTAAACATACCCTATTAGCCTATGTGCTTCCTGGGGAGTAAGACTGCTAGAATTTATAAGGGGGTTTTGAAGCATTAATACAAATAAAATACCCTAACTTATAATTACTATATCAGCAACAACAGTGCAACAAAAGGAAAACCAGTCTCAGTGTTATTTGAATAATTGTTGTTCTTACCATCCACTCTTCCCCCATGCATCACTCTAGGAATATACCCATAACTTCCTCCAAAGACTTGATCAAATAAATGTCTTTCACTGTGCCTAGAGAATCAGTGCATCTGGACCAAGCTAGGGAGCATACTGCAGAGATTTTAAGTCTCCACAGAGTGCACACTGCCAGCAGCTCCTCTCTTTATCTGACCAAGAATAGCCTGCATAAATGCCTTTGCTAAGCCAAAACTGTTGAGAAGCAGTCCCTTGGGAATCAAGCCAGGGTTTTTCCCAGTGACAGAAATATTCCATCTTCATCCTTATTAATGGAACGCTTCTAATTGATTTTCTTTGTTTACCCTTCCCCTTATTCTTCAAGAAAGAACAACAGTCTAAACTTTGCTTTCTACATGACAGACATCAAAGCTTTCCTCACAGAGTATTAATCACACAGTGAGATGCACTGAGAGACCACTTGACTTTCTATTAAATTGCAATTTGATTTCTAAAAATTATTCAAATATATTGTTTCTTCTGAAGCCCAGACAGAACAATAACACACACAACTATTGAAGATCCTTCTACAGAAAGGGGAATGTACATGAGTCCAGAGTGGACTCTCTCTTAACTGTGGAGTTAAGAAATAACAAACCTGATGGAAAAATCAGGACATAGTTCCAAGGTTTTTCTCTGTCAGCAAAGCTTATTTAAGAATCTCCTACTGTTTGGTTTTTTTTTTTTTTTTTTTTTGCACCTAAGCACTGTCTGTTGCCTCTACATTTGTGCTGATGCAATTGTTTTGGGGTTGTGCTGTAAACTGGATTGGTGAAACAGTCTTAAGAAAACTTCCACATGACCTTTAATTAAGAATGAAAATGCAATAAATAAGCAGGACCCCACCATGCAGAGGCCTTGGAACCATGCTGTGCATCAGCTGTTAACTCAGAGAAGCAGGGTCAGTTAGTACCTACTCCACCAGAGCTCAGCCACCTATTACAGAATGATGGAAATGTGGATACAATGTTAAAGAAGGCGTTGTGTCAACTACCCATACATAAAATCTAGCCCCATGTTGAACGGGACTGAATCCAGTTTTAAATGGTGCCCTTCCCTGTTAATACAGCCAAAACAAAATCACCAGCCTTTACTGAGAGGCCAACCTGGCTTTGCACTGAGCCAGAACAATCTTTGTTAATTGTCTTTGCAAATAGTGATCTATTTCCAGTAAATATAGATCCTAACATGTCATATGGTTTGGAAATTAATCCCTTGCCTAGGAATAGGTGTCAAGTGTTACCTACACTTGAAAGTTCAGTTGGATTAACATGTAATTATAGAAACTATTCTAGAATAACTCTGCAAGTGTTTCACAGAAAGAGTTCCCTTCTGTTCCTGTTTCACTTTCACCCATTTTCAAGAACTGTCCATGTGAAAACTCACCCTCTTGTTTTGCACTTTTGCTTTTGTTTTCCAATAACTATAATAGTTTGAGGATGATTTTATTATTCTTTTTCCATCCTCAGCCTGAATCATTTCAGCTCTACTAGCTAAGCAATAGCATAAGTATCAGTAGACCAGCAGGGACTTGATTTAAATCCATACCAGCAATGAAGTCGTCTGGCATCATCTGCTGCTGCTCCAGTAGGAGACTGTCAGCACACTTGTTTTGTCCTTTTCGCTCAAAACATGGCTTGTGGCTATTCCAGAGGCCTGAGCTTACACTATGATTTATATTTTTTCTGCGGGACAAAACTTCAGGGGAGAAGGAACTGTGGTTGAGGCCCAAAGAAAGACTAGTCTTCCACTATAATGATGAACTATTTCTAGAATGTTACCTTTGTTCCCCACATCCCCCCCTCCTTCCCCCCAAACATGGATGACAGAGTCTCTCCTCAGCTGGAACTCTGTATGAGGTTTGTCTGGCTAAATGATATCCGATGGCTGAATCGTTATAAAATACTTGTTATAGAGGTGATGATGAAAATGGTAAGACCACCATGCTTCTCAGGCAGTTGTGGTCTTAACACCTTAACACTAAATTTGGGGTATCTTTTTTGAAAGCTATTATCCAAGGGCTTTGTAATAATCATTAAGGCAGAACCTGTCTTCATACACTGTCAAACTCTAACAACCCTTAGTTTGGGCAGTTAAAATGTCAATACTAATATCAGACTGTAAATTGATGCTACAGACTTTAGTGATTTATGAGTTCACATAACACTCTCGCCCTGTCTGCACAAATGAGACACCCAGCTGCAAATCATGAGCCCTCAGGTTAAGTTCCTTGCTATCTGTGTTGCTTAAGCAGTTTTCTAAGGACTTTATTTACTTAGTTAAATATTAAGTCCGTACAGACCATAACAGTAGAGGGCTCCTTACAATCGCCTCTGTTTTACAGACATTGAAAGCCTGGCATGGAGGCTACTGGTGAACATCAGGATGAGTGAAACTCTGAGGTCAGTTCTGTGGCTTGGTCTCCATTCTCCAGCATTTTGCATTGCAATCAGAGAAAACTGAAGTGCTCAGTCTGGGTGGGAGCTGTGAGGCTTTCCAGGCAGACATCCCACCTGAAGCCTCAGTGGACCAGCAATGGGCAAAATGGCTTACCTTTGCTGCCCTTGTATCATGCCTTCTTCTGGGTGTGCACTTGGTCAGCTAGAACAGTGTCTCATTCCATGATTCAGACCACTCCATAATTCTGCGCTAAAAATCCTTGTAGGCACATCTCAATGACCCAAAAAGTCTCTTAAAACAACTGTCCTTTGTTATTTAAAGTGACTTTGCATTCAATTATATTTTAGCTTGACATTGAAATCAATTAAAGTGAATTAAAGCCACTTTCATTCTGGATTAGAATGCCTGTACGCACTTAATTTAGCAAACCAAAACCACTTCAAATTCATATCTTTGACTAATATGCATTCATTTCCTGAACACATTTATATTAATAAAGCTGAAAGCACCATTTTAACAGGAAGGCACTCGATCGAAAATAACAAACAGTTGCTCTTTACCAGGAGGATGAGGCTGGTTTTATTTCAAGGCACACTGCTTTTTCAACAGCCAGGTTTGCAGAGCAGGAAAAAGGAATGTTTCCATGAAAAAAACCCATACATGACCTGCACTGCAGGAGATAACGCTCTCACAAAAGGTGTAACAGTTCTTCCTGCAAAACGGAATGGCTATATAAAAGTGTTCCACTTGAAGCAAGGTGAAAGGATTTTTTTCTTCTGTTCATAAGGTTCAGACATGACTACAGAATGAGGAAGTCTGAACATCCTCCCTATGCAGGAGGGACATCTCTGGTAATCCAGAGGGTACCTGGATCCAGAGGGTGATGCTAACAACCTGTGGTAGCGCATCCTTCATGTGTCAGCTCACAGACCTTGCAACCCTGGTAAAATCAGGTGGGTGTGAGGGAGCTGAGATGTTTCCCCAGGGAACATCTTCAGAGTGGAGCACAGATTAAGGTAAGGAAGACTTGTGTATGAAATTATCCGAGTTGAAGAACAACGTTGTCCTTCATTTTGCAGTTTTGTTCTGAAACATCACTAGGACAGAGATTAGTCATGGACTAAGCAAGGAACAAGAGGGAATACAGGTCTCAGATTAAAAGCTGTACTAAGCAAAACATCAGCTCAAGCCTGCAGAAGCCTCAAGAAATTTTTTTGTGGTAACAATTTGCCCAAGGTCAGTTCCCAAGTGGATGAAGATGACTGAAAAGTAACCTGGTTAAAACCTCCCAACTTAACCTTAACACAATGCTTGCTTTAAAGGGCTGAGCAGCTGTGGGATGGATCTTCCCACATGACTAAAGAGGTGCAGAACGAGCTGTCTGAGGGAGTGAGGTCTAACTCAACATGAGCCACGAAGCAATCCCTCCTGACCGATTCCCAAACACTGCTGAGAGACCCAAAGCACCAGGTTTGCAATCTCTGCACGCTCGCAGATGCTTCAAGACCCCCAGTATCTTTGCAAACCTTCATGCTACTTGGTCACATGCAGGGCCAGAGGTGCAGAAGCAGATAACAAGCTTCAGACACCCAAATTTGTTCCTCTTTCCACCTGTTCTAGGGCCTCATTTTGAACCCCTTAATTACTGCTGTACTTACACTTGCTTAATGTGATGACAAAAAGTCCTACAGCTAGATTCCTGAAAAATAAATTGGCTTATGTTTATATATGCAGATATGACATACATTGCATTTTTCTTTCTTACATATATACACATACAAATTCACATGGGATGACATGGTGTTATATAACATTGCTGTTTATTGCTTAGTAATTTTAGAAGCCCAAAATAGGCTAGGATTCTGATTTCTTTTGGGCTTTATGAAAATACATTACAACACATTTGTCTTAAACCAAGGGTTTTTTTCAATAATTAATGTGCTCTTACATTGTGCTGCAGCATGCCTGCATTGCATGTTGTGTATCCCTCCAAGTACACACTTCTTAAAACAGCAAAAATAGATAAAGCATGCAAGTTACATGGGTTTAGGGTTTTTTTTTTTGTCTGTTATACACCATATTGAAAATAGATGTAACTTGTTAAGCAGGCACGGTGAGGGGAAAGGAAATCTGTCCCTCCTGGGAGCAGAGGAAGCTGATTGGCAGGGAGGAAGCTTCCCAAGGACAGAGTGAGATGGCTAGAAGAAACAAAAAGAAATAAGAAAGCTTAGGAACTGGAAAGCTGTGGCTTAATTAGGATTAGAAAACTGCTGGGAATAGCAGATGCCCAGGCTTCTGAAGCGATGGAAAGAACAAACCCCCAAACCTTCCAGGGAGCCAAATGAGAGCATGCAGCATTTGCTGCAATCCAGGAAACCAGTGAAAGGCTATTAGCACCAGAGTGAACCTAGAAGAGAGGAGCCGTGCCCCACAGACTGGGTGACTAGGGTTAAGTGTGGCTACATACCTTTCAGACCAGGTTTCAGTCTGAGCTTTGTGCAGTTATAAAGTTTGTCTTGACTTGATGTCTGCTCCTGTGAAACCAGCATCTGAGTGGGAGGTCTTTTGTGCTTCCAGCAGACCTTTGAAGGAAATCTGTAGGGCTACACTGAAGCTGTAGCTGCCCTGTAGGTCTTTCAAGTAGAAAGTACCAGCCACTGGGTTATCAGCTCCAAAGAGCCGCCATCTCTGCTCCTCATTGGGACCCAGTGTTCTCTTCCCAAACATGCAACAGACTGTCCCCCTCCCTAGGGGACAGAAGAACAAGCAGACCCCCCTTCTTGATCCTGTTACCTGGATGCAGAGGAGTGGAAGAGAAAACACTCTCCCAGATCTTTTTCCCCTACTCACAGCTATTTATAAGCAAAGGGATGCACTCAGCAGCATGGTATGAAAGCAGCTGCAGGTGGAAGTGTAGTAAGTGTATGGAGCTGCTTGTCTGAGTTAAGGAGCCATTGAAATTCAGATGCCTAATTGTATCAGGTGTATCTGAAAGGAAGTGATACCTCCTACAGGAAAAAAAAAAAAAAAAGATAAATCTTTAGTTTCCAGGGGTTAATTCTTTGTGATTTAATGTGATGCACAGAGGTAAAAGTCATTGGCCTTCAGACACTCTGCAAGCCTCTTTTCGTCTCTGAGGACACCCTTTTTGCTTTCCCTTTATACGGCACCTTTACAGGTCAAACTTTGAATCTTCATAGAATCTTCATTTCTCTGAAAAGTCTGAATAGACATACAGTTCCAGAAAGAACTGTTGCATCATCTAAGGCCATTACTCAAAAAACATTTCACTTCAAAACAAATCTGATGTGAGTCTGAACTTGTGGAAACATAAATATGGGTGTTAACATATAGTATATATATCATAACCTCCACGTCTAGGTGTATGTGTTATACCCAGAAATTAGATTTGTGGTACAGCTTTTCTGAAGTTTATAACGTGGGCCTGAATTCTCTTCCTTCTAAACAAAAGACTGCCAATGTGCAGTACTAAGTAAGGGGCAGCTTGGTACGCTTGCAGAGAGCCGTGTGCAGGCATGTAGAAAAGATTTGTCCCATGTGAGTAGAGTCATCCCAGGGGCCAACACATGGCCTGGAGTTTAACAGTAGAGAAAAGGGATGTTGGGTCTCTCTGAATTATGGAGAAAGACTCATCATGAAATGTGCTGTCACAGCCAGACACATTCTGCAGCTCCAGTCTTAAGAGAAGCCAGCAAAAGTAGAGTTCTGTGTAGGTGACCGGAGGTCCTCCTGCCTTGATCCCTGGTCCCCTATGCAGCGAAGAGGAGTTAATACGACAGGCTTTTTTACATTATCAGCTATCTATTCATGGAGTTAATACGACAGGCTTTTTTACATTATCAGCTATCTATTCATAAGTGAAAACTCTCCAATACAGAATGAACTCTCAGTATTCAATGGGGTTTCTTTTTTGTAGTCTATAGATTTTATGATCTATTTTGTTTTTCTAAGTGGGCTCTAGTACTAAAAGGGATCTGAATCATTTTCTTCATGTAGAATCAATAGCAGACAGGATTCCAAGCCTCTTCCTTAAATATCTAAACATCAACAAATAATTTCATTACTCTCATTTCTGATCTGCACATACTGGTTTCAACACAGCTTAAACCAAAAACCAATTTAAGCTGCTTTGTGAAGTTAAGATAAACAGATTTTAGAACAATTTATTAGAAAAATAAAGCTTTTAGCTCATCATTTATCATATGATCTTTAACAAATGGTAAGGTAAAATACAGTTCTTATATTTCCTCTCCTTTGCACCATAAATAACATAACTGAGCTTTCTAACCAAGTGTGTTTAAGACATCCAGGCTTATTAGAATAATTCTTTCACACATATTGTACAAAGTGGTAATTCTTAACATACAGTGCTTCTGCCAGCGTTAACACCCCCAAATTTCTGAATGTGAAAGCACACTGTATGCTGAACAAGGGCCTTAATGCTGTCACCATAGAGATGACACTCTGCAACCCTTATTTATGTCTCCCTGATTGCACCAAACAAATGTGCTCTCTTTATAGACAAATGCTTTTGGTTTCTTCAGGATCACAGAATCACACAACATTAGGAGTTGGAAGGGACTTTGAAAGATCATTTAGTTCAACTCCCCTGTCTGAGCAGGATCACCTAGATGATGATTTTTCTAGATGAAGATTTAAATTATGTCTTTGCAGAGACATAAATATTATTTCATAGTAGGTTGAATTTTTCATGATAAAGAATACAGCAACCCTTCAGATAGTAGACAGACAGCAATCAGTTTGAATACACATGAATGAAATTCCTTAGTTAAAATGACAAACAGACAGAACAGGCACTCTCTTTGTCTCCACAGAAAAGGACTAAAGAACCTGTTCTTTGTACTTGCCCAATGAACTTGAAAACACAAAGGAGAAAATATTTTGGGTAAACAAAAAAACTTTGAAACTGTTTTTACAACATCTTTCTCCCAAGGAGAAAGCTTCAAAAATTTACTTCAAACTCATAAATATTATTATCTGCTTTCCGGTAAATAAAATAATAACAAAAATAACCACTCAGCCCTATTTCATAATAGCTAAAGAGTTAAAACCAATGCCGTGATGAAGGGCTATGTACTTCCATCTCTGAAGCTTGTTGCTTTTCGTGCTAGACAATCTCACTGCAGGAAGTCCTTGCCCCCACCCCCACAGAGCAATTCGCTGCAGGGAAGCAATTTCTCTGACCAGTGAAGTGCCTTGGCATGCTCATAGTCCTGCATCAGTGCTTACTAAGAACAAGGAAAATTACATAGGATATCAAAAGTCACGCTTTATTTCAATATGGGAAGGGATTTCGGTTCTTATCTCTGGGCTGACCGTGTTTAAGCCTGACTGTGTTGGTCAGTGTGGGACTCCTCTGCCAGTCAGCAGCGTGTGTGGAGTTAGGTTTGCTGTGTGCAACTGCAGTTGGCTTTCCCAGCTTTATTCCTGGGAGACCCCTCCACGAGGCCCAAGGAGCAGCATTCCCTAAGTTATTGAGCAAAGCATCTGTTTTGCCTCTTTTTTTCTGACTTTTACTCTAGTTTGTTCCTTCTTAACTGTGCTTGTTTCCTTGACAGCTACGTCCATGAAAACAAAACCCCTTAAGATACCAATTAGTTTACGCTTGTATCAAATAATAACAATCTAAATTCTTCTGCAGGGATCAGCCCTCCCCTGACACAGAAAGTTTGGATCTGGGACCAAATCCCAGTCTGGCCAAATCCAACCCAAAGAACAACTCCACCCACCCGATTGCTAACAGCCATAGGTCAAGGGAGAGAGACTGAAGGCAGATTATCTGCTCTTCCCAAATACCCCTTGTATTAGGAGCAAGGAGCTGCTGGTTCAGTTGACAGACCCTCAGCATCAACACTGCTACATGTCAATCACTGTGACGTCTGGGCCACATGTGCTTAATAGCTACTGATTTCAGAAGCTGATTATCTAATTGCTCTGTCATGTTGGCTTTGACCTCACGCTTGGCACAAATCCCTCAGTCCTTGATGTTGCTGGCACTTCCTAGAAATAGCCAGGCTGTCTAGACAAGGAAAAGCAAACGCAGGGAGGATGCTGTCAGGGGCCGGTGCTTCTGACCCTGGGGGTAATACAGATTCAACTGATTTGAGGCACTTGACTCAGTTAACTTGAACCTGAATCCAGGCAGCTGGTACAGCCTGGGTAGATATTCCCATGGAGAACTGATTCTCAATCTGTAATAGGCAAAAAAGTAACCTGGGAGCTTGGACCTCCCCAAAGCAGGAATCACCTCCCTTTTGTGCAAATGGTATAGAGGAGTCCAACTCAATTAAAGTTTTTATAAGTAATTTGCTGCTGCTCCTTTTACTAGTTTGCACACTGAGCGGCTCACATCTGCCACAGAAAACCACAGAAAAACAGGTTTATCTCCTCTGACATCTCTGAGAAACAGAGCTGCTATATGCTCCCCTTATCTCTCAACATGCCTTATCAGGGGAAAAATACCAGCTCTGAAAAATGAAACTGACAGTGATGGGTGTCCCACGCGGGATGCCTTGCTGTCCCCCAGGATGTCCACCGAGACAGCTTGGGGGGCCGCTGTGGTGGGAGCGGCCTGCAGCCTGCCCCTTCCCAGCCTGCATCCTCTTCCTCACTGTGGGTTGCTGTGACTGCCACAGGGCTGCTGGCTCCACCTGAGCAAAGGGGATAATCTGCACCCCCAAGGCTAAGCACCAACACCTCCCCAGCTGCCTCCTCATGAGGTCTCTAACTGCAACTCTGGCGCTGGTTCACACATAAAATGGGATCTCTTTCAGCCTTCGGTTGGAAAGAGGGAATGCTTATTTTTTATAGGACATGACTAAATTCTTCATCAGTACGAAGAGGCCAAAAGACAGACACAATTGTTTTAGTACAGTTGTAAGGAAAAGAAAGAGAAAAGGGAGAAGAGGACAGCACGGATGAAGGAAAGGATAGTTGGGAGTCGGGCAACAAACTCGGGGATGTGGGCCAGTTCACAGCCTTTGTCCAGGCATTGGTCTGAAGTACTGCTTGGGCAAATCATGAGCTACAACTTCAACACGACTTGAATTCAGTGGGTTAAGAAAAAAAGGAATTGCCTAAGCAATTGTTACCACCCTTGTCTATGCTGACATTTTTACCAGTCGATCACACAGGACCTGAACTATTACACCAATAAAAAGAGACCAAGAAGCAGAGAAGTCAGGAAGGGCAATCAAGCCACCCCATTTTGTTGAGCTTCAGAGGAGATTTGATTCAGCTATTTGTACCAATTCTTCTCCTGACAAATGTTCCAAGTCCTGCCTCCAGATAAGCATGACAGGAATTCAAAGAAAGACTACTCAGGGTGTAGGTGTTGCTGACAAACACATACGCTGTACTGTGTTGCTTCTCTCCCCAAGACAAATGTAATACACGTGGTTATCTCACTCAAGCCAGTTGAGTTTAAAAACCAGCTTATTACTGAAGATGAAGCCTTGACTTATTTACAGCAACATTTGCTATCCTGGATGCATTTGTGTCCTGCGATCTCAGAGACGCAATCTGTCCCAGACTTTGGGTTGTACCCCTATCCTGTTTTCCAATTGTAACCTTTAGATGTGTTTTAAATATCTCTTACTTTTCCAACAGCTCTTCCTCTGCTTAAAAATTCGGCAGAAAGGCATTTCTCCAAGTGACACACCATTTTATCACTTTAGGTAATTCTTTTCAAAATTTTAAAGGAGTCAAACCTCTGTCAGGCTCACTGTCTCTGCAGCCCTTGCATAACGTGGGAGTAAATAATGATTCTTGTTTCTCACACTGTCTGGTTCCACTGTCATACCAACACCTAAATCTTCCTTGTGGAACTGGACCTACTTGTCCTTTCCAGCACTACTGGAGAGGGAGAGGGTCTCATATCCCTTCAGATTAATATTGTACCACGTTCTGGTTTCATTTCTCTTCGACAGGGAGGACCAAATGGGCTGCTGAAGGTAAAGCAACACATCAACACCACTGTCCATGGTAACCACTTCTTTATTTTTTAAAACTTGCTCTAGTCGCTGACCTGTGAGGATGTTCTCTGAGAATTCCTGGAATAGGAACATCATTGGCATACTTGACTTTGAAGATCAACAGATCTAATGGAAACCAGCCACTGGCACCCACTGCTGCAGAAAACCATTGAGAATAGAGTATTTAGCTGATATTTTGTCATAAATCAACAGATGTATTCCAGAGCTAAGCTACAATGCATTTTGAGCAGCTAGAAGAGCTGTCTGGGGAATATTTAATCCCCTTTGATTAGAGAGCCCTGTTTCACAGAACCCCATGTAGTTTTCAGTGAGAATTAATTTTTACAGTTACTTTGATTAATACATCTTGAAAGAAATTTCACATTTATAAGGTAGTAATTAGCAATAATCACCTTCAGCTAGGAACGTGTTACAGGCTGGAGAGTGATGGCAGGAAAAGCCCTTATGAAACTGGCAGAGCTCTTCCAGCAAAACCATGCATGGATAAAGAATTTACGCCATGCTAGCAATATTTAAGACTTTAAGAGGTTCACTATGACCAGGAGCTTTGACTGCTGAGGCATTCATAATGGAGACCTAGGCAAAATATGGAGCTGTGAAAAGGATTTAAGAGCATTTATGAAGAAGGACCACCCAAGGAGTTTTGTTGTACCTTGTCTCCCTCCTCCAAGAATACCCACTGGGAAATAGAGTATATTAATGAATGCAGGGTGATGACCTCCACTGGAAAACGGGAAATTCCTAAATTCCCTAGGACTCACCTGGGAAGCAGCAGGTGATGACTGAAGTTCATTCACAGCCACAGCAGGTCTCCAAACATGCCCATCTGCTCCCAGGGCTGCAGAAACATGCCCTGCCCCTGCTCAGCAGACATAACTGGGTCTCTGCATCACCTCAGATGTGCTGCAGGAGGGTAAAGCCACGCAGACAGACACACAGACATGGCTCAGGCTCTGCCTCCCTCCCTGAGCAGCTCCTCCAGGCTGTACCCCATGTTGCTGGTAGTAGCAGCAGTACCAAGAACAGATGGGCCAGCTGGCCTTCAAAAGCTTTAATCACTCTCTAAACTACGGGTCTGCTTCCTACTGTGCCAGGAGTAGGACGTCGTTATCAACTTACCGCTTATTTTGGTTACTACAGTGGCATGTTGTTGAGACTCTTGTGGCCTGGTGACAAGCTACAACATAAAAGTGGCTTCCACAAAATCTGCAATCCCATGGTGTCTTCAGTCCATCGTTGGAAGGCAGCCAGCGCCGTCAGGCAGCGCTGTCACTTCTGTAAAGCATTCATAAAACATGCACCTTTATTAAGTGCTTGGAAAGTAATCCTAGTTTAAATTGATTGCTGAACAGAGAAGCAGCAATTCGCTGCTGGGGAAGGCTTTATTTGCTTTTCACCATAGCAAAGAGGATAGGAAAACAAAGTCACCCAAATTGGAACCAAATAAATTAAATGCATTCAATTAGCTAATGGAGTCTCCCACAAAAGGTTGCACTATCAGAAAATTAAATTAGTTCTTCATAATACGCTGAGATTCTTTAAGTCATTAGCACCTCTTTTTTATTTTTTTTCTTTCCAAAACTGTCTGAAATAGGGGGTTTATTTTTCACCATAGACTTTTTCTTTTCCCTGCCATCCTTCTAGTCCTTGTTCTCTTCAGCATTACAATCAGTGCTAATTTTCTAAGCTAAATAACTTCGGTGCAATTCATGAGTACAAGGAACATATTTCAGATTTTTCTAATGGAACATGGTGTTCTCAGAGGTCGGTTTCACGACCTATTACATGATTTAGTACCTCCAGTGGCTTCTTGTGCCTTTTTACAGCAAAACAATTGAAAATGGAAGGTGGAAGTATTTTGAAGCTGTGGCCTTTCCCTTACAAAGTTATTCTGGATGAGCTCCATCCAACCTACGTTAGGTTAATTAACAACTGCGTGGTGTGTGCTGGGAACAGCCACGTCTGGAGTGGCCAGACGTACCTCCTTGGCACACTAGTATGGAGGTGTGCTCCACGTGACATGGTGGCAAAGACTTCCTGTTCCCTTCACGCTGTCCCAATTGGGATGCTGTAGGGTCTGTGGTTAGGGAACGCAGTGCACCAATCCGTCAGGTTTTTGCAACTCCATCTAGTCCTTGCTGAAGGGACAGGGTGAGAAGGGACAAGGAGATTTCCTGCATGTACACACCTACTCAGCACACACCTTCAGGATGTGCTCCTTCCCTCCTCTTTACAAGCATATCTGATCTCAACTGAATCACAAGGTGGTGGGTCCAAGGTGTGCCCCAGCCAAGCTAGAGAGGTACCCGGAGGAAGGAGCAGTGGTGGTCAGTGCTGCCCCTTGTTCTTGGTAGAGAGGAAGTGATCTGTCCCATGGAAAAATCCAAAGTCTGCGTTAAAGATAGCTCAACAGCAGGAAGCACAAGCAAAGGTCCTGGGCGGCAGGGGGCAGGGTCAAAAAAGAGCTACCTGGGGACATAAAGGCACTTCTTGCCCAGAGTGTTTCTTTCCTAGGCAAGCGAAATAGACAGACACATAGGGAGATCCATTGTCTTGATATTCATGTGCTTAAAATCAAGCACTTTACTGGAAGAGATCTGGCATGCCTTTATGTAAGCAAGTTATTTTTATCTGCTTCTAGCCTAATAGAGACTTGAATATTTTGAGAACTCATAGGTCTCATTGCTATGGAAACTAACTCTGTATCTTTAGGTCAGTCTTGCTATCTCTAAGTTGCAGAGTCCACATCTAATCTTAAAACATAAAAATAAAAAAGTTCTCCTCAGCTGTATTTGCTGTTTCAGTCCCACTCCCTACCAGCCTTTGACTCACTTCTGTAGCCAAAGGAAGAGTCCAACAGCCTTTACAGGGAGGAGAGGTTACGATAACAGCAGTCCAGTGCCAAGTTACTGGTTTCATTGCCAACAAGAAGTGAGGGAATCTATGCTGACAGAGCATCAGCAGGCAAACAGACCACATCCAGGGGTAGGTATCCCCACGGGGAAACCTGGCCTCACACACTGTGCTTTTCTTCTTTTCCCCTAGCTTGGGTGACCAAGGCAAAACACTCGCTGATGTTGTGAGCAGCTCTTTCTCAAGCCATAGCTGGATACTGGGAGGATTTACGACTCCACAAACAAGAAGAACTGCTTCCCCAGGACTGACTGAGCTGGTACCAGTCACCTGGTACTCAAAAAACCAGATTACCCCCACGTTTGTGCTGAGACATCTGCTTTATTGTGAAATATGGGGTTTCCCTTCTGCCTTCCAAACTTTCCCCTTCTCCAGAACTTCAGCTATCCTCATCTTACAGCTTACCCAAACTTATACCAGTGACATTCTTGGGATGACACAGGAGATGTAAACATTCCTATAGGGAAACTGGTGCTTGACATTTGACTACACAAGCTATAAGGTACTTGCATTTCTTTGGTTTGCTTTTTATTGGTCACTTTGTATATTGGGAAAAAAATATTTTACTTTCTCAGAGGAAGTTTCCAGACCAATATATGTCTGTATTTCATGGCCTCCAAAGACTTTTCTGCATAGCTCAAAGTCACAGAGAAGACCTTTTTAAAGTTGCTAGGATTTTATTACTCTAGTAACAGAAAAGGTTTTTCTTTGTTTTTTTTCTTATTCTAACAAAAAGTTGGCTATTCACCAAATGAAAGGAAGGTTGTTTTCACAAAAGCTAAGCAAGCCAAACACAAACCCAGACCTCACATTATTTCAGTTGTGACAGGCCTACCCTTCTGCTCAGAAGTGGGATGTACTGTAAATTCTATGGTAAAAAATTACTTTTTGTCGAAAATGGTAGGTCTGCCAAGACAGACATTGTCAGTCAAAAGATAATACATACTATATTACTTTCTCTTTTAGCACATACAATCTCCATACCTTTCTACAGGACAAATATGGCTTCTCCAGGTGGACTCAGCATCCACGGCTATAGGTGGAGTTCTGTCCACATTCTTCTTTGCTATTGCTTGCTATTTTCAGTTTTAAGCCATGTGTGGGGTTTATTTTCACCTTTAGAGAAGGAGACCTATCTCTTCTATTTGGTCAAAGATGTTTTGGGAAGGTTTTGGTTTGTTTTATTCAGAAAATTAAGTTTGCATTCCTGTTAAACTTGTGCAGCTCATTCTTCTGAATTTTTGCCCCCGGTGTGAGTGAAATCACTATCTCAACATGGTCCCTTTTTATGCAAGCCAAATATTAAATGTTTAAGATCATAGGCAAACACTGAAATTTTTTGAGAATCAGGATTATGCCGTGGTGGAAAATGAGAGGGAAGTGTTTTTTAAAGGTTGAAGGGAATTCAGCTTCAACAGACAGGGAAAATCCCACAAGTTTAATTCTTGTAATGGATGGCAGTGACACAAGCTCTGCTCTCTGGGATGAGTGTTATTCTGTAAAGGAATGCGACATAAACCAGTAGTTAAGCTAGGACAGATGTTGCTGGAAATATTTAAAAGACTTTTACTTTATATTATTAGTAATCAAATATGCAATATTCTTGGGTATGTCATCCTCATGGCTTCCCACAAGACATAATATTTTCCTTGTTGGAAAAAGCAAATAGCTAAGTCATAGGCAGCTTTTAGTAACTGAGATATTTTGGACTGGTGATGTAGCTGCTTAAATATCCACCAGCACCACCATCCCCCAGGTCAACCACTTCCCTGGACTTGCCCTCCTTATTCCCTCCTTATGTTAAAAACGCTTCCCTTATCTCCCAGTCACCCTCTGCCATCTCAGCACTGGTACCTTCCCCAGTAGGTTTCCAGTGAGCAACATCCACACTCAATTCCCTGCAGCAAGTTGACCCTCCCTCCCACAGCCATCACTCAGATGAACCCTGCTTCTTCCCATCATTTACTGGGTGAATCCCTCTGGGCTTAAGTGAAAATGGATTTTTCTGACTGGGATATGAAACTGGCAAGCGTAGGATTTTCCTTTACGAAGCTCACAAAGGTTTCAGCTATTGCAAGAAAACTGCTGCAATCTGCTCTGAGGACATGCTTGTAGTGATTTTAAAAACATATTTAAAAAATCACTGCAGTTAGTAAGCTCCTGTGAAGTTAAAGCTGGTTTAAGACTGCCTACACTCAAAGTTGTCTTAATATAATTCCCTTTAACTAATCAGGTGCAAGTGTGGAATGTACCCAAATTCTCAGTTATAGATGAAAAAAGACTGCTTAGTCGTGAAGATAGGAAGGTGTGATCCCTGCCTGCTTTCTCCCTCCCTCTCAAGCCTCCCACTCCTTCAGAACCAAAGCAGACCCCATTGCACTAAAGCAATGGCAGCACAGGAAAAAAACCATTTCTTTAAGGTCTCCTCAGTGCTCCACCACTTCCCACCCTGTCCTTCATACCCACACCTGACACAAGAGTTGTCCTAGTTGCCCTCAGCAGCCTGTGGCTTCTGCACCTTCCTCCCTCCCTTCTCCTGGGACTCTGCAGCCATGTCCTTCTGGAGAGGCTGGGTTGAGTGCCTTTATATCTTTTTTTAAGGAAAAATGACCCATATCACATTCTCGAAGAAATGCTTCGAGACGCAACACTGCTCTCTTCCCCATTTCATCCCTCTGACATAGCCCCATGCTGTTAAACTCCTTTTTGGTTTCTTAGATTCTACCTACCCATCTTTTTCAGTTCCCTGCCCATTGCTCAATCACCTCCTGCTGCTGGGGTGCTGGGACTGGGGTCATGGATCCAGGGGATTGCAGGGCAGCAGGCCACTGGCCGGGCTGCGGCTGCAGGGAGAGGAAGGTCACGAGCTGCGGATGAGCCTCGTGCTCCAAGTGTGTCATGTGTCATACGAGGGGTTACCCTCTGCTACAGCATCAGGTTTTGTCCCCTCAGTTCCTCAGTCTCCTTCCTCTTTTCCCTCCCGCTTTTTGTCTGACTTGCCATACTAAGCATGAAACTGGCCAGAAAGAGGACTGCTGCCATTTTCCAACTACCCCTCCCACACATCCATCTTTTTTATGGGGACTGAACATTTTTGCCTTACTGTGAATTTTTTGGCCCATTGGTGATGGCTGGTGAAGGAGACTTGCTTCTAGAAGAGCTGAAGATCTGTGCTGAGGTGAAAAGGCAGACTATGGGGAGGGCTCTGTATACTGGCCGTACAACAAGCCCTCATCTGCTAAATATGTTGCTTTCATACCATTTGCAGAATGTTTCCCTGTCCTGAGGGTTTTTATATACATGATTGTTAAGCTATAGCTGTATATTATTTTTCTCATCAGCCTGAGGGTGCAGACATTGATACAGCTCTTACAGCACTGCAGTCCCATTGACTTAAGGAGAACGACTTCCCACCAGAGCAAGTGAAATCAGAATGAACAAATATGCTGTTGCTCTGCTCTTTGCTGTTAATGCTGTAAAGCCTATTGGAGTCTCAGACAGAGCCAGAGATGATGGTCTCTTACTCTCCTCTTCAGTGCCCTTCCCAAGTGTGTGACAGGATAAACTACTTGCTCAGGTACCCCCACAGAGTGAGGTAAGGAGATGAACTCTTACTCCCCTCTCTCCCAGTCCTCAATGGTGTGCAGACCAGCACCTGCATTTTTTGTTGTACAGGTAACAAAGCAGCTGCAGGACATGTAGCACAGGACATCCTTTTTCTCACCAAGAGCCAGAACTTCTCTGACAGGGCGGAGGAAGAGGCAGTGACAGAACAATTATCTGCTATCTGTTTTTATTATCAGTTTGGAAGTCTCTTTTTTGTTGTTTTCCCTAGCTCTTTCTGTCAGGGACCAAAGCACTCAAGCCATTCAGTCACCCTGTCCCGGCCAGAACCAGAGGGTTTTCATCGACATCTAATAAACGGGAAAAGCCCGAGACCCAGAGAGTAAATTATTTGTCCTTGGCCATAGATTTGGTGGAGCCAAAAATAGTTCCCTGCTCCAAATTGCTACTCGAGTACCTTCAAACACAAGACCATCCTTCTTCTTCATTACCCCTTAGAGTTTAATTTAGACACAAAAATAAGCAGGCAACAAAACAAAAGGCAGCAAGCCTCAGGCCGAGACCTGCTGCGAGTCAGACCCACGAGGCTGTCAGACTGCACCCAGCCATCATATGGTTGCTGTTGGAAATGCTGGCAGTACCCTCCCTGTGCAGAGGTCAGTTACAAGTGCACGTGGTGGAGATACTCCCTGGGTGTGCTGGGAGTTATTCTGGAAGATGAAGAAAATGGATCTGTCAAAGCCAGGCACATTCTGGAGACCCTTTCTCACAAAGAGACCCAGGAATCACCAACCCAAACTACATCCCACTGGGTCCATCAGGTCTTTGGTTTTCCTCCATGTGTATTAATGAAAAGTCTACCCCAAGCTTTTAATCCAGCAGTTATTAATGGCAGTCTTTCTCTTCCCAACATTAATGCATTCTTTTTCCAGGTCTCTTCCTTTTAGACAAAAAGGAATAAAGAATATCTCAATAATTAATGACTCTCAGCTCTTTCTAAATAAGAGGTCATATACTTTCTCAGCAGCTTCTACTGCCATGGATGAAACCCAGCCTGGCGATAAGGCTCCGGCAGCATTCTTGTGAGCATTACCTGTGTACTTACCAGAGTCTACTGAAGTGAGCGCCAGCAAAACGGGGCAAAACATGGACGCATTGAGAGATGAAGGTGGTGGTTCCAGCTCAGAACTGTCATGTCTCATTGTACACAGTGCTGTGTTTTCCTCCCTTTGCACTGCCAGCTGCACACTGATTCAAACATTGAAGGTTTCCCTCACATACAAGACCTAGAATACATTGTTGTTTTAAGCGATGAGCTACAAAAATTACTGTCTTGTCTGTGCTGCCTACAGATACATTCTCAGTGACAAACACAGCTTCCATTTTTCTCTAAAATAAATAAATTTCCTCTCCCCTTCTCACTCCCCTTCTCTAAGTTAGAAATACCAGGAATTATGATTGCTGACATCAGCTTGCTGCAGAACTACCCAGAAATGGGGCTTTGGTATAAATTTCACCCACCATTTTCTCAGCTTTCAGCTGAGGGAAAAAGGATGCTGCTTCTTTCATAAAGGAGTTTCACAAAGAACTCATATAGCCTGGTCTCAGCCACTGCTGGTCTACAGTTCGAGATAAAATGGCAAGCAAATTAGTAAGGATTTACTTCGCTTGACTAAATGTTTCTACTTAAAAAAAAAAAAAAAAAAAATTGCAGCTGAAGTTTCTCTCATTTCTCATGTCACCAACTCATGACTTCAGACTACCCTGCAGAAAAACCTGGTGTTAAGATCTAATATTTGCAGCAACTGATTGACTCATTCTACAACAAATCCTTTTGCAGATTCAGAAGAGAGAATAAAGACTCAAAACCAGCTCAGTCCCTTTGTTGCCACTGTAGTTTTCACTGTTGCAAAAGGCAGTTCATTTTCACATAACCACAACAGCAAGCAGCTATACAAGCAGCAACAGAATACATTAAAACCACATTTGTTCAATAAAAGAATGCCATTTCACAAAAGGTCATGCTTACAGTTTTGAGGCAGCAGCTAGTCACAAGCAAAATGCCAGTATAACATATCACAAATCATTGCCTTGCCTGTTCTGTAGCCGCCGCAGCTACAAAAGCGAGACAAGTAATATTTACCTACCTTCTCCCACGATGAAATATTTGGTCATATACTTAAAATACATGCTACTGAATATTTAAAATAAGGCACATGAAATAAGAGGTATATTTCCACAAAGTGGATTACATATGGGAAATGCACAGCTAAGAGTCTCATCAAGAAAAACGATCCTCGTAACTATTTGGTTTAGCAGTTTACCTAATTATGCACAGCCTTCCACAGCATTTATTTACAACACAGCTACTGAGTGCTAAAGTTTAAAATATTTAAGTCAACTGCCATTTCAGGGAGTTTCTCCTCTCCACCTAAATGACTGCAGCCATAGCAGTCTGTTTCCAGCAACGGTGTAAAGGATGTTGCCGTGGATATAGGCTCCTTCTGCACCCTCTCATCCATACCTCTAAAGCCCAATTTCCTCTCATTTTAGCCCGCATCCTGTAAAGTTTCCAACATCTTTGAAAGATAATTTTTATGCTAGAAAAAAAATCAATTTTTAACCCAGGGTAAATTTATTACCTCATTCAATCTGAAACTTCATTTTGAATAGAAGAGCCTAGATCTTTGTCCATTTGTCTCTTAGGCACTTAGTTAATGAAGGAGAAGAATTTTGCTGATTGTATTGGCTAAAGTTTTGTCTTTCTAAAATGTTGTCCAAGCAAAAAGTTGAATACTCATCAGTCTGGATGGATAGGGAGAAATATAGTACTGCCTGTGATATTCATACTTGTCTTTTTTTGTCCTAAGTGATGTCTTAAACTAAGTGAGGTTTCTGTATGTCAAGTATTAGAGGCGGCAGAACCCATAATTATGGTTCTTTTTAAGGAACTACCTTTTGGTGATTTATATCTTTGCCAAAAGAAACTGTTCAATTAAAATGGCTGATGGCAGATGGGCAGTCTCATTTCTTAAAAGATTCAGCTATAATGTCTCATTTTTATCTCAGAATTTGGGGAGTGGAAGAGTACATTGCTTTCCCCTTGTTATAAAAACAAGAAAAAGAAATGGGTTTTGTTAGACCTGTCACCGAGTAACTCCAGAAAGGACACTTGAATGGACATTATTCCTTGTTTGCTACTGTGGCGAGGTTGTGCAGTTTCCACCTGAGTGAGCCCTACGGCTTGGGGCAAGCAGTTCATCATTCTCAGAAGTAATCTATAAGGAATCTGTCACACAAGTTCAGCCAACATCCCCAGTACTGCACATGCTCCATGTCCTCTGAACAGGTCTAAGGGCAAGAAGGTATGAAAATAAGGCGAGGTGAGAGAAAGTGGCCATGAAGATGGAAAAAGATGAGGGCAGAAGCTGCAGAAGCAGAGGTGGGAAGTGAAGAGGTCTTTAACCAGTCTACCCTCACACTTTGTTGCTGACTTTGACAGTGAACAGACAGCTCTCAAGCCTCAACATACCTCTGCTGCCTAGCAAACAGCTACAAAACCCAAAGGGGAAAAATACACTTTCTCATTCCCCTCACATCCTACCTTTAAATGTTGCCTTAATTTTATTTTAATTTCTCTTTTCAATGCAATAAAAAAAACCAACCCTACCATAGTAGCATTAAAAGACAATTAGATTTGACTGTTGGGCAAAGCATGAGAGGAATGCAAATAATCAACAAAGAGTTGACAACCTAGAAATTCTGATCTCCTTACAGGGATATATATTCTTCCTCCTATCAGTTACATACAGGCTTTTTTTCCTACCTACATCTTAAAAAACAATTATCCATGCAACTTAGGAAAATATATATTATAATTGATGCTCTCTTACTCAAGGCAAGTATTGAGAGAAAATTAGTGCTCTAAATGGCAAAATACTCAAACAAAAGCACTGATTATAATTATGTTATTGATATGAGCTTTTAAATGGCAGATGACACATCCAGATTGGTTCAGTAAGAAAACAGGTTTAGGGTTGGATAGTAGCAGAGATTTTTGTTGTTGGTGGTTTTATGGCTGAAGATAGCCAGATGGATGCAGATTTTATTATAGGTATTGGCAAGTTAACGCTGCTGAAAGCCTGACACATGACGCATCGACTCAAAGTTAGAACTTCAGATTTTCATCCACATTAAATTCAAGCCATTTTTCTGACAATGCAGCCTGGATGTGCCACCACGGGTGGTGTATTACCTACCTCAAGGCGAAAAACCACAGACACGGGGAATTATTCTGTCTGAAGTGAAAAAGATGAGTGGAAAGCATTTGCCACAAGAGAAGAGCCAGAACTCTTGAGAACATGTGCGTGCAAAGACACGTGCTAAGCCGAGCTTGCCTGCACACCCAGGTCGCCGGCAGACCAGAGATCGTGCTGGCCTCTGCTCATCACACAACCCGGAGAACCGTCAGTCTTCCTCTGTCTTCCAGTCCAGCCTCCAGACCGGCGGGAAGTACTCCAGTACTCCCTTGCACTGTAGATGAACCCCTAACACATATGTGATTTGTTCAAAACACACGCAGCACATTCATCAGTTAAATCCCCAATTTCCTAATTCAGGCATGAGAACGGTGCCGGCTTAGAATGCCCGAACCAAAGCAATCTGGCTGGACTCCAGTAGTCTCCAAAGCAGCCATCCTGGTGACATTTATCTTAGTTTCTTCATTTGCAGCACAGGCAAAGGGAGCCATTTACATTCCTGAAGGATCCTGTCTCAGCAGTTTTCTTTTTGGGACGGTACGGGAAGGGAAAGAGCAAATTGATCTATATGCAGCCTTCACACAGTGCACCAGAACCTTTATAAGCATGGACAGGTGCCTGCCAGGGAAAACTGGTCATCTAATTTTAGATATGCCAAGATGAATGAGGGTGGAAATATTTAGTATTATAGAGAGAGTAGGGTCAGCAAAGAAAGAGTTCTGGCCAGCCAGAGAATGCAGTAACTCGATCAGCATGCGTCCACACAGTGAGACATTTTGTTATTAACACAAAGGATAAATACTTCACTGCTAATATCACTTGAACTGCAGCAATTAAATGTCTCCCTGGAGCTTATCCTCTTGTTGGAACAGAAATTCTTCCTAGATTCAGCCCCTATCTCTTCGCCACCAGACCTTCTCTAACACTACAGATTTCAACTGCAGTAGCAAACATAGACTGAGTCAGCAGAGAAAGGTTACCTGAACTGAGCCAAGTCCAGCGATCAGCAAGGGGGATGGGGGGGGGNGAGCAGAGAGCTGCTGCATTTGAACTATAGCAGAGAAGGTCAATGTTCTCCTGACTAATCAGGGATTTGGGTCAGGAGGCATTGGAAATGAGGTAGGTTTTGGATGCTGCTTCCACCAAAAGTGGGATATGCTTGGCTTGCAGTGCCTCCCAGCACTCGGCAGCCCAGCTGGAAGCCATAAGCAGCTATCAGCTTGGGGCTCATGACATCACTGTGGCACCGAGCACATTTTTCACGTAGCAAGACAGCGCGGAAGCAGGTAGTTAGCCGGTAGAGTTTATTAAACAGCCAAACTGCTGGCTGCAGGCACTTCATTTCTGCAGGTTAAGCTTCTTGGTTTGTTGGAGTGATTGTGTTTTTCAGCTGCAAAGAGTTTGTAATGAAAAAACCCAGTCATTGATGTTAGCATCAGTTAAACTCATATGTCAGAACACCTGGAAACTAATTTTTTGAAGCGCACACATAGTGCCTTGAGACTCCTCTTCGGTTTTCTAAAGGGCCTGAGGTTTCTGGTTGTAAATTCTGCTCACTGAACCACTTTGTGAAATGTGCAGAAATCAGGGAAAGCAGTCTGGTAGAGGAAGGCGTGTGTTCAGCTCCAGCATGGCCAGCCCCTAGGGACAGCGCAGCTTTGTACCGTGGCGCAGGCAGCCTTGGGAAAGAGAAATGAATCAGCTGCGGACACTCTGCCCCGCAGCCCCCTGGAACCCACAGGCTGAGGGGCCAGCTTTTTGCCTTATTATACCTTTGGGAAAGAAGAATTACTATTGTTGAGGAATTTTGCAGCATGCTAGGAGGTTTCACAATCCCAGGGCAGAGGGAGATGATGAAAGAGCCAAGATCTGTCAAGTTAAAGGACTAAATCATTGCTTCAGTCCCACGCCTCAGGCAGCCACCAACAGCTCATCTGCAGTTGGGTGGCCTTTCTCTGGGAGCACAACACTGCGAGGGCAAGAGGGGAGGCTTCATCTGGGGGCTCGGATGAGGAAAATCAAATCCTGCCCCCTTACAACGGACCATGGTAGCACACGGTCTGGTTTCAGATCTGAGGGATTAAGGCCAATTCTAAATCCTGAACTCTGCTGCAACCCTGCAGGTACCAACACAACACTTGGGAGAAAGCCATATCCCTAGGCAGAGGCTGTGGTTGGGCATCCACTCCTCATGAGAGCTGACTCAGAAGAGCCCTGTCTTTTGAACTCAGAGTCTGTGAAGTCTCGCTCATGACCTCCAGATTGAGAAAGGCACAGAGAACTAGTCTTAAACACCTACTTCAGTCTGCTCTGTATTGACCACGTAGCAGTCAGGTCCTTGGCAGATCAGACTTTGCTAAGGTTCTCCAGGTCCAAAAGATTTCCAAAGATGGCGTGATGTCAGAGCTACACTAACAAATTGCTTTTAATGTGAAGTTTTAGCATTTCAAAGTTCAGCTCTGCAGCTGGCCCTGTTTGCAGGTAAAGTTAAACTGAATTTTTACTTCACAAGGGAGCAGCAGGTGCCAGTAAGTCTGAAAGACAGAAGGCAGTTTTATTTCTGTTGCTGGTTTTAAGGCAGGTTTTTAACAGCTTCCAGTGAGCTTGAGCAAAGGAGCTAGCTACAAAGTAAATCACAGAAAATATTTGCTGCAGTTAATGTATAACCAAAATAACACACCGCGAAATGTACAAATTGCTCTATAGCAGTTGCAAGTCCTGAAGCGGAAGGACACATAACCAAAACAATTGAGGACAAGTCTCACTGAAGTACAAGTTAGAAAAACATTTTAAGAGTTGATATAAGAATTAATATAATTTTGCCTAAATTAACGAGATGACCAAGTCCCAGTTCCAGTGGGACACCCCCAAGAGAAACACAGCACAGCTTGAGCAGTTACTACTTTGGGGTTCTCTACTGATTTGGTCTTTTTATTATGATGGCTTGTGTGAAGTCTCAATCTCATGAGCAAAAAGCTCTGAAAGAGGAAGACCGCATTTTCCTATTCTCCACTGGCAGCATACAGCCGCTTTCACATGACAGGAGTTTAAAGGGAGATGTGGACTCTTGCCTCCTACCTTGTTATGATCACTGGAGTTTGATTTAAAATGTCTGAACTCCTGAGTGTTCTCTTTAAGGCATGGTTTGACCTTGATTGCCGAGGAGCCACTGCTCAAAGCTGTTAAATTCTTCCTTGAATCGTTCCACCTCTTTATGGATTTTTTCCAGCTAACCCTTCTGATCCTATTTGAAGAAGCTGAGTGAGGGCAATTCAGTGCATGGAAGAATATTAAGCCTGAAGAACAACAGCTGTAGCTCCAGAAGTTAGGAAAAACTTTTATATGGTGTTGTCTTCCTTATAATTCCTACAAAACTGCCTTCTGAGTGAAAAAATCTGCTTAGCAGTTCATTTTAATTCTCTGATGACTTTGCCTTTCCCCAGCTAGCAGGACAGCGATTTTGCAGCTGTCGCTACCACACCTAATTTATCAGCGGCTTCCTTTGTCGGTGCTTGGAGCACCGACAGTCATAACTCACACGGAACTGGGGCTCCCCTCTCGAAGGAAACAAGAGCTACACAGTGCCCTTCCACAGTGGTGGAGGATGCTTGGCCAGACCACAGGCTCCTGCTGACGCCCACCACCAGCCCCACGTCCCTGCCCATGCTCTGTAAGGGTCAGGGAGCAGAGTCACAAACTGGCAATGAGATGAAGATGTTCTACACTTCTGCAGGAGTTACTCCTCCTCTTAGAGGGGTACTGAGGCCAGAAATAATGGGAACTACCCTCCCAGGGGGCTTCAGTGGTGGGGATGGGAACAATTGGGATATATTTTAGTAGAGTATCTTGGTCTCCAGCAGAATAACAGTCCAGCCCGATAGGACATACCGTGAAGAGTAATAGTGCCTGCGAAGCTGAGCTACGTGATGCCAGTCTAGAGCTAGGGAGCAATCAGAAACCAGCTTTTACGCCAACTGCGGCTGGGCAAAAGCAGAACAGAGCTGGTACCATTCCACGCAGGGTGTTTGGGTATTACAGGCAGCTGCAGCTCTGTTACTTCAGCAGTCCTTCAGGGTGCAGCTTTCGTGTTACAGCTCCGCAGAAATAACGGCTAGGCGAGGCTGGGAGAGGGCTGCTGTGCTGCTCCCCCTCATCCTCGCCGCTTCCCCTCATCCTCGGCGCCCGACCGTGGATCCCGGAGACATCAGAAGCAGCTCTCATCTGACCCCTGCTGCAAGCAGGCAGGTACGGGTAGATTTCCACCAGCAAACGCAAGCGACCAGCAGCAGATCGGCTCAACTGCTGTGAAACCCGCAGCCCAGAAGCCCCATTTCACCCCAGCTTTCCGTGGATTCCGCTGGAAGGGGGGTGGACCTGTCTTCTCCACCTGTCTTCGCACACTCAGGTGGTGAGCTCAGAGGTCCAACCTCGTCCCATGAGCACAAAGGTCAAAATAACGAGCTCACTGGTTGGACGGGGCTCTGAGCAACCTGTCCGCGTTGAAGATGTCCTCCGGTCAGTGCGGGGTGTTGGACTAGATGGACTTTAAAGATCCTTTCCAAGCCAAACTGTGCTACGACTCCACAAACAGTATTCCTTCCCATAGCAGGCAACTGGCTATTTCCTTCACTTGCTGTCAAACCTTGTGCTCCTCCCCCTTGGCACTAGGGAAAAAGCCTCAGGGTCCAACAGGTTTTGGCATCTGCTGTCCTTCAGAAGCCAGTGGTGCCTCCCAACTCCTCACTTTTACAACGGGAGCCACTACTTAATCTCAAGCAGCAGAAAAGTAATTCGGTATCCTTTGGTTTGAGACAGGTTGTATGTTTGTCTAATTGCACAAAAGGCACCTTATATCCCCAGGGGGACCCACCATCTCCAGCTGCCCAACATCTGGTCAAAATCAGCCAGCTCCTGAGCAACAAGGGCCAGGATCACCATGGCAATTTATTCCCTTACAGAATGAGTCTGTAAAATACACGGCACCAAGACCAAATCAGGACTCATAACTGGCACTGTTACTGTCACACACATACTTCAGAGCAAAAATCCACATCGCACCACTGTTGTCTGTATTAAAGTAGATATAAAGATGCTGCATCACCACAGCAGATTTCTTTACAGAGAGGGTGGTCAAGCACTGGAACAGGCTTCCTAGGGAGTTGGTCGATGCCCCAAGGCTGTCAGCATTTAAGAGACATTCGGACAGTGCCCTTAATAGCAGGTTTAAATGTCTGGTCAGGCAGTGAGCCTAAATGATCCTTGTGGGTCTTTCCAACTGAAACAGCCCAATCTACTCATGACAGATACCTGCACGTCAGCAGGTAAAAGCTAGCACATCAGCTGTGTCTGTGAAGCAGTGACTTAACAACATCCTGTACGCCCCACATGCTTGCCTGTAACACCTTCCCACTGCCTTAAACAAGAAACTCACAGAGACAAGTTTAACCTTTCACTTCTGCCTGTATTTTCCCGAAAACTAGCACTTCCCTGGAGTGGTTACTGGCTCCTGCAATTTCTCACTCAGTGTTGATCAGCAGCTTGTCATGAGTTACTTTTCCCCACATCCCAAGCAAAAAATAAAGATGTATAAGAGCAAAGAAGCAGGTGTTGGGAAAACCAAAATACATTTCTTTAGGAGCATCTGTGCGGTAGATACTTTCTGCTAACTCTCTACCCTTACAGGCACAGTTGTAACTGTACACAACGAGCTTTTAGGTGGTATAGGAAAATGAGAGAACTTTTTCTTATTTCTCTTTCCCAAAGACAGAGGTCTGGATGCCAGACCGACTCCTTAAAGGAATTGCCAGGAAGGGAGAAGGGAGGTGCATACATCTCTCCTCTGTCCCACCCCAGCACAGCTCGGCTGGTAGACTATCCAATGACAGAGGCATTATTTTAGGACTCGGAAGACCAGGTACTAACCTTTGCCACAAGCTCATCCTTCTGTAATGAATGGTGGCAATTAGCAGACTGCTGAGAAAACAAACAGGAGCTGCTTTTGTGCTGAGCCACAGACACAGGGTAAAAATTCCCAAACTGCCACCAGCCCGGCTTAATTAAGAATTAGGAGTGATTAATCAGTGCAGTTGGCTCAGCAGGCTGTTGAGATTAAGATGCATCACAGAGTGACTGGAGACAGGTTTAGTGAATCCAGAGACAATCTCAGTATTGCTACACAACGCTGCACTGCGGAGCTGCGCTACCAGAGTACTCCATGCTGCACGCACACCAGTGCAAGGAGCACAAACTCCCTTTAACTTGAGCAAGCCCTTCACTCAGTGAAGTCCACCGTCATATTTCAAGCTCAACTACAACGCAACCCAGCTCAGCATCACAGCTCTGAGAAAAAGGGCAGTGGAGTACACGTTGGCAGGCAACCATCATCCAACTATTGCAGGTGCTACAATGTCAAGGGCATTGATGCTGCCAGTCTTCACCCCAGACTGCTAACAAGCTCATTTGGGTGAAAAAACCCTGTAGTCAGGTGCTGTTTAGCACAGCCCCTTTTGCTGGGGAAAGGGTGACACTCAGTGATACCCAGCAACCAGCAGCAAGGCAACCTGCCAGAGCAGTTTGCAGCTCAGGTACACTGGGACAGAGATCTCTAGGGACCCCTGCTTCTGGTTCCTTGCCCCCGCAGACAGGACCACCCAGCTCTTAGCTCTCTACCCAGACTCAGCTTTGAAAGCTGCTTCGCAAAGCACAAAGTCTGTACCAGCTTTCTGCAGGGCTGGCAGAGCAGCTGCTATCTGCAAAAATAGACATAGAGAAAAAGATTCATGTATTTAGAAGAAAAGCAGAGAATAGCAATTTAAAACGAAGTGGGGGGAGGAGGGGAAGGGGAACAGTATGGCAGGGAGGAGCAAGCCAGCTCTCCCCTGAAGTTTAGCATGATCCCAGAGATGAACTGGTTAGATTAGGTCCTGAGCAGCAGTTTAAACGTCACTAGGTGGACAGGAGCCTTTTGAAGATGAGAATGGTGTTCTTCAATTACCAGCTTCCTTGTCTGTCAAGAGCACAGGCACTCACGTCATGGAAGTCACCAGGTCTTCTTCAGAGCTTATTTAATTGAAGTATTAATTGAGTACGTATTAAAGGAGTATAAAGGAGTAGCGTATTAATTGAATACGCTACTCCTCCCTCAACCACTCCCACTAGCTCACGAGCTACCTACGGCACTCAGACCCTATTTAGCAGCTTCAGGAATGGGCTTTGCATACTTTGCTTTTGGTGTTTACCCACTGCTGAGCAACAGGAGAGGCTACTGCATTCTTGTGGGAAGAAAATGGCACAGTGGAAACCAGAGGCAGCTGTCTACCTTCAGGGTGTGGCCATAGCTAGGTCCTGAGCAAATCTGGTTTAAATACTAGAGGCCAGACACACTCCCATGGGTCATTGGTGACTAAGTCATGTTGCCTGCGGTGGTGCGCTGATGGGTCAGCTCGCTTTGGGAATCACATGAGGTAGGCACGCAGAGGACTCTGCTCAACAAGCCTCTGGCTTCAGGCTCAGCGACGTCCAACCCGTATGGCAGATGGCCAGAAGTGCAATTACAGTCATTTTCTCTATTAGAAACACACATGAAGAATTAAAGTGCTCGCAATGTACTGCAGCGCCTTTGCACGAGCCAGTCCTTTACAGAGGACGTGAGTCCTCCAGAGCTGATGGCTTAGAAATAAATCAGTGAGTCTGTAATTCTATGTAGCGCACAGCATGGCCGTGTCTCAAGATCAAGGAAATCGCATGTTTTCAGGAATCACAAATAGTTTGACAAAAAAAGCTCAGCTCAAAGTCCCCATAGCTTTCAAAGCTAGAGTGAACAATTTTAGGAGACTTGCCCATCTCAAGTCTAACAGTTCCTACAGAGAATAAAAAATTAAAACATTTACATGACACTAACCTACAGCGAAAAAAAAAAAAAAGAAAAAAGAAAATTCTCTAAACTTGTTTTCCCTGGGAGAAAAAGAGATGTAGTAGTAAAATACAGCAGTGGTTAAAAGTTAGGTTGAAACAAGCTTGTTATACACAGGGCTGGAATTGAATCCAACTGAAGAGAAAACACTTCTGCAAGGCAAACTTGCCAGCCCTTCTTATTACAGAATTTTTACAAAAGTTCCAGAACTGCTCCCAGCACTCCTTATCAGCAGAGCCACTCCCTCCAAAGCATCAATTCATATTTCTACATCCACACAATTCTCTGCGTGCTTGTTTGGTGGGAAACTCCTTCCTCAGGGCATCTGCTCTCTCAAACACTGCTTTGGCAGATTCCAGTGGAAGCTCTTTTGCAGCTCCACACCAGGAAATCCAGTTTATGAGATTATTTTAAGTGCTTGACTGTCACTCCTAAGCCCTTTGGCCTTGCATTGACCTTTAGGATGAGACAAGAAGCTACTTGTACTGTTTAAACTGTTTTAGCTTTGGGATGGAGCCAGACAGACAACTGACTGCAACTATCAGAGGCATTTTCCAGCATGTAGATTACTAGCATGTGACCACTTAAGCTAATTTCACATAGGATCTGAAGCCTTATAGGTCATGGTCTCATGGTTTGTCAGTCAGCTGCGCGTCCTTCATGCCCAACAACCTCTCCTATCTGGCGGTCATGCCCTCTGCAACTCTACATGTAGAGAAACACAAAGAATACAGTGCATGGATGACCAGCAGAAGTACCTGCTATGTTGTAGGACTTAGTGATTTAGAGAGAAAACGAAGGAAAAAGGTTGCCAGAATTGTGGCACAAGAGTTGGTTACTGTGTGATAGAGCTCATTCATGCTTACTTACACCTGCTGCAGCCTTCAGCTCCTGGTTACATGAGAATCTCTCTTCAGCCTCTGTGACTCACCTCACCATTTAAGAGGAAAAAAGGGTTAAATCATTTGTCCACCATGAGCAGCCATATTCTTTCAAATCACATCTTTTGGAACAAATCATGGAATGTGAAAGAAGAGTTTGAGTTTTTCATATCTAGTAGGATTTCCTCCTTTGCAGCCCTCAGCCTTACCACGTGTATGTTAAGACACACCCTTTCCCAATGCGTGGCCATTTTACACAGGTCAGCCTGTGCATCTGCCTCTTGCTCACGTGCCAGTCCCAATCACATGAATTCTGTAAGAGACTGGCTAATTGTTTTTTAAGAAAAAAGTTAAACCACTCAGTATCACCAACAGCCCAGCCACAATGTGCAGACAACCATCAGGAGCTCTTCTTGAGCAAACACGCAGCACCTGGATACAAGAGACTCAGTGAGCAACAGAGCGAACAAACTGCAGTACAAGTAACTAGCAGATGCTGCTGCTGGTATGATGGTAGGAAAGACCAGACAAGGGTTCTGGGGTCCTCCCCTTGCTAAAAGAAGTAGCTATCAAATTGTTCTGAGCCTTCTCATGAAGACACAGACTTAGAAAGAGGGAGGCAGCTACACACCTTGGCAAGACAAGCTAGAGTGAGGCTAGAGCTCACAACAGCACCATCACTTCAGTATCTTTCACACTAAAATCCCGTTTCGTTATCCTAAACACCACAGTAAGCCAACCTCAAACATTTCAGTCTGCAGGTAAGAATTGGATACACCCTACAAATCAGACCATACCCCAAAGATGTTCAAAACTGTTTAGCGCTGTTACAGTTGATCATCTCTTCACCATTTTTATAAGGACTTTCTCCAGAGGCTGCAGAATGCTAAATAGACATTCAGGTTATGGAGAGCTTGACACAAACTGGTCTCCATTTTAAACTAATTCGAGTCCATCAGCCAATTCGGTGGCCTAGCAGACACAAGGTGTCACTCATTCCTGCTAGACTGAGTCATATTTGAAACTGCCTATGTGTAACAGCAACACATTTTTCAGACAGCTCTTGTCGTATGCACCTGAGCTCAGCAACAGGCACACAGGTGTACAGAACCTCTGCAGAACCCATCCCAGTCAGTTTCTTCTATCTTTTGCAGTCAGTTTTCACTCTATGACAGCTTTACACAGATAAGTGGGGTAAAACTTCCAAAGATGCTAAATTCACTCAGGTTCCAAATTTTTTTGAGCCCTTTTGTTTTCTTGCAATATTGACTTACTCCACTGATGTCTGCAGTTAGATCTCAGCCACAAGAAGAACGGGTGTTTCAGATCAAAGTTCTACAGAGATACCAAATACAACTTGCATTTATTTCAGGAAGTTTATTGCACCAAATGCCGCAAAGAAACAGACCAAAATGATAGTGTACATAAACAACTATAAGAAAAAAAAACATGTAGTCTGACATTGGCATTCAGTCATTCCTAAAGAAGCCTATGCTCTCCAAACATGCAATAGTAACACACATTTTTTTTCCTATTATGAAAAACCTGCCATGTATGTGAAATTAGCCCACTTGACCTAAACAGCAAAATAACTGTCTAGAGTATATTCAGCAGTTCAGACTCTGTTCTCATTTGGGTCCTTTTAACTGAAGTGAAAGTTACACTTGAGGGATAAGTGATCATTTTGTGCAAACTTTATATACAGGAGTTTGGTGTGTCTGAAGAGGGGTTTTGACTTCAAGAGTAAAGATGCATATAGCAGTGAGCAAGGAAGATCAATCTGCAACTCAGGAGGATGCCATTAGAAACGTGAATTACAGAAGCAATGTCTATTCGTTTCTTTTAAGCAGAAGACAGTTTCAGAGTACCTACTTAATGAAAATGTTTGGATCTTGGTATCATTTGGGGGTTACAGAATTCATGTAGATTAAATATCACAATTTAGCACTTCATTCCTCCCCTCTGTGCATGAAAGTTTAGTCTTGCCTGAAAAAAGCATACATTCTTGAAATAGCACTGTGTAAACTGCATTTATGTGGGATTTTGGAAAGACTGTGCACTCCCACTTAACCAAGAAAATATGTATTTATGTTTACAAAAACCTACATAATACTGATAAAACCAACTTTGGAATATTTGAAAGTTAAGCTACATTATAAACTCTAAAACACATTTGTACATTCATATCACTTTTCATCCTATTAAAATAAAACCAGAAACATGCCCTAAAGATGTCTAACAACACATCTGTAAATACGTACTGCCCTGTCATGCCACACTGATTTAAATAAACAGCAAGATGCTACCAAAAAAAAGTTAAAAGACTTGAGTCGAAAAAAAACCCAAAAAACAAAACAAAAAACCCTAGAAGGTGGAATCCTGTCAATTGAGGTAGTACATTTGGTGGAGGGAAAAAATACATATTTAACTTTCTTTAGACTTAAAGCCTTTTAAAGGTAATAAAACAGCTTTCCTTTTGGATTTTCTTCCCCCCACCCCTCCCCCAACACTAAACCTGCGAGAACAAGATAGTCCATCATAACAGCAGCAAAATGTTAAGAGAAAGCAGCATGAATTATAAAGATTTAGCCTGGGCTGGAAAAATCCAAGTGCTTTTGACCATCACCTCACATGCTACCCCACCCCTCGGGTTCTTTTGATGTCTTACCAAAAGGCAGATTGCCTTTTTTTTTTTTTTTTAATAGTTGGTGTAGTAAAATAAGGTGTTTACCACTCACGGTATTAGTCTTGAAATCACTCAATGTTGGCTGACTTCCTTAGTCACCCTATGATAACAAAAGTATGTATTTCTATGTTAGCACATATTTCTTTGAAGAACGGTCAGAGTCTTTTCACATAAAACCCTAAATAACACTTTAAAAGAACTGGAATTGACTTTTAATGAACTGAGACACTATTTAAGAGTGACATGAAATAGAGAAAGTACAGGAGGATTTCTATATACACTTAGGGAAGCAATTTCATAGTCCTACACATGCACACATTCTCTCTCACAGGGGTAGCTTAGGAATATGGGACTTGCTCTACTGTTCTGACTTTGTCTTAACCTTCTGGAAATAGGAAGTGGTATCTGCTAACAGATAAATGCAGAGGTAAGTTCACTTCCCAGCAGGCAGAAGGAGTCAGACCAAAGATATTAAAATTTTTGCTTAACCATAGGCAGAAGAAAACCTGAACCATATAAAGATTTTAGCCTTTTTAGGCAGAATAATAGGGTAAGTATGAAAATGCAGTAAAAGAAACATCTGGAATGTCAGGTCAGAAACCCAGCATACAAGGAACAGTTTCAGAAGCATTGTATCAGAATCTTAAGCATCACTCCACTTGGGAACAACCCCTCTTCACAGTAGGTCAGTCTACCTATTTCCCCTCAAAAAGCAACAGAAGGTTAATCAAGATGCCCATCACATTTAAACAAGTCACAATATGCACATTTGATTGATTCGGATCATTGAAAGTTTACTGTAGAAAAGTCCAAATATCAAGGTAGTAGGAAATAAAACCACTTCTAATAAAAGCATGTCCCTTCAGTGTTAAAAATCTGTAATCACCAAAGAGAAGAACTCATAACTGGTGACCAGGAGTTTGTTGTCAGAATCCACCATTCCCAAGCAATTGTGCTGCTAGCAATCTGCTTACAAGCTGACAACTTCAGACACCTCATTCGTGCTGGCTCACAACAGAACGGTCCAACATAGAGTTTTCCATTTCTTTAAGAATGTTTGTTTTGATCCTTTGTTCCTTCCTCAGTCTGGTCCATAGTTCTATATCCAGCTTAACAGTGCTTTATGCAAAAAAGCAAATTTTTATGCAAATTTTTCTTTTTTTTCCCCTAAACATTTGTGTAATCAACCACATGAAAACAGTGTAGTACAAAATTTTATTTTGCAGTCTAGAAACACAGAAGGCCAGTATCAAGTAGTGGAGACGTTGTTTCTGGTCTCAGAGTAGTTAACTTATTAAGGAAAGGCACCCAGATGATAGCTCAAGATTTCTGTAGAATCAAAAATGGTAATTGCAAACATTCTTGGTAATATCAAATACTGGGGTTTGGCCCCTACATTTCATTTCACTCCAAACAATGCTCCTCTTTTACTCCTAGAGTAACAATTAGTAGCTGGAAAAATAGTAATACTTTTGACTAAAGATTTGGTGGGGGGTTGTTTGCTGTCTTTTATTTCCCCATTAAGATTGTCTTCAGTTTGTGCCAATCGTGCCCACAGACACATACTAACAGCACTGGTATCGCACCGCAGCCTGTCAAATCCATACTCCTCAGAGATAGTAATGCTTGATGATATCAAGACACAGGTTTAGTTCCCAGGACCACAGTCATACAGAAACTCAAAAGAGTTACTGAAGTTGCATCAGCAACAAATGTAAACTTGTAGCAGAATTTCCATAAGGCTTTCCCACAAAATCCCTATCTCAAAAGTCCATTCCATTCCACTTCTAGCCAGGGGCTCATTTGAATGCTTCTTCATTAAAACAAGCAGCCACAGCTTCCTCAGCCACTTGTCCTTGAAGAGAGAAGTCACATCACTCACCTCATGCAGACCTCCAGTCCTATGTAACATTTGGCTGCTGAATCCAGGTTCCTTGTTCTGAGCCCATCACTTTTACTGTACAAAACCTCATGCATGGTCTGCAAGGAAATCAGGTCCCATCTAACATACTTGCGTACAGGAATGCTATATACATAGTTTACAGCTCCTCCTCCTCCACAGCAAGGAAACATACATGACACCACACTCACAAGGGTAGTATTACAGAATCCATTCTAACCCACTTGTTCTTTTAACTGTTACTTCATGGTTTTGAGCAGCTTTTTGGACGGCAGCTCCTGGTCTGCCACATAGTGTTAATTTTTGTCCTCTAAATAAAAATAAAAAGGAAGGATGCAGTCACTTTCTTGATTTATGTCAGAAGTGAGGTTGTAAGAAAAACCTGAATGCCTTTTACGTTATGTAAACTGAAGTCCTCCGATAAAACATCTGGTTGAAATCGCATCAGAAGGTGGTAGAATGTACAGTCATCATCTGCATTCCTCAGTGTTGCCCTTTACCAGTGTTTGGCACCTCTGCTCTCCGTTGGACATTCCCATTTTATTTTACTTTAAGGGAACGACTATCCTGAGATTTTAATTTATAAGAGTATTTGAGCAACATATGGGGAGTGAGTACTTGCTATAGCAGCCAACAAAGGCAAGTCATTGGATTCAATCCTAGAAATTAAAACAAAAAAAAAAAAAGAAAAAGAGAACGATTTAAAAATATCCAGTCACCTTCACAAAAGATGCACAAAAAGACATTTTGCATTCACTTTAAAGAAACTGGAAGTGTCTTGCTGTGACTGAGTTCACTGTTTAGTTATTATTTATTGCTATTACTCATGTCGGAAAAGGCAGGTAGTACTGTTTAAATTGAAAAGTATGCTACCATTTACGTTAAAATGTAACAGCACTGTGGTTTGTGGTACATAATCTTGTGTGCTTAAAAGGAAAAGCTTTTATGTATTTACTAAAGCCTAAGCCTTAGCTTGTAGTCTTACCAGCCAGTAGGCACTGATAAGCCCAGTTTAAGTACTAAATAGCAGCTTATGGAAGACCACACATTTCATGTTCTGAATATAACTCAGTTCACTATGTAATAGCACTTTCTCACCAGAAAGGACCAAAATCTAGAATTATTGTTATGCAATAACAGTACGAGGAATGTTTCTCAAATGAAGTGGTCAGTTTCTAACCCTTTCTGGTTGTGAAACTGCTCAGAGGCCAGGATCTATCTATGTATAATTATAAACACAATACACACACATACACGCACAGAGAAAAGTGCTTAGTTCAGGGTTCCACTATTTAGTTACATCTCTCAGCATGAAATCTTGAGCAGTCTGGATAAAAATTAAATTATAGCCACAGCACTAAAACCCCATCTTCTTAGGCATGTGCATTCACCTCTTCCCCCATCAGTAGGTGCATTTCTAAAGGCTGCACATGCCAGCCAAGGACTATTACTAGAAAACAGCTGCCATACAGGACACCTGTCTATTCTCCTACACCTGCTTTTTGAGAACTCCTCTTTCCTCAAGATACAACTGCACCACCTAATCTTCCAAAGATTAAGTATTTGTTGGGATGGAGTTTTCATTAAGGACAGAGAGTCAGAAATCATGTATATGAATGCACGGATAGACGCCTAGTGACCGAAATGCAAATTGTCTTCACTCTGAAAATTTAAGAATGACAAGTAATTGGTTCTTGCAGTGGAACTGTGTCACCTCTCAATTTCCAGATGGCTCAGTAGAACCCATTTTTACACTTAATAAGGCATCTGGAAGAGGAGAACGCTAAATATGAAATAAGACGAGAGTCTTTGTGGGAATAAGGAGTCAACATTCAGGTACTGAAAATAACTGTCCCATGTTTTGCCACTGGTTAAGACCGATGCCTGCAATACTCACCCTAATACAATTCCTAGTTCTTTTACATGCACTCTTGTATGTCCTCGCAGATATTCTGAAAGCATCTTGCTTTTGAGATACATCTCTTGCAGTCTATCCTCAAGATGCATTATGCACTGTAAACACAGAGCAAAAACCTCAGAATAGCTTTAGGAATCTCATGAAATTTTACAGAGATGCAAGCATAACATTTTAGCTTCTACCTTAGCTAAGGCATCTTTCACATGAAATCTTCACTCCAAAATCCAGAAGCGGCGATCGGTTTTGTTACAGCTGTGCTAGCAACATTAAGAATGCACTATCCCTCAAGGAGGAACCCCCTCATGGAATTGGGGCATTCCAGCTTTCTTCAGCACCAAGTTTGCTGCACACTGCCCTGCCATTTTCCAGTGAAGTTAGCCACCAAGTTCTTGATGACTTAGTTTTAACCATGTCCAAAGACACTTAAGACATATGACTAAGAATTAAACCAGAATACTTAGTCCAAGAGCTCTTTGCTACAAGGTTCAGTTTAGATGATAATTCCTATAATTAGCGCTCTAGCTCTAGGGATCTGCCATTCAAGAAACTAATTCAAGAAGAGGAAGACTCCATTATCTTATTTATCGTACATTTATAGTTCATTGCTTGCTGTTTTACTGTAGAAACTAGGTTATGAATCCTTCTTAGGCATTTGCTTTTATTAGTCCTAGTTACTTCTAGTTTAAAATTGCTTAAACATTTGATGCCATTTGCCAAAATAGGTTCAAGTTGAAATACTAATTTAAATCCCTCCTTTTCAGCAGTGGCATGCTAGAAATGCATATTATTTTAAAGCACAGTCAAGTGATTCATTACAATTTCTCATATACCAAGTGCAGGAGAACAGATGAACCTTTGCTTCAAGGTGAGAGAGAGACAGGAGGAGGGGGTTTGGTAAGGCAAGGTGAGTAGGTAGGATGTCTTGTCAGATATTTTGTTCTAAGACAAAAGGTACATCCAATTTGATATATTCCCTCTTTCCACAGGGATGCCCACTTCGAAAAAGATAAGTTAGTTCAGCTCTCCATACTCCAGGAGATGAAAGCAGGAAGCACTTGCAGAAGAACCTCACATTATCAAATATATAATCAGCTGACAGCCACAGACAGCAATTACAAACAGTAGCAGCAAACAGCTTCAGGCCATTGTCCAATGTACTCTTCAAGTTGAATGAAAACTCGAAGTATTAGAAACGAGATCCTGTGAAACCAGTTTTGCTAAATAAAAATAATGAGCAAAAAGCCTGGCTCATGCTTGTAGGTATCTTACAATTGTATATTTCTGATGGCATGGAGCAAGATGAAGATTTTTAATGATTCTCTGAGGTAATCTGGTCTTAATCATGGAAGAGAGGCATAAAAAAAAAACCCCAAAAACAACCCCAACAAAAAAACACAATTTTAAAAGTTCTAAACAGGAGTCGAGTAAGATCCCTGCCACCAGTGAAGGAAAGGCACAACCTTTTTGAGTGTTGTTTGATTTATGTGTTTCAAGCAAGTTTTCTCTTTCTGATCTAGCCAAAAAGAAACATTCTTATCTTCTCCAGTACAGGTAACCCTAATGCAGAAAGTAACTTCCTCAGTAGCTCAGGAGTGTGCAGCTGATTCACAAAGTAGCAGTTCGATATATTTCAATGTCAGTACATCTTAAAGGATTATGGATTTATTTTTTTAGTTCTGAGAGAGCAAGAAAGGAAGAATCTCCTTTGTAGAATAAGGTATTCTTTACATAATCTTATCTGCTCCTCCTGAATGCCAACAAAGAATCAAAAGATATTTTTCCTCATAATCTTGGTACATGAATCCATTGTGTTCAAAATGTTCATATTAAGTGAAGTGCAGCAGTCTTTTTTATGTTAACTTCCTCTGCAGCTTTTCTCATTGACTAAATGGAAAAAAAATAAGCGTCAGGTCACTTCTAAAAATAGAAGAGTAGCTTAAAATGAGTCTCAAGGTGCAGGTAATACTTTTGACATACTGCTGACACACAGCCGTTGCCATCATCACTTCTCTTTCACCCTGACATACTCCAAAGTTGTCTGAAGTATGGTTACCAGTCTGAAGTGCTACAACAAAGATATCACCACCTGTCATTCATCTGTTTTTTGCTGGGTTTTGTTTTCTGTTGTGTCACAAAACCAAGAACATAAATATTATATATCTGAACAGTAGCTGCACCTAAAGAAACTTACACCCCCCTAAAGGAAACATCAAACATACTGCATTATGCTTGTCTCAGCGACGTTAATACATACATTTTTCTCAAAATCTAAACAGAATTGCTACAATAAAAAAGCCACACTTCTCCCCCTAAAGTTTGGTGGAACACTTAACTTCCATGCACCAATGGTCCTGTTTTAGCAAAGAACTGCAATATTCACTGACGGAAGGGTCTAAGTGTCTCTACTATCAATTATAGAAAATTTACAAAACTACCAAGAGTGCCACTTCACTGTTATTTTTTTTGTAAGAAAAACAAAACCCCTGAAAGGTATCCCACCTCCCAACCCCTCCCACACCACAAAGCATACAGAAGTTGCATGCACAAGCCCCAAGCCAATGCTGGAAAGAACACCTCAGTTGCAGAATCAATTATTCAGTTTGAAACCACCAGAATTTAAGATGTCACTGTGCAAGTTTTAAGATCTAATTCTAACTTAAGTTGCCTTTTTTTTTTTTTGTTGTCCAGAAGAATCTGGAGATAACACTGACAATATACCCACATATGTTGTCTAGTGCTTGACTTCAAGAACTTTGCATAATCAGCACCACTACTTTTATCCAAAACAGTGCCAACTAATACTATTTACAGCTATTTGTATTCAGCTCTACCTTTCTCTTCCATCTGCTAGTACAGTCTTCACACAGGCTTCCTACAAAGTTTCTCAAGGCTATCTGCTGAAGGACAAACCAACTCTGTCAATTAAAAAGGGGTAACTGCTGAAAGAAAAAAAAAAAAGCACCTCATCTCCCCTCACCTATAGTCATGTATTAAAAACTATAATTACTGCTGTCAGTCTTGTGGGTAATTTTGTTGTAATCAGCAAAACCAGCATTACTGATTTGTTCTGATGAACTCTACTACTAATGAGGACAGGAAAGGATGCTGTGGGATAGAGAGGATGCAATACGAAAAGGTAATATCCCTTGCTGAAACCCACCCGCCCTCAGATGTTTTCGTATTTCAGTCTCCTCCCAGCAATCCCACAGATACATCAGCAGGGACATCCAAGGCAGCTCTTGCTGACAGGAGGGCTGGCTAAAACACTCATAAGACAGAAGGGTTAAGAACACATGCACAGGCACAGTTATATGGGGAGGACAGAGCAGCAGTATCCACTGGAAGTGGTGGGACTGAAAGCCCCAGAATAAAAAGCCGTGTGCTAGAAACAGGCTTAGGTAGACAGAAGCTTCAACAACACAGAGTAGAGAAGTGTGGAAATTGTGCAAAAAAAAAAAAAAAAAGAGTAAGAGCCAAATGTAAGAGTCCTTATCATAAACACATGGACCATGCTGAAAATGCCTAAACAACCTTAATTTTGGCAACATACATTTTGGAGTAGTTAACTTTAATCTGACTGATTATATGTAAATTACAGAGAAAACAGTGTCTGTTATTGGACTGCAGTATGCATTCTTGTAAATATGTTGTACCAATTCTGCATCATTTCAGGAGTTAGCTCATGGTATAGCAACATGGTGCACAAAACTCTGCATCTGCTGTTTAAACAAAGCAGTTTTCACTAGCTTCAGTCTTCAGTAAAGAAATACTTACAAAGTCAGCTGGGACATTGAGTTTGTAAAGTTGTAAAATAGACTGCAATAAACTGGATACTTGACTCGAAACCAAAACATCCTTGCCTAACTTCATATTGTCCATCATCTTTCTCTGGCTTGTAGCTACTTGCACATTCCATTTATCTGTGTCTGCAATAATGCAGATAGCTTCTGCTATGGGCTCATCTAGCACTGGATGCTGCAACAGATAAAATATGCAAATGTTACTTGAGACTTCTATATACACATGTCCACAGCTTCCTTTGAGGCTCCGCTTTTAGTCACACTGAGCTGTGGAATAAGAAAGCAATCTGATGAATGTTTCTGTCCAGTACCAAACCCAAAGGCATCTCAAAAATGAGAAGGAATACCAACTTGATCAAGACATTTCACTACGTAGTGCTTCAAAATCACTACTACGGTATTGTTTTTTTCCAAGTATTCCACCTTCCCTGAAAAGATAAGTTTCTTTCACAATAAAGAAAGTAATAATTACATCATGGTATATTTGTATATTAACGTTTCAGAGATGCACAATCAAGGCAGGGTTCATATGAAGAAACAGTATTGTATCAGACCAATGTGATGTTGTTTAAAGTTACATGCACACAATCATTGTTTCGGATACTACATGAACTCATTCCAACAGGATGATTTTTAATTGCTGTAGAGAAGTTGTTGAAATTACTGAATAAACATTTTAAATGGTACAGCAAAGTCACACAGCTACCCTTTAGTGAAAGCTTAGTAATAAATTAATGATGTAATTTAGGAATACCTAAAGTACAGTAAGAACATGGCTAAGTTCTTGCATATAGGTAATTACTTTCTGTAGTCAGTCATTTCTGCTACAGTCTATTACAATGCAGGACTCCACAAGACTTCATTTCCCTTGCAACACATGCCACTAAGTGGCAAAATAAGAAGTTTCAACTTGCCTATATTTTTTATGCAATATAGGTAGTTCTCTCTGCTATTGTATGAAGTTGCAAACAATTTTTCTTGTGTTTATCTTTGAAAAGAAGCCTTAAGAGAGTATAATGGAAAGCACACGCAATTCTTGTGTGAACAGGATGTACACACAATGAATTCAGGGCTTCTATTTTTCAAGAAGGAAGACATGTGAGGTGTGACTTGAGGACAGGTAAGTTGAAGGAAACCTGCTCAAAGGACGGGTCTCTGTAGATATCAGTAATAACCACAACTCCTACTATGACTCAGAGCAGTACTGTAACTCACATGCATTGCATGAAGTAGGTCTGCTAGTAGACACTCTTTGAGTTTTTCATCATTACTTATTCCATGAAGCACTAGATCAGGTATATATGTATGACAGTAACCACCAAGCAGCGACCTTCCAAAATTTTTCACACATTGACTGCTGAATGTATTTGACCTGAAATACAAAAATACAAAGCAGGTAAGATACTTGCTTGACAAACTGCATTCAGATTTTACATGAATGCGAAGTGTGATGTATCATCCCTGCTTCTACTGCAAATATTAATAAAAAAATTGTACAAGAAATACAGTAAACTAGCTACCAGTGCTCTGTGAAACAAGGATTTTAAAAAATGAGCTTTAACAATGTATTGATCCTTCAAAGTTATGAAAAGGCAAGTCTACATGTATTAGAGCTTGTGACAGGTATGAGCTACCTGTTCTGCTGCTAAATTTGAGTTCTCCAACTCAGTCCAAGCAGCAAACTGTCAAGCCACCCACATTAAGAATCATCAAGTTTCATGTGCACCTATAAAGCTCAAGCATTTTCAAATAATATGACTGTAAGTATTTAAAATTAGATTTAGTACATCTGAAAAATCTAAACAGTCAAATCTACCCAGCCTCAGGAAGGCTGCAGTTTTGATTGTCCTCAGATGTTGTGTCTGCACATTTAAATTAAATATTTCATGTAGTTTATATGACAGTTTGATCATTGTTTTATCTGACATTTGAAGACCACCTTTGTCACAAAAGTTCACTACCTACACTCTGTTTTGATTTTCTTTTTGCCAAGTCTGTTTACAAGGAACCTGCATCCGTTATGTAGTGCCTGTTACGAATTTGTTTGCCAGGAACTTTGCCAAGATTCCATAAGATTTCAGACTTAAAACCCTGAACATCTCTGAAGTAGTAACAGCCTTTTACTCCATTTAGTCCTAAATTAATTTCAACTTTTTTACCTTGGTAAAGGAAGTTCCACTTCTGCAAACTCTTCAAGTTTTTTGCTGACATTGTCATGATGCGCTTCATCAGGGATACAACAATCACCTTCTTCATCGCTAGCTCCAAGAGCACTGTCTGAGCTCTCATTCCTTGGAATGTCCCCTTCAACTCTGAAGGAGATTTTCCTTCCAGCATCCCCATAGGGGACATCTTTAGCACCTACTTTAGGGGAATTCTGTTGAACAGGAGAACCTACCTCTATGCAGCCAGGGAAACAGTTCTCTGGACTGCCAGAGCATAAAGTTCTAGTTTCTTTCAGGCTTGGCAATTTCACATTTTTTACGTTATCTGTGGGCAAAAGCAGTTCACTAGACACTGTGTTCCCTAAACACACTGCAGTTCCTTTATTTTCCATGTGTTGGTTAGGTATACTCTCCTTCCCCTCACAAGGTGGGATTTGTGCATAACATACACTGCGTTTACTGAAGGGTATAAAGGCAACGTCACAACTTTCTTTTTGATTCTGGGAAGCATCAACAGTCAGATTTGTAGAACTTGAGGCAAAATGAATCACCTCTGGATTTTTCCTGACTGCTTTCAGATTTTCTTCTATTTCTCTTCTACGAGTTTCTAAGTCTGACTCTGGTGACGCAGAGCTTCCAATCTGAAAGGTGACTTTTTCTAAGTGTGAACTCCTATGGACAGACCTCTCAGGACATGGTAAGGCAGATGACCTACTAGTCACTTGATTTTCAACTTTTCTCTCATTCTGAGTCTTGCTCTTCCTTGTATCCATTAAATCCTCCAGTTTAGATGGCTCTTCCAAGTGGCAGGATACAATTTCTGTGTCTGTGACAGTTTTCCTACCATCAGCTGCTCCTTTATGGAAACTGTTAGATATATAGTCAACAGATGCTTCAGAACTCTGAATGGCCTTTTTGGGTCCTATTGCTTCTCTCTTCTCTTTTGAAGAGGCTGGGACAGCTAGAGTGTTTTCTGGGTCATGTACCCACTCTGCAATACCACTGTTCTTACTTCCATCATTCTTTGGAGGTAGTATTGGAGGCACGAGAGCTGGTTCATTTTTAACAGTGACCACCACGTAATCAGACTCCTCCACCTCTCCCTTTTCTAGTGCTGTTGTGATCTTGCTGCCATTTAGCACTTGCTCTCCTTCCCCAGCCTTCTCACTCCAGGTCAGCTGATTTTCCTGCAACTCGGAGCACCGAATGAAGTAAGTCAGAACATAGAGCAAGCGCTGAACCAACTCCTTGCGTTTTCCAATGATAACAGTTCGAGTCAATCTAACTGGAGAGCCTATGGCACCGTAGAGATCACCTATATAGGAAAACAAAAAGGTTTCACATACTTATGCCTGGTTGCAATATTAGCTACACCATTTAAATTCAATACATTTTCAAATAGAATTTACTACAGCCACAAATCACGCTTCTAATTTCTTGCATTGAAAGTTCTTAAACGTTTAGAACAAAGAGTAACAGAAGCCCCATACCATTTCTACACATGGCTTATGTCCAGAAGGGCTTTGGTGGGGGGTTTTGTGAGGAATTAGCTGCTATTCCTCAGTTTCTTCTGATCAAAGTCACCATTTTTTTTTTCCATGATGCTTACAAGATATCATTCAGAAACTGACACAAGACAAGGTGAAAAGGAACACAGATTTAGCCAAACTCTGTAGTCAGCTATACATTTTTTCTATTTTCCCCCTCTTTTTCCCTTATTGCAGTCATTTCTTCCTCTTAAACACAGGAATTTTCATACAGATAAAATCTAAATTATATTTCAAGACTGAAGCCTTCAAAAAACAAAACTGGTTTCAGTTTTAGCCTAATAAGTAAGTTTTTTGTGAAAAAATAAAACATTTAAACTACCTTCCTGAGGAAGGCACATGCACTGCTATGTATATGGAAGCAATCTCAGTAACATGAGCATCGTTGGCAGAAGATGGAGGAGAGCTAGAATATATTCATTACTTAAAATACAACTGTAATACGAAAGGTAGGTTCTACAACAAACTGAGTCTTCCAGAAAAGTGTTTATTTGCTAGTTCTTTTATTCTGAAGAACTGATTTTTTTTTAAACAGAAATAGGTCATACATATCCTACTTTCAAGATAATTGTTTGGGAGGATGGTAACTATCTTCCAGCAACATATAATCATCTATCAGTTAAAGGGTTTCTACTCCAAAGTTCTGTGAGAAGTAAACAGAGACAGCAGATATGGTAATGTTTACATGCTCTAGCAGACAGATGGATTAACTCAAGAGATGTCTATTACCAGGTAGAGTTAACTCAGTTGTCTTCACCCAACTGTTAGAGAACACACACTAAATTGCCTTTGCCTACCCAAACCGTGGCTGATGTCACCAGTAGATAGGAGACAACCACCAAAAGTTCATTTTCTTTAGCCTCTGTAAATGTTCACCTCAAAAGCAGTCTTCTCTGGCTCAAGGCTTTGTCAGCTATGCGCTAATCTACAAAATTGGTTTAGGATTAAAGTTGTTGCTCAGGGCTGCTCAAATGTTCGTGACTCTGTTTGCCACCAGGATTTTGTACTGGACCTCAAGAAGCAATATTAAACAAAAGTTATAATCAGAGCTTCATGGAGGTTTATATTAAGGGTATGGGGCCTTTGGTTTCAACCAGAGGAGACTGGCCAAACAGGCAAACAGGCCCCAAGAACCAAACACCACATTTAGGCCCAGCCTCCTCTTCACAATGCAGAATACTAAAGGAGTAAGGCTCCCGACTCCATTCCTGCAAAACAAGCATGACAGTAATTCCACTGCTCTCACTTACTGTTTCCCCTGCCAAGACCTGACATTTTCCATTGCAGCACTGCACTGGAGAGGCTGCTGTGTGATGGCATCAGTGTGTCATCTTCCCTTGACTCCAATTAAGAACATACTTGCAACAAGACCAACAGCCTGCAAATTCATTCCTCAGTAATGGAAAATAGGCTTCACACTAGGGAGCTGGAATTTACCTCAATGCCTGGTGGGCCTCAAGGACTAGCTACTTGGAAAGGAAACAGGAAGATCTCTTTTTAACTTTCAGGTTGAATACAGTTGTTAGGGAAATCAGATTTGAGCTTCATGCTCATTTGCCCATTTGACTTTTATATCTAACCATTACTAATATGGCATTAGAAAAAATAATCATAACTGTGGTCTTCAAAACATACTAATGCCTCTGTTAAGAGCATTAGATTGAAGTCAATGTTTAAGATACAGCCCTATGTCTTCCTGACACTGGTACTTATATCTGTATCATTATGAAATTGAAATTGATATGCATTATGTAATGAAAACCTAGGTTTGAAAATGGAAATACAGGAACATCAAAATACTTAAGAAGTAATTTCCATTTTAATGCCACTAAGCCCCACGACTTTTTATCTTTCCCCCTCTCCTAAATAGGGAGACCAGCAGAGGGCAACATCTTACTTTCATTGTCAGTTACTGAAACCACCTGCAAATAGCTTTATGAGAAAGGAAAAAAAAAAAAAAAAAGAAAAAAAAAAGAAAAGCCCTAAACCAGAAATAAACCACCCAAGCATTTTCTGTCCAGACCCTGAGAACTTGGCTAGGCCAACGATGGTAGCCACATACAGCCTGGGAAGCGGAGAAGAAAACCAGATTGTGGACTAGTCACCAATGGTAGCTCCTGAGAGGACCGCAAGAGCTACTGTGGATCTTATGCCTTCAGTCCAGCTGTTTTGTTACAACCCCAAGCCTGGCACCATCCTCAACACCCTGCACAAACTCCTATTTTCCCCTCCAGATCTAATTCATTATTCCTCTACGTAACATTTTAAAGACCTCCTAAAACACACAACACTCCTACAGCCAGGGTAGCAATTCTTTGTTACATAAAGATTGCAAAGAATAGCAAATAAATGAGACAATTAGCAAGAAAAACTAGTTGCACAGTGTAAGAGTCACATTATTGCTGTTATTTTCATGGCAATGCAGCATATCAGTTAAAATTAAGGCCAATCTGATGTCAGACTCACAGCTGCCGCCAAGGAGGAATTTTCAAGGATTTAGCACTGGCAGCATTATTCTCTCAGCTTTCACTCATTTGACCTAAGTTATTTAATCCCCCATATCAAGAATAGCTTAAAAACTATAAAATATTTGTCAAAGAACAGCTTGAGGAGGTGGGCATCAAAAGAAAATCTTGGCTCAAGCCCACCCATGTAACATAATGAACAGAGGTACTACCAGTTGCCAAACTTCTACTTTGTGGTCATCTTGTCCATTCTAGCTCTAGGAGAAAAAGATTAAAGAAGATAGCTGGGAAGTTTCAATTACAAAGGACCTCAAAGATCCAGAAAGGTCCCCTCAGTCCAGTTTGTTCCCTCTTCCTCTTCTCAAACTTCTCAGATTCACAGCACTTTTATTATCTTAATACTTAAGAAGTACCAAGTTACTTAACCAGGCAGTGTAACAGAAGATTACAAAGGATCAAACAAAAAAGCAGAGCACTCAGGCTATACAAAGAGGCCTCCAAATGCATTGTTCAACCCAGCATAAGACATCTGTTGGCAGTTCTGCCCAGCTTACAGCATGACAAATCAACAAGTGTGATCTGGATGGCAAGTAGCTCTTAGGTAAGAGGAGTGGACGCAGGAAGGTGCTGGTTACAGAGAAGTCTGAAGTTTTCCATTTCCTACTGACCAAGTTGTGCCCAGAGAGGGTTATATGGATGGGACTTTGCCAGCATGTTCACAGACTGTGATGTGCGCTTCTCAGAGAAGGCTTTTATGGGAGGATGGTCAACTGGCATTACTGTTGGGACCCAAGCCAGATGGTAGGTCAGCACCGCAGTTAACAAAGCAGCAAAGAATCTAGGAAAAAGAACACGACCAAAGTAAGAACAGCCACAAAATACCCATTAGGTACTTTAATATATCCATGTGCACTGGGAAGCACACAAGCTAGCTTTTTTTAAGAAAAAAGGGGCTGGGGGAAAGCTTACTGATTTTTGTTGATCTGTTCTATCAGAAATGCAAATTCTTTAAGAAAACGCTGGCAAAGCTGATTCTTTTCCAGGGTGCTGGACATCATATTAAGCCATACAGGTTCAGCAATCCTTGGAACAGAATATAGGTTCCAGATAGTAACTCTGCTCAAAGAAAATTAAAAAAGAGTGTTAACATGCACATTTCAATCTTGCAAATACGTCTCTTTCACCTTTTATTGTCCATTGATTTTTATTTATCTTTTGTAAGATCTAGGAGGCTAAACAGACTGAAAGATTTTTCCAGACACATTAATTACTACTGTTCCAGAACACTAGCTTGTTCAATTCACTGTATCAATAACTTAGTGTCTTCATATGAATGGCATGTGTCTTCTCTTCCTTGCATTCCCCTGTGTATTTGTATTCAGAGAGACAATTCAGAAATAATTTTTAGGAGGGACAGAACCCATTCTATTCATTGTAGTGATTTTATTCTACATTCCAGACATTACAGAAGCTCCATCCCACCAAATCTTTATCTAATCATCCTAGGCTGCCTCTCTTGGCTGATGGCCACGTCCTTCTCCCTCAGGTACCAAAAGAGGAACCTTTGACTGTTCAGCATCTAGAGCTGTTCAGTTCTGCTAGGATCTGCTAGGATTCCTAGGATTCTGAAGGATCTACTAGGATTCATGCCTGAATACAACAATTAATTCACTCATCTGCACAGGCATCAACAGAAGCCAACTCCTGATGAGATCTTAAGGACCTTAAGTGACAGTCCCAAGTACAGGTGAGTGCAACAGAACTACTCTGATTCTCAAAATGGCTGCGCTGGTTTTACTAAAGTTTTACTAAAGAATTTACACAACACAGAAAATTCATTCACACTAACTTCAAGACTAGCTAAACTACAAGACCTTGCACTTAGTTACTTATAACAGAAGTGACAAGTATCTTTAGAGGGGCATGAGAAGAGCTCTCCTTGTAATGCAGAATTCCATCAACTCACCTGAATTCTCCCAGGGCATCCATGACACGGCTGATATAAACCTGCACTCTTTGGCTGGATTCTGCTATTTTTCTACATGAGATCATGGCCTTGATTAAGAGTTAAAGACAAAACAGCTTCTTAAAGGAGTCACATTCTTCATCTTTTTAAGCTTCATTAACATATCAAAATAATTAAGATCTAGCCCCAGTGCATACAGCCACTCAGGACAGCAATAGCTGCCAGCCTCCCTCCACCTCAGAGACCAATCCCCAAGACTGGACATGGGGAGAGAAGAGAATGTTGTTGAGTAAGGGGAAGACAGCCACAGCCACCTGCTGTCTCATGTAGTGAGTGTATGAAAGAATGGAATGCCTTCGTTTCCAGTCTCCAGCAAGTCAAAGAAACCTCATAGTGTAACACAGTGAGATGGAATGAAAAACTACCCACACCATAAATCTCTCCATTCTCATTCTGACCAGAAAAGAAACCACTCCTCTTTTTTAAGCAATGCTGAATTCCTGCACTGGGCACAGGCTCAATACTACATACATAAGAAGGGAAGGAAGCTTGAAACCATGCACCTTCTCCCACTCTTCATCTATCAGATTCTAGAATACCTCATTGTATTTAGCACTTATTTTTCCACATTAAACTGAAATTGTATTCTGTACCTTTTCTATTGCATACTTGAGCTTGTTCATGTGAGATTCAAAAAGAGGAAAGTGTGAGAAAAAGAAATCCTGGAAGTTTCTCTGTACTTCTTCTTTTTCAGGCAGAGAAAAGATTATGCTGATTGCAATCTTTTTCCTCCGAACCATTGCAGGATTAGAGCTGCAGGTTTCATCAGCCACACTAAACATTTCTTCGGTGGACCTGTAAGACAAATTTATGATGACAGTTATTTATGTACTGAGAGGTAATTCCTCTATCCATACATCTCTATCTAGTAAGAGGCAATTAACTTTTAGGTCTCCTTTGTCTGACTACATAAAATTTCACTGTCACCTGTCTCTGACCAGAGGATATGTAATGTGTTGATGAATAAAGACATGTTTGCTCAGACAGGAGGAAGACAACCTGCAAAGAAGCCAGCTCCTAAAGCATTGTTAATGTTTTCCTCAAACACAGCTACTAGAAAATCTCTCCTTCTGGATTTATCTTTAAAGAAAATTAAGAGGAGGGAGAGGACGCACAAAATTATTACCTTTTGTTAAAGGTAATTTCAGAGCTGTAACCCAAGTCCAGCACTCAAGCTCCTGCTTAAGTACTCAGCAGTATGTTCAAGACACTTAAAATTCCTACTGTTGCTCACAAGGAAAGTTGGGAAACATGCTACCTAAACTGTTCCAACATTGTCAGATGTATTTTTTAGGGCATTTACCCATGCAAAATAAAAATCCCTATTTTAAATGAAGTCAAAACTTCACCACTTTTTAATTGCTGTGAAAACACAAACTCAACACTTACAAATACATGTGTGCCTTGGTTGAAATTGGACATACTTAAAATGCTTTGTTTTCTGATAAAAAAACCAAACAGCAGCTATTTTACAACTATTATTATTTGCACAAGTTCTGATTATCCACTTGATAGTCCTGACACTTCTTTCATTGGGCCATGTTTTAATATTCCATATAGGTTGATATTGAGATCAATATTGCTCAATATCCTCATTAGCAGTCTGATCTATGGATCAACACATACTTTTAGTGAGTTTACAGAGGATGCCCAAGGGGGGTAAAATGGTCAATACAATGGAGGACACAGTCCAGAGATACTATGGAATCCCTATCCTTGGAGATTTTTCAAGACTCAATCAACTTCCACAGCAACCTGGTCTAAATTCCAAGCTAGTCCTTTGCACAGGCAAATGATTTGGATGATATTCAAAAGTCTCAACCCAGGATAAAATTTCCTGTGATTATACAAAAGGGTGGCAATCCCCTCAACCGGTTCCTCCATGAACACTTCCAATGTAGTGCTACATACTGATGTTGGAGGATTTACAGAAATATTACTTTTACTTGTTAAACAAGTTTTTGATCAATCTTAAAATCATATACATCAATGAGTAAAACAGTATGGTCAAAATATCCTTTGGAAGGAACTTCGATTTGAAATTACTTTTAACCTACTTAGAAATTAGGGAAAGAACAGACAAGAAAGCCATAAGAACATAAATGGAGACATTCAGAGCAGCAACTCATATGGAAATAGTTTGGTTTTGGAGTTTCTTTGTAAGTTAAGACTGCAGTATCAGTGAATGGTAATTAAAAGCTTGAAGGTTTTTCATATCAGAATTATCTTGAAATGGAGCCTGTGGCATTTATAGACCACTGTGAAGCAATTAACAAGAGGAAAGCCTAAATGCTAAGCATTCATTCTAAGCTCATTCTAAAAATAAGTGGTTTACAGTTTAATTGGTTTGACAAAGTTAAACATATGAAAGTTTCTCAAAGAAGCATGAGTCCAGGAATACAGGAAAACACACGCACACAATAAAACCCCAGCAAAAAGCAGCTTGTGGGAAAACAGAGTTCAAGACAAAACCATAACCTCATTTGAACTTCAAGAACTTGCATGCAGAGACAGAAATTCCCAAGGAAGTTGGGAAAAAAAATGGTCAGTCAGCATTGCAGAAACATCACAAGCTTTTGTACTGCTTCCCAGGAACAGAAATTGAAGAATTCAGGTCTGTGAGAGAAGCCTTTTCAACAAAGCTGCTAATCTAGCTTGCCTGCCAATTGACTACATGGAGTTCCAGTTAGATATCTCATTTTCTTTGAGCTACTGGCCTAAAACATCAGTCAGAGACCGCAGAATCTTGGCTGTGCAAACTGAAGTGCAAACTCTGCTGTCACTGAAGTATTCAGCCAGAAGCCTACTGTTTCTCTAGTAATTAATCAGAAAACAATTATCTGAAGAGGCTTTTTGGCTTAGAGAGAACCCCAATTCAAGAGCAGCACTAGATAGTGGAAATAAAAATGTCTTGTTTCCCATATGTCTCCTCAGCATAGATTCTCCAACGTGGAAAAATCCTAAACTACTCCCTACAGTGAATAAGCAGCCCAAAAGGGCTAGTAGTGGCCTCTCAACAATGTTAATTTTGTAACACTGAGAAAATTTCTATTTGTGAAATTTGGGTGCTATTTAAACTGGACTGAAATTATTTTAATAACCCAGAAAGGTTTTAACTTTTTTGTATACTCTCAGACTTATTTTCTTAGGAGACTAGGCATAAAAAAAAAGCACTTCAATTTACTGAAAGCAAAATGTTTACTAGCTTATTCTCAACTGCAAGCATGACTTAGAAAGCATAACTACTACATTAGTACCACTGCACGATTCTTCCTGTTAAAAGTGATTCAGTAAGGATACTCAGGAAAAAGCTTCAAGTGTTGACACTAGGAAAAGAAGTCTTTTAAAAAAGGGTTGGTTTTTGGTTTGGGCTTTTTTTTTTTTTTTTACACTGATCACATATTTTAAACTGGCAGTTTTTAAATTTTCAGTTTTAACTGAAGACTGAAGAGCGAGAGAGGCCAAGCGGTGGGAATTTCTTCTAGCTCACCGCTAACTCCATGCTGTCTCTGGATGCAGGTGGATGAATATGTATGAGCAGATAATCAGGAACCATTTGCTATTTTTTAACTGACAAGTGAAGAATTTACTTGTTAGCTATGAAAGAGCTGCTGCATTCCATGCTTTGTTATGTCACTGAGCTACAAAAGTTAATAAAATTCCAAAACTGAAGCCAAGCTTTTTGATCACAGCTCTTTTTTTCTTCCTGTTTTGGAAGAAGTCACATCAGGAACATCCTGTACCAGCCAAGAGAGTCCATGTGGACTATTGCTCCAAAAATTTAGTAACCGCTCACTAGTCAGACTTCACCATAGTATAATGTGATTATGGCAGCAGTGCTGTTACAGTCCTTTTCATCTCAACAGGACGCTCTGCTCCTTCAAAACCAGTTTAATTTGCTTTTCAGAATGTGGCTTTGGGCACAGCCTATACATTCACTAAAAATAAGCACATTCCAAATCAGGCCTTACAGTTTACATTCAGTCAAAACTTGATCCTTCTTCATATGGTCAATCTTATGTAACATGCACTGAACTTAAACTGAATTGACAGCATTGAATAACTGGAGTTGTTTTTTAAAAGAGCAGAGGCTTAAGCTCTATTTAGCTTATACTACTGACAAAAAACTGTTGTAAAAGAGGTGTTGCACTCACCACCTTGGAATAATTCCATTCTCTAAACTGGTTGTCTGACTTCGGAGCCAGCGACGTTGGTAGCTGCTAGAAGATGATGATGAAGAGCTTGGAGATGGAAAAGGAGTGACCAGAAGACTGCTCAGAGACGCTATCAAGAAAGCAAGACAGACATACACTGAATTATAAAGAATGAGGGTTTAATATTTTTCTTTATACTCTAAACTGGAAACAAATACCCACAAATATTGCTATTCCTTGCTGATCTTCTTCATGGAACTCACTTGCAACAGGAGTTTTTTTATATAAAAAAAAAATCTTGCTGCCTAAGGACATTCTTTTCTTACAAAGTCAGAGATCTTCCCTTATTCTCATTAAAAGCATTCTGTTGGAGGTGTTGCCCTCATTCCAAAAGACAGATCTCCTGGTCTCCTTTTCCTATTCAGTGGAAAGACTGAATAGACTCTTCCCTTGCTTTAGTAAAGGCCACAGTAAGTTCCTTCTCTGAATTATAAATTGATTCAGAACCCAGAAAATGATGGCTGTAATCAGAGTATCATTACAAATATTCCTGCATAACTGCATCTTGGGGCAAAAGCAAAAGGAAAAACATTTAGCAGATTAAAAAAAAAAATTGATTTACTGGTCATAAGGTGTTTGTATTTCTAGTAAATCACTATACAAAAGAATTGTAGCATAATTACAGAAGCAGGCAAACAAGACAGCAGATACCTGACCGAGCAATGCCGCTGTCTCTGTCCTCATTTTGTCCTCTGCTAGGCATATCAACAGGCGTGCTGTGTGCTAAAACAAACAGATCAAATCAATAGAAGATATTACATAAGTCACCATACTATTTGTCAGCATTAAAAAAAAGTGTTTAAGTTTAAAGGTCACAAAACAGCAGTTAAATCCTGTACTGTTACTCCAAATAAGCACTATGGTGTGAGCAGAGGTGGCAGCAAACAGTATTCCCACACTACCACATTACTAGGGGAATTTACCTCAATCTAAAAACATCTCAAAGAAACTTAAGAACTGAAAATAGTCTACATTATCAGAAATCAGATATGCCTTGAACATGGGGGCTGATGGTACCTCCATCTGTCACTCTTGACTTTGTGTGTCTGCAACTGTCATTTTACAGTTAACATTATAATGAAATAGTCAAATATGAGGTCCATTAAGCTTCTGATTCACTCCCCAAGCAGAGATACCCACAAAGCCTCGCAGTAGGAAATATTCAGCCTAATTTGCTTTACTTTGAAGTATTAGTAGTGCAGTCACTCAAATTGTAGAGCATGCAAGATTTGCAGACGTTTTGAAGAAAACGCATCAGTATTCCAGCTGACATTTTTGCAATTAACAGAACTAATTAGATCTACCCACCTGCATGGGTCATCAGTACACCTGTAAAAGAAGACTTTAATGTTCAAACCTTTAAGCTATGTGAAGAAATCTATATTGTTGAAGAAAAAAACCCAACACCTTTAAAGCCTCACAGATTTAGCTGAAGAATTAATTTTTAATGTCTCCCATCAAATTAAAAAAGTAGCAAGAAGCAAGAGAAGAGAAAGCTGTACACCAGCAAGACACCTGCACACTAGCAAGAAACCAGCTTCAAGCCAGGAAACATAAATTCTCTAAGAAATCTAGGGGCTAATTTATTGTTATTATAATTATAAAAAAACATTGTATAAAAATACCTTTAAAATTAAACACAAGAATTAGAAAATAAATATGACCAAAAAGTAATTAGTTTAGCTATTTTTTGTTGATAAAGTTTTTAAGTATAAGCCAGATATATCTACTGTCGCTATTTTAGCCCTTTCTGTTTCTAGAGAGTAATTATGTTCATCCTGCAAGAATTGGGATTTGTGTGTGCATATGGATGGGGTCACACTGTGGTTGGCATTCCACACAAACCTGCAAAGAAAGAAGCACTGCGGATGAGCCGGAGGGGACCTCCTTCAGACACACCGTGCAGCAGTTTGCTGCTACACAGCTGTAACACACCTAGGAAACAAAATCAATGTAGAGAAAATGCAACGCAAAAAAAAAGATAAAAAAGAAGAAAAAGGTGACAAACGGGACAAAAAAATCCCACAACAAACCAACAGATGGCCTTATGTTGTCAGAAAGACAGAACCTGTAAATATTTACCTAGATTACTTCCACTGCGACAGGTTCCCAAACCATTCTGATTCGAGCTCAGCTTCCCCATGCTGGGATCTTGGTTGATGTATTCAAAGCTATCTTGTAAGCTAAAGGGGAAAAAGCCAATGTTCCTTAAAAATGTTATCAGTAGGCACTATTAGCTTGAGAATTAGGCTCATTTTATGGAAAAGGCTGAAGAGTAACTTCACAATCCAACTGAAGGATCAGTACTTTTTCTGAAGCTGTAAGGAAATAGGCATTTGTTTTCTACACAGGATCCCCTCTTTGAATTGTTTCTGTATGTCGCGTTTGGGATTCAGTCCGTTCACATTTCACTGTTTTTGGAACATGGAAAAAGGGAACAGATGAGAAAGCGTAACTTCCGAAAGAAGTGGAGTACAGGGACACAAAGGTTGCTTAACATATACCCCTTCTTTACCCTTCTGGTAGCAAAGGAGATAGCGGCTTTGATTCTCCAAAGCACCTAGCGTCTGACATTTATTGCATACCCTGGACAAATTAAGAAGTAGAAACTCAAGAGATTTTTTTAAACTTGAGTGGTCTAGCTAATACAGTGGTATCTCAGTCTTGACAGATCCCAATCTATCAAGAGAATTCCTCTCCACAGCTGCCATTTTAATTTTCTACTTGTCTTTTCTACTTTGCCTACATCAAATTTAGAAGCAGTAACAGGACTACAAAAGGAGTTCTGTTACAAAAGGAGAAAGAGGGAAAGACAACAAGGGAGGAAAGGATAAAAATAATGTTCTTACTTATTGTTGCTTCCACTGAAGCTTCCTACCCTGGCTGAGAAGACTTTACTTATCATCAGCTGTGGGGGAGAGCTGAAAGGATAAACAGTCATTTCAGTGAGTCACCAATACCAAGTGCCTGAACAAGTGTGCATCACAGAAAAGGACACTCACCGTATATAGTGAATTTTCAAGGTGGAGCCTTTGTAACTCATTGCCACTGAGCCAAACATCATTTCTCCCAGCATGTTGACATCGGAGGCTGGTCTGGTATACTACATAGACAAGAAGATGGGAAGACCAAAATCAGTAATAACTTGGCATATTATTTCAATTTAATGTAGTGCCATAGTGCCACATTTTTAATGAAGAATACAAATAAGTTCTGCTTTTTAATACAGACTAAGATCCTGTGTGGTTCTAACACACTGTGTGCAAGTCCAAGCAAGTATAGCTGCAAGATGTGTTCTGTTTTGCTCACTAAGCAGGGAGGGGGGACTGTTACCCTTGTTCCAGCAGGACCTCCGAAGGCAAGAAAGAGTGAAAAAGATCTACCGCATTTCCAAGGAACAGCTGTGTCCAGCAGCATTTGCGTGTAAAACTGATGAAACCTATAAGTGTTTCAGGAGACTAGATTCTGTGGTCTGGATCCCTAAGCTTTAAACTGTCTTCTGTATTCAATTCAGTAAATACTCCTTCCCTGCCCTTTTTAAAAGCTTCCTGGAAACATTTCTGATTGGGAAAATTTTTGAAGACTGTGTTTTTTAAATGTAATCAGACTATTAACCCTCAAAGAAACAACTTACCAACTGGTTAAATATCTTTTTTTTTCTGCCTTAATCTAAACATGCTTCAAGTTATATTTTTCTAGATGAAATGTTTATGGCTTTACTGAGTAGCAGTCACAGTATGTAAAAAAATTTATGTGAAACAGATTAAAGTAAGACAGTCTCTTAACATGCCATATTCAACATCTTTTCCAGAACTGACCCGAAGCATTAAGTCAACATTTTCTCAAAACAAGACCAGAGAATGGTATAGTGGTTTTTATTAGAGTAATAATTATTTCAGTAATAATAATGCCATTTAATATCTTTTGTGGCTCTTTCAAAGACAAGACGAAAACAGGCCAAAAAGTTATGGTGTACCCACATGTTCTACAAAAAAACCTACAAAATTTGAAAGATAGGGTAGGTATTGCAAGGCTCAGATGATCTGAGTCATTCAATGCATGTAACTTAAGGCTTTTGCATATAAACCTCTTCAGTAAAATCAATAAATTTGAGCAAAAAAAGTAATGAACATTACCTGATATTTTGGTATCTGTTCTTTGATATTTTGCATACAGCTTATTGAAGGACTATGGGAAGAAATACTGTTGTTCCCATTGCTTGCTTGGCAGTTCTTGTCAGAAGTCTTTACAGCAGCATCTTCTGCCATTTTCTGTGTCAAAACAGAGCAATAGGATGAAAACAAAGCAAACAGGACATCTCCCATCTGTAAACATATCACAACAAGGCTTCTCAATCTACAGGTAAGCAACAGAAATAAAATATACCCAAAACCACATGTATCGGTTTTAAAAGATATTTTTGAATAGGCCAGTATCAGGGAAAGCATAGAATTTACTCTCACACTTACATTGTCATTCAAGTTTTCATAGTATCACACAGAGTAATTAGTCAAATTTCCACTGGAAGATCACTCCCAATTGTTATGAATCACTTTGTGTAACATTTGCCAAAGTTCATATAAACAAAATCTCAGCTTATGGGTTGCTTACAAACTAATTTCAGTAAGCATTTGAACAATTAATCACTCAAATTGCATGTAACTTTTGCTCACCAACTGATGAACAGATTTCTTAAACAAAATAACAGCCAGCAAAAACAAGGGATGAATAATATATAATTTGGTAAAATTAACAGGTTATAAAATCTATTTGATAAACCTGTAATGGAGTTGTGTAAAAAAAAAAAAAAAAAAAAAAAAACAAAAAAAAACCCCAAATGAATGCTTAAGTCCAAATGACTTTAATTCAAAGTCTATTCTCAAGTTACTATGTTCTAGCAGTATCCCACAACCGATCATAAACACGTAAAGAAATGTATTGATTACATTCATGCTATTTGTACATGTTTAAGACAAGCAGTATTTAATTAATTACTATTTGCTTAATACAGTTTTCTCGAACAAAGTCCACTGAGTTTCTTGTTTTCTTTAATCGCTTCTTCCCCCCACCCCAAATGTGAATCTTCATTAAATGTCAATCTTCATTAAATGTCAGTTACAGGGGACATCCCATTTCAANAGCAATGAAAACTGCTTAGGAAGGCTTAAAAAGTTAGATCTCACTGAATTTCTTAAATATATATATATAAAAAAATTACAAGTCCTTCAAAGAACAGATGATAAATAAACATTCATTCATTCAGTGCACATTAGAATGAGGTACCTCATTTTGTACCAGCATGGTTCACCTCACTGGGAATGTGCATTGGCACAGATCAACCAACTTATTTTAAATGCCAACAAGGTACATGTAGACAGTTAACAGGTAAAACAAGCAGGCAAAAAGAAAAGTAATAACCTCAACACTAGTAAAAAGTAGCCACATCCAAGTTTACATTATATATTTTGGGGTCAGCAAGATGAGAAAGAAACAGTAACAGAAACTGAATGGAAAAAAAAGTAGAATCCATTAACTGATTTTTAATACAAACACTTGGAATCCTACAGTGCAGTAACTGAAGTAAGTTTTAGAATATTCAAGTCACATTGACAAGATGATGAAATGGACAAAAAGAAAGAAGCAGAAGAGGAAGAGAAGTCAAGAACAGCAGAATAGTTTTTTTTCCCCCAGAAGTTGAGTTTCAATTACAGTAATATTGGAGCTCCTTTATCCATTTAAAATAGGCATACTAGCAGATTAAAAGAGTAAAAGCATGGACTTCTGTTATCCTTTATTTGAACTCCTTTCATGCACTTCTTCTCGGCATAGTATTGATGTGCTATTGTTTATCTAAACCATCTGTGGCTGCCATTAAGAGTTTAAAAGTGCACCAGTGTCAGTAGTCACATGTTTAATGAGCTACTGACAAAAAGTACCTAATAAAAGCAGTCTGATATACACCATCTGCAGAAAGATTTGAAGGTTAGATCAAGCACATTGAAAAGAAATGCAGTATATTAAACAAACTTTTGGTTAAATGTAATACAGACCTGCATGTTTCCCCGAAGTTTACTGCACACTTAAAGACAAACACTGTGTATGAATACTCAGTGTGAATAAGCTTTACTGTATTTCAGGAAAATGGATAAATGCCCAATATACACACACTCTTTTGCTTTTAGTTTAAAAAAAAAACAAGCCTGAGTTTGAGAGCAATTTTACCTTACGTTTAAATGAATCAGCCTTTAGCCTTGCTGCTTGATAACATACCAAGCAAATGACCAATCAATATCACTTTAAACATCTACGCTTTTGTGTGCCATTCAAAGTGCTTAGGCTATTTTAGAAAGGTACCTAGATTAGCTCCTGGCTAGAAAACAGATTATAGCTTATAACACATTATGAGAGAGAGGTTGTAATCTGTTTTATGTCAGTGTTGGATAGTTTCTGATGGGACATTTTGTAGTTAAAAGTATTAAAGCAAGTGGAATAATTTGAGTATTTAAAATGAAGACAGAAATACATTTCTTATTCATTTTCTGCATTTTAAAGCAACTCTAAGTTAAATAACAGCCTTGACTTGGGGGAAAACAAAGGAGAGGGGAAGCAAAATTAACAGACCAGCCCAACCCATTTAAACTCTTAAGTAGATGTTCAGTGGTCGGCTGATAATGCTCATCGGCCTTAACTGGCACAGTAGCTTATCTGCAATGTGACTGAAATAGAGATTGCTGGGTTTTTAAGTGTCTTTACAAGTAATTTCTACAAATTACAACTATTGCATACAGCTGGTGATTCTACAATATACCACACTAGCCTGACAGGCTGAAGCTGCTGTTATAACAAAGGCTTCAAAACAAACAAAAAATTAAATAATCTAATGTAGGAGAGAAACACAGAAACACAGAGCTAGGAAAAAAAATATATGCATCAAAACAAACACCAAAGTGACCACAAACCACAAAATGCTATTGTTTTACTTGTCTTAAAATCACCTACATTTTCTGGGACCATTGTTGCAGTTTGTGTGCCTGGAGAGCAGCACAAAATTTGCCTCTTGGCAGTATTTACTCTTGCTTCTTTGTGTGCCACCAAAACTTACATGGCCATATACTGCCATGCAGTCTTGGACATTACAGCATGGTTAGCCAATGTGGAGTTATCTTAATTCACATAAAGCCAACAACTTTAACTAATCCAAACACCAAAGGAAGACAAGCATGTTTAGAGACTGCTAGACGTCACTGGACTGCAGGGCTAACAACTGAAAGCAATCCCAGCTGATATAAAAAAGGCTAAAGAAATACCCAGTTTTAAAGGCTATAAAGTGCTTTGCTTGAAAGCAAGTAAGTTCTAACTTTCAAGACCATATTTATGTTATGAATAACAAATATAACATACATGTTCGTAGGCTTTTTGGAATCTAACACACTCTGGTTGCCACTATCACAGAATTGAGATCAAGAGAACAATCACAAGTAAGATTAAGAATTTGATACTGTCAATTTAGAACTCCTGCTTTAGGGAGGGGAGACAAAAGAGCAACACAACAAAAGCAAAATTAGCATTTCATACCTGGACCACAGCTTCATCAATTTTGCGGACTGCTTTGGAATCAAATAAAACCTGTCTGCCTCTCCTTTCACAGTCTTGGTAAACTATGAGGCGGATTTCATTCAAGTCAAACTCTGAAGAGGACCAGCTGCAGATTACAAACACAAGATATTAAAATGGCAGGCTTGGTTCAGTGAAGAAACAGGTTATTTGGCAAATATGTTTTTACTCAACATTTACAAGAATCAGGCTCTAATCACTGAACTCCAAGCAAGAGCAAACTCAAAGTGGTATCTAAGACCACTGCCACTGACACAGAGACAGGCACAGACAGACCAATTTTCATCCAAACTTTCTTCAAAGTTTTCCAGAAAAAGAACACAAAACTTGTCTCCGCAACCTGCTCCAGGGCTACTCTGAATTTATTCCCTTCTCTGTACACAGTCTGGATCATCCTTATTGCAAGGTGTGTATTAATCTGTGTAATTCTCGAAGTGGCAATAAGGAGGACAGTAACTCATTGTTCTTTACTTTCACAAGCTCAAGGCTTAAACCCTCCCATATCCTTCTCCCCTCTAAACACCACAAACACAATTCCTTTTGACCTATTCCTGCCAACATGTTATAATTTTTCCAAAGTTGAATGTAACTGATATATCTCTGATAACTCAGAGACAGTCCATAGCACATGACTTGAATCCCTGTGCTACTGCAGAAGGCAAAGCTGCACAACTGATCATGGCCGCAATGGCAAGAGACTTTTTTATTTTGTAATTGCACAAGGAGTTGGTCTACACATTAGAGTATGGAGGCTTGCTTGGCATCAGGTTCAGCTACAGAACAATTGTTTTCATGCTGTCGCTGACAAGCTGAAATTCATGGAAACAACCTACTATTGAATAAAGCAGTGTCACACACCACCAGTGTTCAGTCATATTGCCTCATGCCTGACCTGGATGGACCACATGTAGGGGTAAGAGTACAAAGCTGTTATTAATAGCTGTTGGTTCAACATTGCCTAACAGACTTCAGTCAAGGCCATATCAATCTCCCAACCAAAATGATGTTTCATTAGGAATTTTCCCAAACCATGCCCTAAAAGGGAAGGTAGAGAACTGAGGGAAGAGCACAAAACTCTACATAGGCCAAAGACAAAAATTTCTGAAGCTATGGCTTTTATTTCACGCTCTGTTAACAGTCATAAATCAATAGAAGTAAACACTGGCAACCGCTGCTAGTCAGTAAGGTAACCACGGGCAACTGCTTTAGCAGTGCACTCAGACTTACAAATAAAAAAAAAAATTATAAATAAAGCCAACTTAATTTCTTCTTAATACTTCATCTTGAGTTTCAGATATCAACGCCCCACTCTATGTAGTTAGAAATAAAAGGTCTGGTACACATCACACTCAGGTCATAGAACGATGCTAATGGCTGCTTTGCCACCAATAGTGAGAAACTTCTTGATGTGTTTGTAACGCATTGCCTTCCAAAACACCGGGAGTGCCAGGCAGATTTATTTTCAAGTCTTTCATTTCAAAGTCAGCCACAGCATTAAGTTAACCTGCATGAGATCAGACCAGATATCATTGTTGATAGTTGCCCAACAAAGATCCTACACACCTCACATATACAGAGAACTGCAACTACACCATCTGCTTTACAAGTCTGTTACTAGTTTCTCAGCCCACTGCCTGTGCAATGATATTACAAAATCCAGTTACATGGCATGCAAGAGAAGTCAAAGCCATCAATGGACTTCATTCTAGTCTGCTTCATGTATCTGATGCTATTCAGTACCAGATACTCCGATGCCTAGGATACTTACGCAGCCACCTATTTACTTACACAATGTCTGCAACAGACAATACCTGAAAGTAACTATGCTGCTTTCCTAGAAAGGCCACAGTTTTTCCCTACTTTTAACAACAGAGAAAAAGTAGATCTCTATAACCTTAATTTAAACTGTAAGTAAGAGAAAAGCCTTTGTATCTCCAGGACTGGCACAGCAGGATCTGTAGTTTGCACCACAGGATTGCAAGTCTAAACTGTGAAAGATTCTTTCAGTACAGACTGAGCCAATCCAGCCTTGCATGTGTCCACCAATGCTAAAAGCACACTCAATACCTGCATTGCATGAATTCAGGTTTCTTACAAACACATTCTGCACTACAGCAAACTTCATGTTGCTTATGCAGTGCCAACTTTGTGTAAGAAGCAGAAGTCATTGTAACAGCCTGCTCAAGTTCCTTTCCCACACAGTATGCTAGATTAGACATCTGCAATCTTTCAAGGCTTCAGACTCAGTACCAGATAGGCAATGTGCTAAGAAGTTACATAAAATCCATCATACAGAGCTTTATGTGACTAACAGACTAAATCTATGGAAGTAACTGCAGATAATGCTGCTTACAGGGCTAACAAATATCAAACTTAAGCCTAAATTAAGTCTTTACTTTCAGGCTTTGCATTACCCAGAACACAGATGCAGTTCCTGCAACAGCCCTAACCATTACAGAAGAATCCTACCAAAACTTCATTTGATAAGATCTGCTCTGGCAGGGGGTTAGACTAGACGATCTTTCTAGGTCCTGTCCAACTCCTAACATTCTGTGTGTGTGATTCTGTGTGTTAAGTGTATCTATAGGGAAGTTACACAGGCATATAAACCCATTACTTCCACGTGGAATCTAACACCAGGCCCAAGACTGGTCAGATGACCAGAAAGTTTTTTCTCATCACAAAAGCTGATGAGCAGGCTGCTTAAACAACAAAGGTTGGAAGTACTGTAAGCCATCTTATATAACATACAGCCCCCAAAACAGGGACAGCAGGAGCATTCAACTATCTCCTAAAAGCACAGTGTTGAAGAATATAGACAGTACACAAACTCATTGGTCAGCTCTGTCTTCATATGTGTGAAAACCAACACCCCAAACTGCATCAACTTCTCACTTGCTTAGCAATGCTGAAAGGCATGCACTTTGTTTCTTCTTCACATGTAGTTTATGAAAAAGAGGTAAGATTCTCTTTCAGTTCATGAAAAAAAAAAAACCAAACCCAAAAAACAAAACCCCATGTGTATATTTTAACACTCCTTTAGATGTTAGGGAGCAATAGCTTAAGGGTTTGACTACAAAAGAAACCTTTCACTGTTCCATCAGTTGTTTCTAAAAAGTAAGACCAAAATATCTGAAATAGCCAACAGAAATATTTTAGCCTAGGTTTTTTTTTTTTCCTAAGGAGAAAAGGTTCCTATGATCACAGGACAAGGGGTAACTGCCTTAAGATAAAGGATCATTAAAGATAAAAGATTCAGATTAGATACAAGGAAGAAATCCCTCACTATGAGGGTGGGGAGGCTCTGGCACAGGCTGCCCAGAAAAGCTGTGGCTGCCCCCTCCCTGGCAGTGTTCAAGGCCAGGTTGTATGGGTTTCGTGCACCCTGGTCTAATGGAAGGTATCCATGCCCATGGCAGGGAGGTTGGAACTAGATGGGCTTTGAGGTCCCTTCCAACCCAAAACATGTTATACTATGATTATCATAATGAATTTTCCATTTTTCATGGACAGTTCTGCAACAAAATTATTAATTCTTCTACTTTCAGGCTAGAAAGCAAACCTTCACTTTACTTACACAAAGACCCTTATCTTCCAGCTGCACATTATGAAATTCTAATAGTCTACTCCATGCCAAATTATAACAAATAGATGTTTAGTCATATCAGAAGTGTCCTTTTAATTCTTCACCACCCCTCCTGACACTCTACTCCATGTCTCAAGACTCAGTTGTTTTTGTTATACTCAGAGTAAAATCTAAGCTGGCATACTGATGAAGGTTTCCTTTCTCTGTTTCCACCTAAACCAGTTTACCCAACCATGTGTAAGGACTGAAGAAATTATGCAAGTTTTGCATGTGTGAATACTGCTCTAAATGTGATTTCAGATAAATCTATGTCATTCACGGGGTAAACTTCATATTTCTTATGAATGTTTAGAATAAGTGAGCTACAACCACTACTGCTGGAGATCAACTGTTTCTTCTTTCAGTCAGCTTAAAAAATATTCAAAAGCAAGTTTTGCTAAGGACTGAAACATTTGCCTTGGTCCTGTTCATATAAAAATTTTCTCATTCTGCTTACACAAGAAAGATGTTACATATTCCACTCCTGTTTAAGAACTACTTAGTGAACAGAATGATAAGAGATGTGTGCTGAAGAAATACTTAAGTGACCTCTAAAGGAGAGGTTCCCTTTTTCTTAACTATGTGACCATTCTTATTAAGTCTGCTCTGCTAACTGCTGGCCTCTTCTGTAAAGTAATCAACTTCTCAGCACCACCAGAAATCTGTCCCAGCACATAAAAGTGGACCAGAAATGTAGCTAGAAAGGGGAAGTAAGGTGGAGATGTAACCTCCACCTCTTGGTGGCAGCATGTATTACACCAACTCACTTCTTCCATGGAGCTATATACATCTAGGAAAGGACACCAAGAAAACATTTCCTATATGTTACAAATAAGTATTGAGGCTAGTTATAATGTTATTTGAGATAGCAGACTCATTTGTTTCTGGGAAAAAAGTCACAAGAAGTTTGCCCCATATTGCACTGAATTAGTATTTTCAGCTAATATAGCTCTCCAAACCCTGATCTTTATGAAGAAAACTTTTGGTTCACCTTCATAATAATCAGATGCATGCAATAACTGAAAAGTAACCTATTAATTTATATTCAAAAAATACTTCAGCTACCTTAAAAAGTTTTTGAAAGTGACTAACCGCTCAATTTTTCAGTGCAACATCTATAGGCTACAGAAAAGGCTGAAACATATCTATCTATATACCTATATCCATCTGTATTTTTCTGTTTCTTAGATCAGCAATCCTGACTGTATTTATTCTAACATCCCTAGGTGTCAGAATTTGGAAAAAGCTGCCCTGAACAATATCTTCAACACAGTAACATAGCAATAGACTTAGACATTGGAGACCTGGTACATATCTGAAGACTAAAGAAATACTATTCATACTCCTGATTAATTACTTAGATGTAATACTTCACCTACAGGTCATTTACAAGTGAGGCAGAGGGTTCCCCTCTCCATTCTTACCCACTTCAGAGCACTCTCCTGTCTGCTCTACAACTGTTACTATTTGACCCACTAACACAGGAGATGTAAAAAAAAAAAAAAAAAATAGGGAAAGCTAATTAGAAAACTAGAAAGAGAAGGTAAGATTATTTAACCTTAACTGAAAAGCAATTGTCCTTCATGCCTCAGTTTGCATATACATAAATCTTACACATCAGAACAAAGAATGTAAACAGAGTTTCAAAAAACTGTGAAGACTTTCTGGAGTACTAGTCACCATCATGAGCATAAACCTAAGATACATTAAAAATGTCCATTCTCTGTCAACAATCACACATAAAAAGAAAAAGTTACATGCATACCTGGTTTGCAGAAGTCTAGTCACTTTGCTTAGGCAGCTGACACTTTGGTCTCTCAAAGATTTTCTAATCCTTTCATCCAATTTGGTACAAGAGAGATTATTTCGAAGTGGAACATTGTTGCCATTTCTTGCTCTTTCTATTTGTCCCCCTGTTGTGCCATTTGAAGCTTTTGGTGTACCCCCACACATTTTTTTTTCTACAAATCCTCTTGTAATGCTCCCTCAAAGAGACTAAATACCTGCTGAAGAGATACAGCCTCGAGCTGATTACTATAGATCAGCTACTAACAATGGTAATTTACCATCAGCTTTCATCCCTATACAGGAACACAGTCTGTTGAATTTCCCATTAGGGGGAAAAAAGTCAAAAATATCTTCATATATTCTATAAGCTATTAATGCAGAAAGACAGCTGTAGCCAATGTACCACTGCAATTATTCCAGACAGAGGAGTAGCCATGACTTTCAACTTTCAGAGACCATTGTAGACTCGGTCTTCTCTTGCTGCTGTCAGTTTTTCCTACCAAGGCTGGTGCAAAGCTGTAGCAGATACAACAGCTAATACTGACTTTAACTATGTTTGTTTCCTGGTATGTGATTAGGTAGCTGGCAATTATGTAGTCACAAGACTGAACCATATGGCCTCTTAAAAAAAAAAAAAAAAAAGCACAGGTTGCTTTTGCAGTGACTCGCTCTTACTTGCAGGGTTGTCTTAACACTGGCTACAACACCCTGTTAATGGCTCTCATGTGAGCAAGTGTCATCTGACAGCCCCTAGCAACCTCATAGAGCTTAGGAGCAAATAAGAATCTGTCATCATTGCCATATGCTTATCAATTTAAAAAAAAAAGCCACCAATACTAAGGAACACACTAGATATTCTTCACTGTGATGCTTTTACTTTTAGGGACAAACAGTATTTACACTTTGCTGAGAATCTAACGCTTCTATTTTGAAAAGCTTTTCTAAAGTAAGTAGAAAACAGCGATCAAATCTATTTTAATATTAATTTAAATCAATATTAATCAGAATTTATAGCTACATGCATACCAAAACAATTTAATAGCAGGACTGATGAAAAAACCTGTAACAAAATACCACTAGCCAAGAAATTTTAAGTTTTTTAACGTAACAAAGGAACCTGATGTTTTGTTTAGGCCAAGGTAATTCTACTGAAGAACAAAGTCTTCTTTGCATTCTCTGCCTTAAGTTATCCATACCAGTGGGCTCACAATTCCTATCTTAAGTGGTTCCTCCCCTCCCACCAGTAACATTTTAGACATTTTGTGACAGTCATAGTGCTATTTCCTTTCCAGATTAAAAAGGGAAAATAACTTTGCTTATGGTCACTCAGTTGAGTTGGAAAACACAGTAAGATTTCAAGACCTAATGCTACGTGCTACCTACTAAATAAATAGTGCAGCACCTTTCTTAAAAGGTATTTCATCATCTCAGTAAACCCCAACCTCTAAACACTGGACAAAAGTCAAGCACAAAACTAGCTGGGTTGAAGAAGTAAGCCTGTAGCAATAAAACAAAGCTCAGTTTCAGCTCCCAGAGTAGTGACAAATACCAGATCACAACCACTCCTCCTACCATGTGAAGGAACTGAGTGAAAAGCTTTGGCCTATTCTCAAGTTAGTCAATTGATTCCTAGCCCTTATCTCATTGAGGACTACTTTAAACTCCAAGGTTTATGATGCTCCTAGTCACCTTTGAAGTGAGAATGAAACAAGCAACTGATGGCCAGGTCCCTACTAAACCCAGCAACTGATTGCCTTCACTTCTGTCCTCATTTCCCCAAAAGAAAACCAGAACATCCAATTAAATGACTGCAGTACTGGACTCACGTCAGAGACTAGAAGTATAAACTCCTTCAATCTCACTAAACAGACACACTTCACAACGCCACCTCATACGTAGGTGAGGTCATCTGTAGAATACTATAAATCCCAAAATACCTGGGGAATTACCACTGGAAATCCACAGGAAGGTTTACGAACAAAACCAACAACAAAAAAAAAAGCAAACCCAGGCAGGAAAAATACCCTGAGTCCATGGAAGGCACAATAAAGAAAATGGAAGAAAGTGCCCCGCTCTCAAGATACAATCTTCTGAGAAACAGAGTTTAAACACGCTTTTTCTAGGCTATGTGACAGCATGTCACCTGCTCTGTTTGTAGGTCATTTCCTGTCCTTCATCTCCACTACAAGACAACTGCCTAAAGGATTTCAATTCAAGGTAATACTTTAGCAAGAAAATCAGGGGTAGGGGAAAGAGGAAATATATATGATAAATTTATCCATTTTAATAATAATTTTCTGTGTGAGTTACAGCTGTCCACTAAAACTTAATCACCATTTTCAAACCTAACAGAATACTTAACAGAACCTCCATGAGGTTTTATTTCACAAATAGCTTTTAGAAGCAGGGTAGACAAGCAGAAGAAATCAGAAAGTTTGAATCTTACCTGCTGTTTCAGTGAACATTTGTTTTTTGCACAGTAGACACTTAGAAAAACTGATACACAAAAAATGCCTACAACGCAGACATTCAGGATGAGTGCCAAAACACATTTAAAGGTGAAGTGGAATCTGTTTTGGAGTGCTTAATGATGAATTTCCCTCTTAGTCTGTTGAGCAGCTTATGTGGAAGATGTAGGGTCCCTTCCTCCCTCCTAATTTAAAGTATTTACCTTGCCTTATTCCTTCTCTTCTTTAAAACCCTGGATATGGAAGAGTTGTATTGATGCCACACCATGTTCTTTTTACATGGTGGTTTAAAGTAGTTCTAATATGGTAAAGCACTATTAACCTCAGATGAACCACCTGTTCAAGCATGATACATAGCTACTAGTTTCACACAAGTTAGGCAGGATACATTGCAGATTAGTCATACAAGTAAAGGAACATGTTATGTTCAGTACTTCTCCCTGTTTAGGTTTTCCTGTAGAAAAAGTTCTGTGCGATAACTATATCAGAATTCTGTACAGAAAGGGTTTTGAGAATTTTTTGTTTTGGTTTGCTTTTTTAAAGTTAATTCTGTGTGTTTGTTATGTGAAAAGCAAACCCATATTGGATATATTTGTTCACCGAAAAGACAGAATTCCAGACTCCCTGCTTAGGGAAAGGGACTATACTAGATTTTTGCAAAATTGGAAGCATTTCTCATCATCTTTGTTGCTAAAAATCAGTATCATTACACATGCACAAAGTGACCACAAAACCCACCCACACCTGATACTGGCTAACACTCAGGTTAAAGGCACAATGTATCACACACATCAGGTGTCAGCAAGCTTCAAGAACAGCCTACTAAAACAGCATTTCACAACTCAGCCAGCTTTTGAGAGTTTGGCTTCACAGTTCACTGGCTTACATACAAACCAGATATTTGAGAGCTAGGTTTCATACAGTGTCTCAGTGATAATGAACGAAAACTAACACAAAACCTAACCAAACAAAAAAAACCAAACAAAAAAAAACCCAAAACCAACATGAACAATGTGTTTGAAGTAGGACCATACAGAGCACAGACAGTGCTCTTGGTTGCCAGCCCCAGAAATGGAATTCCTCATTAGCAAACAGAAGAGCTCAAGACTTGTAATTGCCAAAAAAAGTACATATACATAGTTATGAAAAGTGTGGATTTTTTTTAAATTAAGACTTTAAACAAAGAAAAAGTGCAATAAGGTTAGTACACTGGATCCATAATCTAGTCCAATCTTCAGTACAGAAAACCTTCCTTGGTTTAATCAACTTTCCTGCTTCCATCGAGTGTTCTTTAGAACTTGCTCCCATTAATAATCGCTATAATTTCAAAGAACTGAATGTTTACTTTTTAATTTAACAATCTTTAGGGTACAGATTTGTGATTTTGTTGTTTTTTTTTTTGTTTTAGGGGTTTCTTTTTGACAGGGGTGGTGTTTGGGTTTTGGGGGAGTGGGGAGGAGTTTTTTTTGTTTGGGTGTTGGTTTTTTTTTTAATTCTAGTAATCAATTCCCAGGTTTCATTGGAGCCAAACAGTTGAGCCAAACAGCAGCAGCAGCTGGATGGGAGCAAGTGATGCTCGGTCCAGTGTCTCTGCTGAGCACCGGGGCGCAGGCCGCCCAGCCGGCTGGGCCACCCCACCTCTTCCTGCACGCAGCACTGGGGCTCAGCTAATGCATCATTCCCATGTCACTTGTTCCAGCAGCGCCATGTGACTGGGCCAGAGTCCAGGAACACAGCTACTAAATACAGACACTGCCAAGGCACGTCTGAGAACTGCCTCTGCCAGAAAACGAGATGAATAGAAATCCCTTATCCTACCAGCTTTACTGCCTTGGCCTTCCCCCACCTTCTCTCAAACTGAAGGAAGAGCTACACATTGCACAGCTGAAGGAGGATTTTGAGCAATAATGCAAGGGAGAATCTGGTATTTGTAAAACTATACCAACTCTTGTTGTATTTCAGCACTGTATGAAAGTACTAACAGATCTCAGATCATAGCATCTCCTCATAAATGAGCAGAGGCCAGCACAGCCATCACATCGCCACCACACTTCAGGGGAGGTATCCCAAGGCATAGGTTTGGTTGCCTGCTCTTTCCTCTTCTTTCTCTCTCTTCCGTAAAGCCCTACTTTTTATTAATTTTTCTATTAAGAAACAGTCTTTATGCAGCTTTCAGACCTCTGTTCAAAGGAGTAATGTTGTAATATGAAAACAGAAAACATAACTAAGAAACAATATTATTTGACATAAGTAAATATATATTAATGCCAACTGATACAGAGGTATGAACGTTTGATGTTCAACATATCTCCCTGATGATTTTTATCTAGTTAGCTGAAAAATACTCCCTCTTCTAAAACACACAAACACCCTCACTCAAAATAACTTAATCCACCTGCATATTAAGAGAAACAATTTCCTTACAAATTTCCTCCACTCCTGCTATGAAAACGCTTCACTCACCAGAAGGCTTTGCCAACTTGAGTGTATGTGGCATTCTCTCTTAAACCTCACAGTCAAAGTTTAGAGTACTCTCTCCAGGGGTCTGGAGAGCACCTTAAATCCCCTCCACATCCTCTCCTTGCTCTGAACATGCACTGCCACCACACAAGGTAACACTCTCAAGTGGGGCTAGAGGCAAGCACTACCCAGGGACCCCATGCCCTTCTTCCAAGGGAATATCGTTTCAGAAGGTGTCAGGTTCAACTAATTCAGAAGTGCACATTCAGCAGTATGATTTCACCAGAACTGTAAAACTTACCTAGTTCTAGGTGCATTCTCCCAAACTGATAACATGAGAAATCAAATGTATCAGATGTGGCTTTCTGGCAGTGCCAAGAGCTGATGCAGCCCAGGTTTTTTATCCACTAACATAATATAGGTGAGCCTTCAATTATCTTAAAATAGATTGTACTGAAAAGTTAGTCTGCAGTAACCAGGAAAGGAATGAATAAAAACTAATTATATTGAATATTTATGAAAATTTACTGATTTACCCAACTGGCAAGGATACAGCAAAGAACACATACACAAGAAGCCATGCTTGATCACCCAAAAGTTGCTATGGCATGGACAAAGTCCATCGCCCCTGTCTACATGAATGCCAGGAAATCCTGACTTAGATTGAATGAAGTGATAACATGGACGGATATAACGTAAGCTCCGGCATTTTTCATTACTTTTAGCCAAAAATATGTTTTGCTCTTCTTGTTGTTGTTATGATAATTTGTCTATTCCATCCAAAATACTTCCCTTAACCCTCTCTTGTAGGCAGTGCAGAAGGTAGCTTTCCAATAACTAGCACTGAATCTTGAAGGCTTCCGTACATATATTTTCCAGTTTTAAGTGAAGAGGAGTAATGTCTTAGGACCCTATGTCGATGATCAAGGTAATTAAAGCAGTTGTACCATAAAACCTTCTCAATAAAACAGACTATGCACAAACTAACGTAACAAACCACACAGTCCTGCAGCTGACTGGCATGGGCAAACCTAACTTTGTGGCAAGATGCTATGCAAGAGAGTTATGTTCTGTTTACCACCAAATGCACAGGACTTTGAATGTGTACATAGTCATTAAGTTATGAAATTGTCTCCTCCTTTAGGCTGGCCAACCACTCTAACCACTCATATCAGATTCTAAACATTTTCTCAAAAATACTGGTATTATATCAAACTTAAAATTTTATACATCCAGATTCATACACAACTATAGCTTAACACACCCAGTAACATGTTAAGATTTGGCTGCCAAATGGCAGTCTGTCAATCATGAAATAGCTAGACAAAAAAAATAAAGTCACTGAAGAGCCATTTGCAACCTTGTAATGAAATAGGAAAATGCTTCATTGAAGATTCAGGGACAGAAACTGAAATTTCAGTCAGCAAACTTATGTAGCAATTACCTATTTAGAGATATCTTTTTCCTTGTGAGAAAGTAAAATTGGCCAAGTTCCTTCAGCGTTCTCCAGAAAACATCGTGTAATGCACCTGACTTTCTCCCGAGATGAAGTCTACCAGAGCAGATTCAATAGGATCCTTCTTAACAATTACAGATTCAGAACAAGTTCATTAAAAAACAAACTCCCACTTTTTTTCTAGCCAAAACAGGGCCCATGGACACAAGTAACAAAGTCTACACTGTAGCAAACTTCATGTGCTTCAGTATTCCAAATGAAAAGCCAGTCACTTTAATCGTATTTTTAGTTCACATGCAAACACCACATTTTAATGCAATTACTTAAGTGGTAAACAAAGCTTAATCCAAAGGTCTGACATTCTAACCAGGTGGGTTTTTCTTTACCAAAAAAAAAAAAAAAAGCCACCACATCAGGCAGATATGTTATCAGTGTGTACACAGGCTCATTGAGTTAACTGAATTTTGTTTAAAAAAAAACAAACCAAAGAACAACAATTTATGTCCACTATAAAATACAGTGTTCTGTTCTCATTTTCATGTCTGCTGCATATCTACCCCAGACACATGATTCAGTTCAGTTATACACAGACATTTTACAGTTACCAAATGCCACCATAAAACATCATACAGAACTAGCCAATTTCCAAATATGCATTACATTCCTGATTCCATTCAAAAGCAATCCCAAACATATTCCTGTCTGTAAAATTAGGCACTGGAACTTCTGATTTGAAGTTTAGCACCTGAATTGTTTCTGAACTAAACTGTACTCTGATCCAGTCCACAGTGGATGACTTGACTCATACCCTTGAGTCTTCCAAATACTAAGTCATCAGGTGTTACTCACACACTCTCTAGAACATGGAATTATATGTGAAATTGTTTTAGCTCTTAGTAAGCATGCTGTGTAGCAGCAGTCAGACGTCATAAATTTCTTTATAACCAGAGAGGGTTAATGTTTCCAACTCAAACTTGATGTGACTTAGAAACTTTTAACACTTGGTAAGGCAGAGGCTGGCACTTCTGAAGCTGTTTCAGCTGGCTACCATGTGAGAGCAACCTTCCTCCAGTCTAAGAGCCAAAATCAAGTAAAAACTCAGATGCATGGCACTACAGTTGTCTGCCAAGTGACCTCAGGAGTTTACATTTCCCAGCTCATTATTCCAGCCTCCTCAACACAGCTGAGGACTAGAGCTTATGAGCCCTCCATAACTGTTTCTTTCCCTAATACAACCTCCTGGAACAGGGATTTATATCACTGATCTTTACACAGACATGACCAAGGAAGGCTCCACCACTCTCTATTAACACTCCAGCAAATAATCAACTTCAGCACAGAAGAACACAATAGCATCTTGTACAATGCAGCCATTTACCAAGACCAGAGCCTTCACACACAGGGGTAACCCTGCACCTGTACATCTGGGCAAAGCTGTTTCTGCACCTCACTTCTCCATTGAGCCTGCACTCCAGGTCACCAACCTTCCTTTCTGGCACCTTCACAGATCTCTAACAAGTTTCTTTAACCCAGTCATGTTAAACAAGCCAGGACTTCAGAAACAAAAGACTCATAACTTTTCCTATGGTCGGACTTGTCTTAAAAATCACAGCCCTTTGTAGAGTGTAATTTAGAAAGCAGAGTGTGAAATGTGAAGATTTGAGAAAGTCATTTTGTGGGAACACGGAAGGAAAAAACAACTAAAGATGACAGATACAAGCATTGATCTGATCAGCAACAGTTGTATGAGCTCTTGTGCCCACACAGAAAAACAGACACAAACACTTGACCTGCTTCAAACTACATGTTCAAGCATCTGCAGATCACTCTCTAGGGTTTCTTTCAAAAAGATCATCTAATGTGCTCTGATCAGATTTTCTGAACCCCTGAAGCCATGTATTCACACAATTGGCCCCCAAGAATTGAGACATTTCAGTTAATGTATCATAACTGGATTCAGAATTCAGTGCAAAGCCTCTGCACAGAAATTCAGAGCATCAAGGTCATTTAAGCCACTGTCATCTTTCATAAAGGTCAGCTTTTATTGTCATTAAGTTTACTAAGAGTTATTACTGTAAGTAACTTCCTGACTTCAAAATTAGCAATCTGAACACTTTAGTGCTTTATAGGTTGTAATGAAGTGCCAATATCAAATTGAGCTCATTAGCACCTCTAATAGAAAAGTAAAAAAAAAAATTGTCAGATTGTTTACTTAATACAGCTGATTTCATTAGCACAGGTTTAACTCCCCTGAGCACTGACACAGTGAAAACTCAATGACTGAAGTTATTAAGCAGGTATTCTTTATTTCCAGTGCTGAGTGTATAGGGGATCCCTCCACCCAATATACACACCGAAAGTAGGAAGGACTAGGCTTATATTGTTAAACTATATGTACATTCATGACATTCCCTGTAAATTGGTTACATATTCAACACCTTTCTGAGAAGTCACTATCATAGGTTCCCACCTACTATTGCATACCCATTTCAGTTTCTGGGTGGTCGCTGGTGATCTACTGATGAAGGCTTGTAGTCTTCCTTGGCTTTAAACTTTCACCCTGACTGCTTTATGTAACTGCGAGAAGCTCAAACTGTTTTTCTTCCCATGTGCATCAGCTCATTCACTCTTTAAACTCAAGGTCACTCTGCTTTCATATTTTAGGGATGTTCCCCTATTTTTCAAGCACAGCTGTGCCTATGTATATAACGCCAATGTTACACACCAGCTTCTCTATCTCAACTTCCCCTTTTTCCCAACCAAGCAATTCTTGCTTTCACAGGTCAAGACGTCTTTCACTTTATAAGTCTAACCATACACTGGCTAAAATATGGAACACCCCATAAATTTTAGTTTTCTGTATCATCACCTTGTAGGACAACAGTTGAAGTGTACTGTATGGAGGTGAGAACATGCTGCAGAGAAATCTCCATACTGATTCAGTAATTACATCACACACATCTCAAGTTTCACTTCAGCACAGTCTATGGAAAGTCACGAGTCAGTTCTAACAACAGCAAGTGTGATGTAAAGCCCTCGTGGACATTCATCAGGACAATTCTTAAGAATCTCACCAATACCCAGGAAGCTTGCCCACTGACTGACAACATAGTTACTTTGGCTGTTGGTCATGTGAAAGCACCTGCACTTGACCTAACTGTAGTGGGGAAGGCACAGGCACTATTACTCTCAGTGTCTCAAAGGAAAGCTTTGCCTGGCAGTTGGCACAGAAGCTTGTCTTGTGACCTCAATCTTGCACATAAAAATATGACATTGCTATGACATTTAAACAACAAATGCATATAAATAGGGCAAAGTGATGTGACAAAGGTAGCAAACACCGTTCAGGTGAGGGGAAAGCAGAACTGAGAAGAACCTGAGCCTTAAGATGAAGAAGGGGAGGCAGTGCACACACAGAGAATATGATTCACGACAGGCAAAGTTGAACAACCAGGTCCATGAGTTAAGTCAAACCAGCAGTAACTTGACACCATCACAGGTAGCACATGCAAAAATGCAGAGGCATCTGCTGTCCTCACAGGAGGACAGCCCAATTCAAAGTCCTTTTTTCCTCACTCTATCAAGCCTCTTCGCCACCAGCCCACAGAATTGCATTCCTCATCTTTTGCTTAACAAAGTGTGCCCATGGAAACCTTCAAACTGCAAATACTGATAATTAGCATAGTGTAACATTCTTGCAATCCTTTGTCTCAGTGGCATGCAAGATGACAGTGTGCTCTTAACCAAGGGTGTAGTTAGTAGAAACAACAATTGACAAATACAAAACACAACACATGGCCCTAAAACCTGAGTCTTCACTTCAGAAACCAATGAAAATTACATCTTTTCAGGCTCCTCTGACCCCAGCTATTCTGTTGTACCTAATCTCTCTGGGTGTTCAGCCTGCTGTTACTCACCCATCCCTGCTGACCAAAGCCACAGCTAAAGGTCACTGCCATGCACTGGAACACTTGCATCCCACAATGTCAAAGTGGGACGACATGATAACTACGTGATTACAACATTTTCGTCAGTTCTCTATCTTCCCTTCCACTCAAGTTTTAATAAAGTTATTCTGCTACTTCAGCTAAGTTTACATAGAAGAGTTACAAAGTTTACATGAAGCCAGCTTCTACTGGTAATAAAGCTCTGCATCAGCTTTTTAAAAAGTTTCTCTACTAATTTAGCTTTTATGAATCAGTGTCCACATTTTTCAGCCCCAAGTAGCTTGACTTTCTCACTCACATCAATACATTTACATCACCAGACAAGTATGCCCCTACAGCATTAGTATCATTGCTTTTGATTGTAGCATAGTCTGCTTTAAGTTTTGCTACAGAAAGGGAAGGTAGCTCCAGGGCTTTCTGTCGCTGTTACTCCTGGAACCATTTTCTACTAAGTACAGTATGTGGCAGAGTACTTGCCTATAGCCTAGGACATGTAAACAGCAAATGTACCCTAAGAATCAAGCACTTCACTGTCCAACTGGTCATCAATTTGCCACATGGATAAGTTACTTGTAAATCAGAAATAAGGTAACCCACTGGAAAAGACAATGTGACCAGTTTAGACAAGGTTGCATCTTTTCATGGACTTAAATACCCAAGGTACATCCACTCCTTTCAGAACATCACTAGTTTATGCATTTCCACAGACTTTTCTAGACAATTGTGGTAAAAAAAAAAAAAAAAAAAAGAGAGAGAGAGAAAAGGGTTGTCCTCTTGCAACTTTAGGAGAAAATTAGTCTCAGCACAACTAGAGGAAAACCAGAGGTTGTTCACTGATGGAAGCATGTAGGTGGAAACCAAACAACTTTAATAGGAGAATGGCCTTGGTTTCCCGCAAAGCTCAAATGCTGAAGGACTCCAGGGTTTGTCTTCCTTCAGAACAGCCCCAGGCTGGAAGTGTGGTTTCCATCTCAGCAGGCCATACTTCCAATCACTTCCTCTCTTTAAGCCTTTTTCTCGAGTGAGGCCATAATAAACCTCTTTCTGCAGCACTAACTCTTTAGCTCTCTTTACTGAGGGAAGTCTAATGCCAGAGCAGAGGTATAATACTGCACCTTAAGGATCATCTGCAGCTCTCAGTGAAGAGGTGTGTGCCTTAGACTTGGTGTTTTAACTTTCCCTGCCCCCATACTCAGAGCTGGCCCTGGCCTGTGCTGCCCTCCCGACAGCATGTAAAATCATCATTTTCTTCCAAATGCTTTTTGAAGGGTTTTACAGACAGATATTTAATGATTCTTCTACATGTGAAAGATGTACGGGGTACTCAGTAATGTTATTCCCGTGTAAATGTCTATGAAGCTGAAAGAAGCTCAAGAGAAACCCAATTAGGCTACAAGAACTTACTGAGGAGTGTTTCATTTTAAAAAGGTAAAACAAACTGACATGCAAGCAGACTCAGAACTCACTGAGCCTTTCTTTCCTTTTTCAGAAGGTGGAACATTGCAAGGCTGGTAATAAATGGTGTGAAATAATGCTTAGCAAGTAGGATCTCACCAAGCATTTCAGAGCTATGACCAAAGGAATTACTAGTATCAGCTGCCAAACAAATGATCTCATATACCAAAGCTAACAAACTGTTACCAGATAGATATCCTGCAGTTACAACATGACATCCGCTCCATTATAGACACCAGAAGAAGCAGCTGACACTTAAAGCTGAAGAAACAGCCCATTTGCAAGTTTCAGGCACAGCTGAAATAACACAACTTCTTGGGTTGGTTTGTTGGGGTTTTTTTTATAGAATCGACATAAAATGAAATTATTCCCTGTTTTACAACATTTCTTCACTAAGCATACCAATATCAAAGGAATTTCATACGAGTTTGCAATGCAGAAATTACACCTTCAGCAGTGAAAACAGATTCTTCCAAAAACTCCAATGCACTTCTTTTACTTCTTACATCCCTGGATAGAGGTACGTCATTAAAAACCACCTAACTATTGAAGACTGAAATTAGTGTGAAACCGTAGCCCTCCATTTATAAGGACGACCTCAATCTTTCTTGTTGAAAAGTACATAAAAGCACCGATTTGAAATCTCATTCTAGAATCAGGTAAACAAAATTACAAAGGAATCACTGTAAATTCAATACAATCACAGTATCTGCAACCCATATCCATTTCCTTAAAGCCACCCCCAATACCTTTCTGAAATACATGCCTAGCTCTTGAGACATTCTATTCCTGAGATACTATGTGCTTAAAAATACTCTACTTAATCACCAAGATTTAAAATTCATGTGGATGCTTTGTTTCTGCTGAGCACATGACCCTGAGCACTCAAAAAACCTGTACAAAATGCTCTAAATCAGTCTTGTAAAGGAAATAACATTTGATAAGGAAATGAGAAATATTGGGGCTGCGGGAGTTTAGCCACACAAATACACACTTCTCACACAGGGAGTAATTAGGATTTCCTCGGATCATTAGAGGTTAAAAAAGTATACTGAACTACAGTCACTCAAATGAATCTGTTGTAATGTGCATGTGTGCATATACACTTGTATTTTTACCTATGCATCGCACACATATATGCATGGACACAAATATAGGCTTAATAGTTAAGGGATGCAAAGAAATCCACGTACAAAATTGCTTAGAACAAGCACAATATAATGTCACTAACACCCATCTGTTGTCCTGCTGGTTTATAGTTTCTCTTTAAAAAAAAATCCAAAAAACTAGTAATTAAGATATTCTACAATTCTAACTGCTGCCATTCTACCACTTCATACCTCCATGATTTCTAAGTGAAGTGCAGGCAACTAGAAAGCCCTACTTAGCCCAGTAATTCTATATTAACATCTTCACCTCACGTTTACTTTCTCCTCACCCAGCAAGTACAGATTGTGTTACATGAACATTCAACGCAGCCCAACAGACCTAGATCCGACAAGTGAACTAATTGGTGCTGACCTGACACCCACAGTGTGTGTGCTCTGGGGTTTTACTTTTGACCAGCTGTACCTTGGTCCTGGGGACTGAATGCCCATTAGTGGTCGGAACACTCATTTCATTCATTCCAAGGAATTCAGTTTATGCATCAAATCCACTTCAGCCCAAGGAGACAACTCAGAGATTTTCTTTAAAAGAGCACTCCCAATCCGAATTAAGATGTTAATGCTCAAGCACACAAGAAATTATTTCCTGTGCCTCCACATTCAGCTACAGGCCTCAAAGGCTATGCCAACACAACCCGGTAAGCAGCATGGACCAAGCAGCATGGGCCAACATAGAGCACATAGCTTTTCTTCAGAGTCGACAAGAGGAAGCAGCACTAACACTTGGTCAAGATTTAGCTCCTGTTAAAGAAGAGGGAGCAGCAGAACAAGTACTCAGAGTGCTTGTTAGCAATAAACCTCAAGCTTGTTTGCAGGCCTTCTGCATTAGAGCTTCTCCTGGTGTTGCTGGGAAGGCTAGAAAATGCAAAACTCCCTAATAACATACGTTAACAAATGTTGTCAAACTAAATTAATTTCAGGAGGTATTATCTATTAAAGGGATTTTTTGTGTGTGTGCATGTGTGTGATTCTGCTATTTCTCTAGGTAAGGAAGGTGTGTGAACATTTAAGCTTTCAAGATTTCATAACAATTAAAAGTTCAAGGATACGGACAGTTACTGGCCTTGCAGGGCTGCTTAAGAGCACTCTACACAGCATGACATACTGATCGTGAAGGGACCTCACTAACCAAAACATGCAGAGGGAATAAAACTAACTAAAATCCTTAAAATTACAGCCTTGCCATTAAACCAAAAAATGATCCTGCTGCTTTGACTGAAGAGTGACCAGCAGCATATGCTTGCTACATATTAAGTCTTCCCCATTTACTTAGGTCCAGACATATCTGTTCAACAGAAGGTGTATTAAAAAACATTGTAGCAGGGCTTCTAAGACCCAGAAAATATGTTCCCACAGAGCATCAGCATATCACTAGGAAGAAAGAAAAAGAACTGCAGCACATTTAGAAGTCATAAGGCATATATATTAATGCAATATTAACAAGAAAAAATCGCAACCCACTGACATGCAAAATGCTCCAAATAACTTTATTAAATTTGCCAAAAACTAAACAGATAGTAAAGGGATGGGGCTACATAGGGGCTAAAGAGAGCAATGGAACCTATAAGAGTATTTTAATGACGAGCTTTTGAGATGTCTCATCATATAAATGTTATTCAAATTGACAACTGAGTGTAGAATATCCTACCCAAGAAATGGGAAGAAAACAAATACAAACTCTAACCTCACAACATACCCCAGATGGGGCAATCTTACTGATTTTAATGGGAGGGGCATACACACAATGCATGGAATCTACCTTCACGGAGATCCTCAAGGAACCAAATAACCTTAAAACTAGAACTCAAATTACTAGTCTCTAATACAAGTACTCTTACTTGGGAAGATTTTTAGGTACAAAGCAAAATAATTACTTACTATTTAGGTGAAAATTGTCACTCACTTCAAATACAAAAAATGCATGCTTTCTTTAAAATCAAAGGAGATATTCACCTTATGAGTTAAATTAAGTGCTATATAAACTAGTAAGCACAGCATATAGGCTCTACAGCCTTCCAAAGTTCACAGACACGAGGTGATGCATATGAATGCAGCACGAGTGCCGTGTCCTACCAGTTTCAAAGGAACCGCCTTATAACCCAGATAACCTAATGCCATTTTAATGTTGCTCCACTTTTCACTACAGTCTTGAAACTTTGGCCTCACGTTGAGCCATGGTCCACAGAGACCATCTTTAAAATCATAATGGCTCTGCGGTTGTCACCTTTCATCTTCTCATACCGGGCATTTTGTGGATCAAGGTACTTTACATCCCTCTCCTCTACTGGACTTAACAGTTTCAGGAGAGAGAGCCCGGATTCCGACTCGAACCTGTATGATATGTAATCACAAGGCAGGCCAACTTCTGCAGAACAGACAGAAGAAAGGCACAGAGCTTACCGGGCACGCATGTGATGCTTACCGGGACTGGTTTGGTCTTGTAAGCAGAACAGATGCTGAAAGTAACAAAGCTCCAAACCACCAGCCTGAGCAAAACGCTGTTCCCGAGGGTTTAGAAAACAGCAATAATTCAGCATTATGTGACGATTACATATTCAAGCCTTGAAGTAGCAACAGCTACTAAACGCACCTTTAAGGACTCGCACTATCACAAGAGCAGTGAAAGGTACCCAAGGCTCGCCAGGTCACCGGGCTACGCACGCGTATTTAGGTCACAAGCCGTTTTTCCATTTCCCTGCGCTCATGAGACCCGAACACGAGTTACCACAGCAGAGCAGTCACCACGACCGAAAAGAAAGAGAAGGCCCGGCGCCGCCGAGGGGCCGAGCTGAGAGCGCCCCACGGCTCCCCAGCGCGCCGCTTCCAACTCGTATAAAATGGCTGAGGGCTCCAACGCCGGGTAAAGGCAGTGGAGGACCCACCCCGGCGCGGCTGTGCCCCCCGCCACCCCTNGATGAGGGCTACGGCACACCTGCGCTGGGGCCTCGGGCAGCGATATTCTCGCTCCCTGCTGGCCTCTCCGCCATCTCCACCGCTGCCTGGTAGTCCCTCGTGGCCGGGGCGGCCCCCGGGGCCCATGTGGACCTCGACTACGGCGAGGCCGGAGCCGCCCTGCCCCCGCCGCTCACCTGAAGGCGGGCCCCTCCCCCGGAGCCCGGCCGTGGGGAGCCGCCGCGATGCCGCCCCTTTTGTTGAAGAGCTTCTGGAGCAGGGTGGGGGCCATGCTGCCGCCCTGCCGTCGCCCCTGCCGGCTGGGGCCCCACCTCGCCTGTTGCGGAGGCTGAGCGGGCG
>VXBZ01005797.1:194363-216238 GCA_013399135.1 Heliornis fulica
TCTGCTACTCAGAAGAATAGAATAGGAAACTCTTTAAGATGATTTGCCTTTTATTGACTTTCAGTCGTCTAATTTGTTTTCATTCCTGTATTAATTAGAATTAATATATTTACATTTAGCTTCCGGTAGAGTGATGTTAACTAATTGACTGTGAGGCTGATGAGAAAACAGGAGCATTAACTGATGGCAGCTCCTAGGAGTGAGAAATAGCTCCCAGAGAAGCCAGTTTGTGAAAAGATGAGAATTTGACGCAGAATCAATTTATCAACTATTACAAGATCTGTTAGCTAGTCAAGTTTCACTTCCTTCAGTGAAAAGATGTACGGATTTTGATTCAGTGATTGCTTATAGTGTCTTTATAAATAGCTATCATTCATGTGCATGTTAAAAACTACTGTCTTAGTAAAATTGGTGTTCAAGAGAATGAAGAGTGAGGTTGGTGTACATGCTTGGCATATGCCAAATAAAACCAATATAAGCCTCCATAAACTGGTCTTTTTCATATAGTTTTGATTGAAGAAGCTACATGTCTCTGTTAAAATAGACATTAAATAAGTATGTACATCTAAATTTGACTTTAATATATGTGCCTGTGATTTGCTGTGGGTTTTTTTTTTAATTTGGCAGAAAATGGATGTGGCATTTTTGGTAGTCTTTGGCAGAATCTGCCTTTATTCCCCTAAATCTTTATTGACTGTGGAATTCATTATTTGCAGTAACCTTGTTAAAAAACTAATGCAACCCTGCCAGCAATTGCCATGGAACAACCCCAAAATACAAAATACAAAAAAAGAAAACCAAAACCAAGTCTGAAACAGTCATTTTCTTTGCCCTGTAATGCTCAGCACATCACCATGCCAAGGTTGAAACTTGAAAATATGTCCTGTTTCTCTCTCTGTAATTTCAGTTGGACGCATTGTCTTTGAATTATTTGCTGATGTTGTACCTAAAACTGCTGAAAATTTCCGTGCGTTATGTACAGGAGAGAAAGGAACAGGGCCTACCACTGGGAAACCTCTTCATTATAAAGGATGCCCTTTCCACAGAAGTAAGTTCTATGAAATCCTCTGGTTTCCTGTTAGTAACAGAAGACCTCTGTTACTGGTGTTTGAAATAATGTAAAATAATTACTTTGGAGCATATATTCCAGGAAATAATTTGACTGAAAGTAAGTTTTTGATCCTCCTAATTACTATGTTTTTAATCATGCATTGACAACAGTAAACAACAAATGTTCTATTAAGTTAGTAATAGTAGAACTAGGCTAATATGAATTGTGAACAGGTTGAAATGGATTTCAAGTAAAGGGTTAAATGAAGGGGGTACTTAGGGAAGACTTGATAAATAAAAGGGGGAAACAGGGATTGCTCCTCATCTCTGAATTGTTTTTCTTTGTGCCTTTCCTGCTTTGCTGCTGTATTGTATAATTATTTTCTTTTACAGTTATTAAGCAATTCATGGTCCAGGGTGGAGATTTCTCAAACCAAAATGGCACAGGTGGAGAAAGTATATATGGTGAAAAATTTGAAGATGAAAACTTTCACTATAAGGTACTGTACAGCTGTCTTCAGTTTTGAAGTTTCAGTGATTTTAATTTCTCTGCAAGTTCAGAATCAGGGCTCTATAGTCCAAGGTTAACATATTTTTAAGCAGTGGAAAGGATGCAGCAAAAAAGTCCCCACACTAGTTTGTCCTTAATGTCTTTCTTGAATACAGAACATAGACGTGTATGAAGACATACAAAATGAGGTCAACCTCATTAAGACGAAGATAACCATAGTTTAAATTTTCTTTTTAATTGCACTGTCAGAAATTAATTTGAAACACTATTTTATTTTACAAAAGTGTGGCAGATCTTTTCACTGAAGCATATACAGCATGTTAGTCTTAAACAGATTTTTTTTAAAATATACTGATAATATACATAATATTAAATGTGAGAGATACCTTTCTTGTTTCAGAAGTGGAGACTTGCTGGTAGATTGCAGAATTAACCCAGAGGAAAATTTAAAAGAACGCTTTTCCCCCATTACAGTTTTTCAGTGATATAAAAAGTATTAGGCAATTTATGAATGGCATTTTTTTCACTCAGAAGGTTGGATAAAGCTGCTGTGAACAAAGCATGTTTTTGAATATGCAGAGGTCTCAGTTTGAGGATGTCATTTAGGAGATGCTGACTTTGGTAGTAGAGTTTGGTACACCTTCCCCTCCTGTTCCTTATTCCACTCCTTTACCAGAGCTCAGTATTTCATTACTAGCAACCAGTAGTGCAGTCCCACAACTAGTTCTATCAGCCCAGCTGTGGGAAGAGAGGAAGGAACTTTGCTACAAGACTAGAAAAGATCGTTTCAATAGCTTTCTGTTGGCTCGGTGCAGTTCTAGCTCTTGGCTGTACAACCTTTTCACAGAGCTCCTGAGCCAAATCCTGGTTGACAGATTCAAACTCATTGTGCTGTACAACCAGAAGAGTCAGACGGAGTTCTCTCTGCCACCAAACACTGTGTGGAAAAAAGTTTTCCAAACAGCAGGTTCTACGAAGTGGTGAAGACTATAGGGAGAAGCCAGATGCTTAAATACAGTTGTCTCAAACTAATCAGCCTCCTGTCGAGTTCTGAGGTCTGCTTCACAGCAGTTTCTGCTTCCATCCTCTCTATGCTGTCACAGTTGTTTCCACAGCCCGCCCCCCCCAACCCTCCTCCCCACAATATCACGTGTCTTAGGAAGATGACAGCTTGCATACTTCAGTCATGTACTAGTGTCTTGGTATAACATACTAACTTATGTTAAACAGATAATGTTGCACTTAATAATCTCATCAGCTCAAGGAGAAAAATATCTTAATAACTGAGTCATGCCAGTTTAACAAGAGATTCACAGCACATATGAAAGGTACATTTTTGCAGCATGAGCCAAAATAATTAGATAGTTAAAAATCCCAACAAAATTTAAAAACTCACCTCTCTAGGAAAGTGACGGAGTTAAAGAAACCTCCACCAGCCTTTAAATAGTAAAGACCACAGTCCCCTAAAAGCCACTCTGTGAGGAGCCTTTATAAAAATAACAATACAAACCAACTTCAATTTTACACTGTCAGGTTATAAGTGGTTTGGTTATTTTGAGGCTGGTGGTTTTGAATAACACAGTGAGGAACTTGACATATCTCTTGGGTGATCTGTCTGAACTCGGCTGCTGTGCAAGAGGTTGAGTGCACAAGCAGCAGACAGATGTTACAACATCAAGTCCTACATGTGGCTCTGCTTTGCTAGGTGGCAAGCAAAGCTGCAGAGCGAGGCATTTGCCCTCTTCAGTCATGATAGGTAAAATTAGTTGCCAACTTTACGTAATTGGTTTACTGGCTTGTCCTTGCTATAGATATTAATAACTTTAAGGAATCTTACATATGGTTTATACATTGGTTGTGATTTCTTTTTCCCCTTCATGCAGCATGATAAACCAGGGCTGCTGAGCATGGCAAATGCAGGACCGGGTACTAATGGCTCTCAGTTTTTTATTACAACGGTGCCTACATCTCACCTGGATGGGAAACATGTAGTTTTTGGACAAGTGATCAAAGGAATGGGTGTAGTTAAAATGTTAGAAAACGTTGAAGTAAATGGAGAAAATCCTGCTAAGGTAAGCAAAATCCAAAGCACATAGCGACGGTGTTTATTCTTCCATTCATTTCCTCTAAATATTTGGTGTAATGTTCAAAACTGTTTGTTAACCAGTTAATATCCATTTTACCATCCTTGTTAAGAGGCTTTTTCACTGTAAATTTCCCCTATACAAACCACTAATTTACTCAACACAGCTGGGAGGGTGGAAGCCTTTGTTGGAGTGAAGCTAGAAATGCTCAGCTGGAATTATAGGAGGGGTGATGAAATTAAAAAGTGGAACTCATAACCCTACCTAAGCAATCTGTAATTCTTAACAAATTTTATGTCAGAAGTTTTATTTCTGGAAAAGCCATTGTGACTTGGACAAGTCACATCACTTTGTGGTTCTCTGAAAAATTAATACCTCTGTAACTCTAAAAGACTTGGCAGTTTCAGAGTCTTCTCTCATGTAGTAGAACTTCCATGTCTTGTGTTTTGCTGCAGCTCAGCTTGCTGCCAGTTCCTCTTCCAGCCTCTGTGGAGCGTGGGTATGGTGTTCTTGGAATGCTGCTCCTCTGAAGGCAACACTTTCTGTGAGAAAAGCCTGTTGATGAGGATAGGCTAATGATGTGATGGGCTTCAGGACTCAATGCACCCAAACAACAGATGAAAAAGCATTTTTACTGAATTTCAAAGAGCACTCAAGTTCTGGCTGTTTTATTTGTCTTAAGTAAAAATTCTGTTTTTACTTTCATTTTATCAGTTGTGCGTCATTGCAGAATGTGGAGAGCTAAAGGAAGGAGATGACTGGGGAATTGTTCCCCAGGATGGATCTGGGGATGTTCATCCAGATTTTCCTGAAGATTCAGATATAGACTTGAAAGATGTAAGTATTTTTCTTTGGAAGTAGCAGTTTCACAGAATGCAAGACTTGTAGGCGATGTGAGTTACATGGTGTCTGTGATGATGTTCATTAAGCCGTTTTTCTTAAAATTTTATCAAGGTCCTGATTAAATGGTGACATTCACTTCTAGGAAAGAATGTTGTGGGAGGGAATTGCTGTCTCTTTTTTTCAGTGCTAACTGCAGCTGATTTTCCCAGTATCTAAACCCATAACTACTTAGTTACTACACTAATTTTCTGTCTTATTTGTTTCTTTTTACCTTGTGCTGCAGTGTCAAATTGCAATTGCTACATTTCCATCCTGCAGATGATTAACTTGATGTTGTATCTGCTCATTTTTTCTGTACCTCTTTAAATACCCACACTTAAAATGATTTTGCCTCACAAAAGTAAAGTATCAACATTTTCAGAAAATTTTTACTGTATCAGAGCTAGTCATTCTCAATTCCCAGTAGTTGTTGGCTTTTCAGGTTGTTCAAACTGAAGGAAGACCACTTGTTGAGAGTTAGGGAGCACACTGGTGAAGGTAGTTCTTCTGCTGGTTTTTATCATAGAAGTGAAACAAACTGTGAATGAAATGGTGATTTGGGTGGGGAGAGGGGAGAAAAGTACACGTACTTTCCAAGTACAAGATTAAAATAGTAAGAAAACATTACAGCTAGAATGCAGAAATTCCTTGTATCTGGCTAATGAGAAGCACTTCAGCTTGTGAAAATGGTTTTGAATAGCACTTGCTGTGGTTCAGAACTGAAGTTCACAGGTGTCTGCCTCCTTTAGACTTTTTCATATGAAGTACAGAAACCATGGTGACATTAGTCTCATGCTGTGATATTTTTTCCCCTCAAGGTTGTTAATTCTAGTAAGGTAGAAGTGTAACCTGATAGCATTACAAATGGCAGTATATGCATTTGACAGAGCTTAAGGCAACTTTGGTATAGACAGCAGGAATGATAAACTGCTTATTGCCACTGGAAAAGTAACTTGATTTTTTAAATGTCTGTCATTCTGGAAATGGAAATGATGGCTAGAATGAAGACAGGAAGTTGTTTTTCTCCTTCCATAAGTGTTGGAAATGCTTTAAGAGGTGGAAAATCATGTTGATCTAACTTCCAGTTTGAGATTGTGAAGAGTTCAGGTGACTTAGACCATTCTGAGAGCAGAACACAAAATTATCTTGGTAATAAGGCAGTTGTTATTGAATACGTTGATTGTTAACGTTTTTTTTATGAGTAACGGTCAACGTCTTTATATATAACTGTGTGGGTAGCAGCATTTAGGGGGAAGGAGTTGAACTGCTCTGTTGTCTCTGGTATTTTCTCACCCTTTATACTGTAGAAAACCCACTAGGAATTTTCATCTTGCAGACTACTGTGTTACATAAAGAAGAGAGTATTATAGAAGTGGCTTGAAGCTAGGATTTTTCTATATGGAAATATTTTTATTCTGAGATTTTATAATCTCTGAAAGAGGATGGCCATGGGAACCTATTGTTAAGTAAATCAAGACTTCTTTCATAAATACATTCTTCATCCTTTATATTTTCTATCTATTTTATTAGGTTGTCAAGATTGTGGCCATAGCAGAAGACATAAAGAATATAGGAAATACTTCCTTCAAATCGCAAAATTGGGCAGTGGCAGCTAAAAAGTATAGTAAGAGTTTACGGTAAGGCTCATCATTCAGATAGTTCCTGTAACCCAAATTAATACTGCTATCAAGCACCGATATGCACGTTTAAAAAGCACCTGTTGTGCTCTTTTCTGTTTAAAAAAAGAAAAAACAGAGCTTGCCAACTCTCAGGCTTCTGGTTGAGTTTTAGGTACTTAAGCAAGTAGATCCTCTAATTGCTAGGTAAGAGCTAGCAGTGAGCTAGCTTACATGAGCTTTTCCTAAAATACTCCTTTTTTTCCCCTTTTTCCTTAAAAGTTATGCAGACCTTTATCCCTGCCTTCTCAGTGGTAGCAGTAACAGTTAACTAGCAGAGACAGTAATGGAAGAAAGAGAATTCAGGCATGTTCAGTGCTTCAGATGAGCTTTTAACTGACTAGGTTTCAAAAAAATAAAAAGTATTTCTGAAGCATAAATATGAATCCTTTAATTATAGATAGTAACCTATGATTAAACACCTCCTCCTGCCCTCAAAGTGCTCATAACACTAAACCTGAAGTAAACAGGATTTCTGGGTAAAATTTGTAGAAATCATACAGAAAAAAAGGCTGTAATGGATCTTTAAGGATCTAGGTCTTCTATCTGTGCATTTCCTTTCCCCATTCTTAGGCAGATATGAAGTGTAATTATGCCATCCCTTAGAATTAGTTGTTATGCTTACTTTTAAGCGCACTTGGTAGAGTTTGTATTTGGTGCAAGTTTGCCCTTGCAGATGGAAAGGATAGTAACTTTTGCAGACTAAAGAACTCTGATCATTCCAGCTCTTCTTTAGGTCACACGTCTGTGGACATGCTGTTGTTGTATCTTAAAAACCCGATAACCTGAGGGAGGATGGTGTGCTTTGGCTGGCTGTCCCTTGACCAGAACAGATAGGAACAGAGTAACTCTTGCTGGGGTATTGCCCATCGCCTACGTAGAACTTGGCAAGCAAACCATCTCTCAGTGTTGCTTGCTTTCTTTCTACCAACAGTAGCCATTATAACCTTTTGTTCTTTTACTTGTCTTACTGCTGCCTAACCATTAAAAAAAACCCAAACCCAAACAAACAACTTATTCTATATGTGAGAATCGACACTTTTTTGTTCGAAAATGTATTACTTCCTTTTGTCTCCCCTGATATTCATCTTATTCTTTGACAGCTCTGATTTTGTTTCCAGAATGGTTGCAGTCTTTCATGTTTTGGTGCAATGTATAAATGTTGTATGTGTATTCTGTTTGTTTTGAACACAACACCATTTTGTGTTATAACTCCCCTTAGCTTTTTACCCTTTTCTCTCTCTTATGTTCTTAAGTTCTTATCTTTTGCATGATGCTCCCACCAAGTGGAAAAATCAGTGGGACTGCATCTGATGTCTTTTTAAGTATTGCTTCTGGTGGTCCAAACCTGTACACAAAGCATGCAACACTTAAAAGACAAGGCATGCAAAAATTGAACTCTGCAGAGGATCTGTTAATCTTGGTATGGTTAAAATGCGAATGGATGCAAACCCACGACTTTTATGTTTTAAACAAACCCCAGAGGAGTTCTATTGAGTAGGCCATTAAAGAGAGTTAGAACTCTGGTATCCACAACAGACCTTTACCACTTGAAATAAAAACCTAACAGTGTTATTGCACCGTAAAATAAGAATGAGATACAGTTTGCCTGTGAAAAGAGATGCAGTAAATGATGCGGTTTAGTCGCAGACAAGTGTCTTTTGAAGTTCTGGAAAAAAGTCATGAAGGAAGACAGTGGAAAGAAGGTGGAGTTACTAATGCTCATAAAACACCCTCCTTTAGAAAGTAAAGTAGCTTCACATTTCAGCCATAAATGCCTATGTTAATTACAAATCTACTGAGGCAACTGAAGGAGAGATGAGGTTTCCATTAATGTGTTTACATATTGCCACAGATGAGCAATGTGGTTTTTTGAGAATTAAACAGTCACTGAGATAAATTCTACTGGTTTAATACTATTTAGAATTACGCATTTGTCTAAGACCAATAATATTGTTAGTACAGTCAAGGGATAGGAGTTACAGGAGAACACTTGTCAGTGAGTTCATTTTTTGTTTTGGTCATGTTATATCTTAAATTTTTTAATACCTATTTGTAATAGAATTGAAGCTGCTTTAGCAATAGCAGTGTCATTTAGCACATAGGTGTGGAAAGATAGCTAAGGGAAGAACATAATGGAAGTTGTAACACTAATTCATGTTCCTTGTTAATATGCTTTTCTGCAGGTATGTAGAAGCTTCTGAAGCAGTAGCAGAGGAGGCAGACAAACCAAACTTAAAGACCGTTGCTTTGACCTGTGTTTTAAACATTGGCGCTTGTAAACTAAAACTGTCGGATTGGCAGGGAGCCATTGAAAGTTGTTCAGAGGTAAATTTAATATTTTAGTGTTTTAACATCTAGTGTCCTAGATATAAAATGGAGACTGAAATTACAAAGCTTTTTGTCTTCTGACGAACTCACAATTTGAAAGCAAGCAAAGTAGAAGGCTGAGAAGTTATTACTAACCTTCCAGTATGTGGCTTTTAAAGTAGATTTTTACATTGAAATGACTTCCTAGAAAGAAACTTTAAAAGAGGGCTGCTGCTTACCGCCAGAAAAAATGCACACTGTCATCATCAGTATGGTTTGCAGAACTAGCTTTACATCAGGAAGAGTTAAACTATTTTCAGTTAAAGAGGAATACTTTTCTCTGGAGGGCTAGTATGAGCAAAACATTGTACTTGCTTTTTCTAACTAAAGCTGTTTCAGGTAGGCTTAGAGGGGAAATGAAACCAGTGATACAGGAGGAAAGAATGAAGGAAACAATACGTATGGAAATACTGAAAAATAATAGAATTTAAAAAAAAACCCCAACCTGTGAGAGACAACATATGGATAGAATTTCATACCTTTGCGGAAAATTTAAATAATTAAACTGTGAAATTTTGAAGGAAACGGAGAATGCTCTTACGTTAGCAGAGGATCCTGAGCAGCATCTCCTGGGATTTCATGCTGAAAGCAGGAGTCCTGGCTAATCTGTGTGAAGGGTCTCTAGAGAACTGGCTCGCTTTCTAGCTTGCTGGTGGTTGTACAACATAGGCAACTTTCATAAACCTATATTCAGAGTGGACAAATGGTGATGAGCAAAGGGGAAAAAATTAAGGAAACTGTGTAATGCTGTATTTGTCATCTAGAGAACAGCAGAAATTGAAACGGCATTTAACCATTACAGATGGAAATTACTAATCCTAGTATTTGCCATTGAGGAAAATAAAAAAAAAAAAACTTACAAGATTACAGAACTGTTAGATAAAGGCAACTCCATAGCTACAGACTTCTGTAAGATATGTAGCTTACTTCTCGTAAGAAGTATTAAACAGTGCATCAGTGTCTTAATTGGAACACGTTTCCTAAGGTTCAGTAGCAGAGAACAAGGTAATGGTTAATAAGAAGGAATACATTTTTACTTTAATGATTTCCCAAGGCCAGAAGCATTTTAAATGAACAATCTGTAATACATGCATTATTTGGCATAAATAAGAAAATCTGAACAGTTGAACCTGTTCAAACCAACACTGCTTTACAGTAAGTGTAAGCACAATGCCCAGACTAAAACAGGGAGTGCTACCTCTCTGTACACACTGTGGACACCTCATTTTCTAATTCTTGGTACAGAAGCAGATTTAGAGCAGCCAGATCAGCATAAGAGTAACTCATCCTTTATATGAGCCACAAATAACCAAAGTGATTTAAAAAAAATATGGAAGCACAGTTGCCTGTCTGTAATTCTGAATTAATGAATTAAATTTATTAAGCCATACATGCAGGCAAAGAGATTTCCTCTAATCACTATTCTTTAAAATAGTAAAGAGACATGTTGTAAAACTATCTGCAATAAGAAAAAAAAAATTGCCATCTTCACAGGCAAGAAAACAAGCACCGAGCTAGCCATAGCAACTGAGGTACTTGAAAAAAATAAGTAATCAAATAGGGAAGCAGTCTCTTTGCCCAGCCGCTGCATTTCCTATTTTGATACTGGCATATTACAGGGGGTACATGTAAGTGAAACCATTAAGCTCAAAGCTGTGATGTGCGGAACCTGGCAAGGTTCCTGAAGCATGAGATAGATTGCTTGTACGTATTTTCCTAGCCTACAGTGAAAAAAGCTTTACAGGAAATGTGCATGATTTCCTTATGATGCCACTTAAGGTTATTTTTTTAATGTGAAGGAAGGAGCTGCAATATAGAGTTGTATCGTGAGATTCAAAGTTAGAATAATTTGAATTGCAACAACATTTTTGTCTTCACAGAGCGAGAAGGTCCATTTTATCCTCATACATGCTTGTACTTCACAAAAGGCCACTTCTGGTGGGTGCAGGGGTATTGAAACATTAGCTAGCTATTCAGTATGCTACAACATAGCATTCCTTTTTACACCCCTAATGTTCTGACAGCTTACCCTCAAACCAACTGGGGAGACTGCTGGTGTGAACTGTGCCATTTGTAGAGACAGGAGGCTGTGAAGCATACAAAATGTTAATGGGACAATTTTATTTAATTTACAGGCTCTTAAAATAGATCCAGCAAATACTAAAGCTCTCTACAGACGGGCCCAAGGATGGCAGGGGATTAAAGATCTCGATCAGGCACTGGTAATGACAGCAATATTGTTTGTTTATTTATTTTTAAACTACAGCTTTCATCAGACCATTAATTTCTATTTCTCTTTTGTTGAAGGCTGATCTGAAAAAGGCTCATGAAATAGCCCCTGAAGATAAAGGTAAAATAAAGCTGTTTCTTTATAAGTGCTGTTTTTCTGTTTTTTTTGGTTTTTTTTTTTTTTAAACTAAGCAGGGTAATCATAGAGTTGTTAAGGTTGGAAAAGACCCTTAAGATCATCCAAGTCCAACCGTTAACCTACTGCCACCAAGTCCACTGCTAGACCATGTCCTCAAGCACTGCATCTACCCGTCTTTTAAACACCTCAAGAGATGGGGACTCAACCACCTCCCTGGGTAGACTGTTCCAGTGCTTGATGACTCTTTCAGTAAAGAAGTTCTTCCTAATATCTAACCTAAATTTTCCCTGGCACAACTTGAGACCATTTCCTCTAGTTCTGTCACCTGTTACTGGGGAGAAGAGACCAACCCCCACCTCACTGCAACCTCCTTTCAGGTAGTTGTAGAGAGCAATAAGGTCTCCCCTCAGTCTCCTCCAAACTAAACAACCCCGGCTCCCTCAGCCGCTCCTCGTAGGGCCTGTTCTCCAGACCCTTCACCATCCTCATTGCCCTTCTTTGGACACACTCCAGCACCTCAATGTCCTTCTTGAAGTGAGGGGCCCAAAACTAGACACAGTACTCGAGGTGAGGCCTCACCGGTGCAAAAAAATAATGATCCTTCCGCAGGTAATGTTTAGTAGGAAGTCATACTATAGTGATGGCTAAGATACTGGCTTATAACAGCTTAAATGCTGATGTACTGAATACAGAGCCCACAGGAAAATCTCTTTCTATACAGCAGTGATGCTTCTGTTGTGCTGGGAAACTTATCTATGTAGGTCACCATAGGTCAACAGCCTGCCTCCTGACCCATCTCCCTGTCTCATGGGGGTCTTAGTAACCCTTAATTTCCTGGTCTAATTGGATAAGATTTTTAGCTCATGAATTCTCTGCTGATACCAATATTGTATTTGCTACACCCTCGTCTACCTGTTTACCTTACTTTGTTTCACCTGTAAGAAACACTTTCTTTGCTGCTAGTATCTGACTTAATGTAAGATTAAATGCAGTTCTGTTAAAAAGAATAACATCACTAAGTTGCAGCAGTGTGACCTGGTCTTGACATATTAGGAGACCAAATGTAAAAAGATCACTGTAATGGTGTCATGATTTTCTTTTTAACAGCTATCCAGACGGAAACACTCAGAATCAAACAGAAGATAAAAGCCCAAAAAGAGAAAGAGAAGGCAGCTTATGCTAAAATGTTTGCTTGATTTGTTTTGTAACCTTTTAAATCTATGCACTAACTCATGCAAAAGGATAGAGAGTTGCTTCTTCCATTTGCCCTGTACTACAGATTTCAATATTACAACTCAGAAGTCTAACAATAAAGACAAACTGTTCAAAGATGAAATGATTTTCTTTTTTAAGCTCTAATAACTTGTGTTTTGCGACTCATGTTTCTAATGTGTAAAAGCAGTAGCGGTTGTTTTTTTACAGCTTGTTAGTGCTTCCTAAGAAGCTTGGTTTCACACCAAGACAATTTAGGCAGTTTCTAATAGAGTTTTTATTAAAGCAGACCTGATTTCTTACACGGAATAAAACTGGTGGTAGACAGACAGCGAAGGTGTAATATCACACTTTTTTTTTCTTAAACAGCTTTACAGGTTGCATTGCAGATGGGCTCCCTGTTACCATCAGAAAAAAAACCCCACCCTAACTGTAAAATTTACATAAAACATGTTACTCTTTTTCTAGACTGATGTAATTTCCCTACTGCAAAGTAGGATTACATACAGTAATTCACTCCAAATAGAGAAATACTTTAAGGGTAGGTACTAAATTTTTCCATCATATCCACAATTCTGGATATGGCTCCTCATATCACTGAGCTTAAATAAATCCAAGATCCAGAGTTCCTATGTCAGTCCTGAGAAGACCTTTCTTCTGCCTGCCACAAACAACTCCTATAAAGAAGTCTGGTTTAAATAAGGCTAAGGTTTAAACCACAAGGCACCAAGTTTCTATTTAATGCAACAGTCATACCTAAACTTCAGATGGGCACATTAGTCCCAAACTCTTCAACATCCAAGTCAGTGTTGTACTTCAGCTACACTGCAGAAGAAAAACATTTGTTGGCAATCAGAAGTCACGGAATAGATCTCCCATCAGTCTACATCCCATTATAAGCTGGTCCTCCTCCACCTTCAGGCACTACCCAGTTAATGTTCTGGCTTGGGTCTTTAATGTCACATGTTTTGCAGTGGACACAGTTCTGAGCATTTATCTGCAGTCTTGATCCTTCTCCTGTTTCCAGAGGAATATATTCATAAACTCCTGTGAAGAGCAGAAGAGAGCTGTCACTTCACTGGGCAGTCTCCCCATGCACATTTGCTCTACTAACTAGCAAGCACAAGGGAAGTCTACAGATAGAGATCCTCCTGTCCACTTCCATGTTTACTGACTACGTGTCAGGGAAGTAGTTAATGTGTGTTAATACCTGCACTTGAACCTTCTTCTAGGGGAGGGAAAGCTTGAAGTAGTATGCCAAGTGGATTCTTCAAGTGCTTAGTCTTTAGTCTTGCAAAAAGAGCTCAGATGCATTTTTATTACCCACCTGCTGGACAAAATCTTTGTTCCGGTCCATCAAATACAGCCAAATTCCTACTCACGGGGATGCTGTCATCTCTGAGAGTTAAGTGAGCAGGCTGGTCATGTTCATGGTTTGTACCGCTTAAAGCCACAGATGACAGGAGATCAAAACTGATTTTTCCATCAGGCTTCGGGTAGTCAATAGGCGTGCAATCTTTGGCTGGCTTGAGCTGAGCAAAATCTGGTCCTAAATATTTTTTAATAAGTAAGTTTCAGTGTAAATTACTGTAATTTGCAGTCATTCTAGAACAACTGTCATCAGAATGAAGTATTTCATAAAAGCCTTTTTCACAAGACAAAACAGTATGCTAAGTAGAATAGTGTTTCAATGCCTTAATTTACATTTACATGCTAGGTAACGTGACAGCCTGCTTCACCACCTTATCACCAGTTTCCACACTGTAAGGCCTTGCTGATTGACCAGATGTGCTCTAGCTTCAACTAAGACCAGAAAAGACTGAAATACAAACTTAGTATCTTCATTCGGGAGACGATGCAATTACCTGGATGTTTTAATGTCCATGGTTCCATTCCTCTCAGTAGCCAATAAAATATACCAGTGTAAATCATTCCTCCGTACACACCAAGTATGCTATGGCAGGATGGCCGGATGTTTCTCACTGCATACAGCTCTTTCCAGACCCAGGACCTTTTCAGGTTCTCTTCATATTCTTGCACATCAAGTCCTAAAGCAGTACAAAAAGGAGATTTTGTTGGCAGTTATCAGCAGATACCCGCTGCTTATTTGCAGCCTCTAGTAAATGACCCACAAGCAGCATTAAACTGCTTCAAACCTCAGCAAAATAAGATAACCAACTGGCCAGGTGGCTACTCTAGCAGCTGTATGGGAAAACACAGAGTGCAAGAGCTGGCCAGGAGAGTTTACTTGTGACCCAAGAGCCAGGTTTGTAATTTTAACATTGTCAAGTTCAAAAGTTGTTTTTGTTTTGTTTGTTTTTTCTTCACAAGTTACACAACCACAAACATTCCCATTTCAGTATCTAACTATGGCCCACTGGATGATGCCAGGGCGAGAGAACATTTTTTCTCTTTTTGTACTCAGCAAGTTAATGAGAGATACTTAACTACAAATTTTTGACTTAAATCCTGTGATTGTATTCTTTATAAATACCAGACATTACACACTTAACGCATCTGTTCGGCATCATTAATGCCAAGTAATTACCTTAGAAAAATCCTCTTCCTTCAAATGAAAAAAATTATGAGACATTCCCCTTCACCAATCTCTGTCAGGGGGGTTGGTCTATATGATCTTTTGACGTCCCTTCCAACTCCCAACATTCTGTGATTCTCCTTTACTACTACTGCTGTATGAGAATAGATGTCCTAAATAGTAAACTATGCAACTATACATAAACACTTTGGTTATACATGAAAACACACTTCAGTCTGTATCTCCTGTCTCATGTAAGGCTCTGAAAAAAGCTCATTATCCATACACGGAGATGAAAGTGCACTGTTAATATTTTACTATCTTAATAAAATGGGAAATGGTGTGTAAAGCCTGTCCATAATCAAATGTGGTGAGCCACTAAAAGTGTTTCAGGTGGGATCTAAGCATTTCACTCTAGTTTTAGTTGTTCAGCATACCCTCTGCAGCATGTTTCAGCTGAATGGGAACTTGATAGGACTGCATCCACCTCTCCAGAGAGGAGATTCCTAAAATAACAATTTTGCACCCTCTGTAGCATCCTTCTCCAGAATAACTGGAATTCTGACTGGGTTCTCTCTCTGAACAGTCTTTAACAGATTTATGGGAACAACTAAGGCTTAAATAAATCACTGCAACGTGGTAGACATAAGGTGATTATTTCACTGTGCTTACACTACATATAACATTAAATACAGTCTCAAACTGAGAAGACTGTAAAATTAAAGACAGAAAAAGAGGGCAGGAAAAAGGTACCTTAGCAATTAACAAAACAGCGAAGAGCAAACTTGAAAAATCTCGACCTTGTTTTACTTACACTTAATCTATTCCTTTTTATATTTTTTTTCTCTTTAATTCTGCAGTGTTTCAGTAACATTCTTTGATTCATAAAGTGTTATTTTTTAACATATTCATAGGAAAGAAATAGATACTGCTCTCACTTATACAGGAAATATAAACTTTTCCAGTGCTCATTAGAAGCATGTTTTTGTTTTAGCGGTTGGATCAATACTTCAGAACTTCTTTAAGTTTTTATTCAGTACTTAAGAAAAACAAAGCTTTATTAAATTAATAGACACTTTTTAAACCACCAACTCATTTCATGGTTTGTTTGCCATTCCCAACTAAGTATTTCAGATCCACTAAGCTGTTCCAGTTGAATACAAGGTAATTTCAAATCAAAGCATAGTGATCTTACCTATTGTCTTTGATTGGAGATTTTCATTGATTAATTGGCTAAAGATGGCTTCTGAAGCCAACATGCCGCTCTTCATTGCGGTATGTGTCCCTTTGATCTTAGGAACATTCATGAGTCCGGGGCTGCAACCAACTAACAATCCACCTGGGAAGGTGAGCTTGGGTATTGACTGAAGAGGAAACAGAAACAAAGGGTAATTTGTTTTAGTTTGTTTTTTTTAATAGTGAAAATAACATTCTGAAAATGAAACTGGCATGAGGCTTGAGAGTCCTCTGCACGTGTACTGTCTAAAAATACATCTAGAGTCAGTCCATTTAATCAAGGAATTTGCCATATTGAGCAAGTAAGAATATAAACATTGACATTTTCCTAATATCCTCTCTCCAGCTGCTTTGTTTGCAACAAAACTGCTAACATCACCCACTGACACTGTTTTCCTCCTCCAAGTTTAAATGAATTATTAAAAACTTATTGGTGTTCCACAGAGTAAATTGCATGCATTTCATCTAACACTTTATTATTCAGTACATTTTTCCACAGTTTTTTTTCTATGAAACTGCACAGTGCCCTCCACTGCCATCCTTCCCCCCAGTCCCACCCATTTTAGAAGTTGGTCATCAGCCAACAAGGTATATTTTTGTTGCAAATATCAATCTTACTCCCATTTTATAAGCGGCAGAATGTCACTGAGGACAGTTAACTCACAAACCTAAGACACCAGATTACTTGCAAACATGAGACCTATAGTATTAATACACTACATTACATGCCTACAGTAACTAAGCAACGCCTCAACTATCAAGATAGTTATTCTCACACTCATCCAACGAGATCAAGATTTTAGAAAGGGAACAGCTCTACAACATGGATTGACCGTGGCACTCAGAGCAGAAAGCTGCAATCAGATCCTAGGTCTGAAATTGCCGAAGCTAAACTATGGACATAATAGTCCTCAAAGTCTTTAATACTGGGCAGCACATGTGAATCTAACAACCTGCTTGTATTAAAGCTGTTTGTTAGAATTCATTTTAATAGCCTAAATAATGTGACCACAAACAAGTAGCTTCATTTAATGAAAAATGTCAAAAATGATGTGACAGCATGTCACAAGGCCTCCCTGCCCCTGGTATACAGGGTGAAACCCTTTCAACCTTCAGTACCTGAAGAAGCCACCAACATCTTGGTAGCAGCAAGAGAAAACAAGGATGGTTTGGAGAAGGGAAGAAAGGGGGACTTGCTCCCTGCAGAGTCCTCCATCCAAACAGCCAGGGAATCCCACATTCTCCCCCACTTAGCTCAGCATTGAAAATCTGTTAAATGAGTCTAATGCTTGACACTTGAATGGGTCATCAATATGGATTTTTTCGATGATATTCATAATATGTATTGCTCAGCACCTGCAACACATTTTTTCTTTTCTACCCCACACAAAACTCTTTAATATTTCCAAAGTTTTTTGATAAAATGGGGAGAAAACAGAGGATGTATGGGAATTTTTTAAATGCTTGATTTTGCAACTTTAGTAAAAGCAATAAAAGCTTTGTCCCATTTTCCAGCTGGGATATAGTTAATTTTCACAAGAAGCTGTGAGGAGCTGACCCAAAGGGGTATTCCACACCATATAACATTGTGCTGAGTATATAAAGGGAGCTGGCAGGAGAGGAGGAGTTGCCTGGAGACAGCTGAGCTTGCTCAGTATTTTCTGGGTGGTGAGCAAAATGCAACTTTCAATCACCCCCCCTGCATATATTATAAGTATTGTTGTTATTTTCCTTGCCCTTCGCCATCCCAGTAAACTGTTTTTATGCCAACCCACGAGTTCTACCTTTGTCTTCTGCTTGTCCTCCCTGTCCCACCATGGGATGGAGGAGTGAGCAAGCAGCCAGGTGCTGCTCAGCTGCAGGCTGGGGCTAAACCAGGCTACAGCTATGTAGTCATAATCTATTAAACTCTGTCCCCTCCTTCCACATACCCCAAAAAGCTACAAAAATCAGGGAAACGTCCAAGAGTGCTTGCTCTCTCACACACCAGCTTGGCATCACTACATATTAAAGACTAAAGAATATAATACAGTCATCTATAACAGACAAAAAAGACTGATGGCAATTTTATAGTTCTCTCATGCAATCCTGTCACCAAAATGAAAACTGGAGCTACCGAACAACTTACATAATATTCCTGGACTCCAGTGATGCAAATGAGTCAGACCACTACAGTTATTAATCAAAGCAACACATGCAAAAGAGCTAATCTTAAAAGTCTAAGTGACTCATCAATAAAGCCTTTTTTTTTACTGAAATGGTGTATTAAAAAAAGCCACTTAAAAGAATGACTTCATGATAAACCAGGCAGTTCTAATGTTAGAAACCTCCAAATAACAGAAAAGCCATGGAACAGTGCAAAGTGGAATGTCGTCTGAAGTCCAGCAAAGACCACCAAAGATTAAGCAGACGTGTGAGAGCTGTAGCCTTAATGCCTGTGTAACTTAGCCCAAACAATGTCTGTAAGTGACTTAAATACCATGTTCTTTCGACCATATGTTTCAAGCAGTATGAGAAGTATGCAACTAAACTCACAATCTGGTGAATCAAAGCCAGATTCAAAGTCAATAACAGCTATCTGTCATAGAGAAACTAGTGCACACAGTGGAAAGAGAAGCCTCTCTTTTATAAAATTCTAGATTAAGTCATCTTTGCATTTTACACCCCACTGGTGTTAATAATGGCCTGACAATGGTTTCTGAAAGGGTGGACAAAGTAATTAACTCCCAGATTGATTCAATGTGTATTATGTGTGCAACCCCAAACCCATGTGACCCAGTCCCAGGCATACACACTGGGGTCAAAGCCTAACTCCACAAGACTGACAGGAGTTACACTGCTGCTCAAACTCTTATTGCAGAAGCTGCACAAAGGCATGTTTATTCAGAAGAGGCTCAAAAAAGACAAAGTAGTCAGAGAGCAGATTGCAATGCTGCTCCCAGGCTGCAGATCACAAACACTCAGGCTAGTTTCAAGTTCCAAACTGAAAGGAGCATCTAGAAGATGATCTGGGATTCCAGGCCACACAGCATGTCCTGTGTTTCAAGCTTCACATATGAAAAGCTAAGAGGTTGAAGGGACTTGAGCTGTTACATAGAAATTCTAGACTTTCTCCTGCAAGTTATTCCAACCCTTTCACTGACCTTAAGTCCCAGTGAATACGTTTTTAAAATTTAACCTTTCAGAGCCTTTAAGGGAAAAACACGAACGAGGTACTCCATTTCCCAAGAAGGCAGAAATTCAAAGTTGTGCATGAAAGATTCTGAAGGTATCTGTACTTGAGGAGATGAAGAATTTTATCTGCCAAGCTACCTAGAACTTCAGTCCTCTCACTGACTTAAAGGTCAAGCATTGGAAAAAAGTTCCTTTTGCTAAGATATACAAGTGATTAGGAAAACATGCCCCAAATCACACAAAACCCCTCAGATGAGTCATGCTAACCTCTCTTCCCTGGAATTCTAGGCACAGCAAAGAATTATCTGTAGCTTCTCTGCTGCTGAATATATTCAACTGCAATACAAACTCTACTTCATTCCTAATTTAGAATGTAAGGTGACTATCAGAAGAATTTTATTATGACAGAGCCAGTATTCAGCAAGATAGCAAGGCTTTTCTGTCCAGCAAAACTTCTGGCCTTATTCATCTTTATTACAGTTCAGTTGTTTCTCAACAGCACGCAACCTGAATCTACAGCACTAAAAACATGGCTACAAAGACCTCAACGTAAAAAACTTGAAAACGTTACCTGAAAACCACCTTCATTCAATGCTCTGGCACCATAGGCAATCCTTGTTCCACCCTCCAAAGTAGGCTGTACACTAGGGTGGTGCTTCCACCTCTGAAACTCCCTAAATGGATTCAAATAGGGATTTTGATAATCTAAACCAACCTTAAAAGAAAAAAAGTGCAACATTAATGAAAATAAAGTATGAAATTCCAACAAAAGTTTGAAAATAAGACAATCAAATCAACTCTTTAAATCTATTACACTCAGGATCTTTCTACTTGGAGAACTACTGCCAAAAATGCATTCTATTAACAGTAGAGAAGCAAATCTGAGAATTTGCTGCTATAAGACTGTTCTCTAACTTGAAACATGAAGCAAGGAAAATAATAAATTGCATCGTAACCTCCCATCTGTCTTTGAAATAAAATAGCAAAATTAAATTAAGCACGGTTTAATGGGCAGGATAAGCAAGAAAACTTCTTTTAAATTTATTTAAAATTCTCTTTGCCATAGGAAAGTTAGAAATTGTTAGTAAATAATTATTTCCAGATAGTTATGTCTTTTCACTCACATATTTGAACAGTTCTTCACATCATTTAGCGGACTCAATTATCATTTCCAATTAGGTGGGCCATTGTGAGCTCAGAGGAGCAATGATGAAAACAGAAAATGGAGGAAAAAGGCTTTGCCAACTGGCTGGATGCCTAGGATTTGATCTTACGCATTTGAGAATTTGCTCAAAGATACACTCTGCATTTCCCAACTTTAATGTACTCTTAAAAGGACTTACGTTGCTGAATTTTCTGAGAAAGATTATTTCTGGCTCATGTAAGCTTTATTTGAGACAAGTAGCAAAACATGAGTCAGCAAAAAACAGTACCTCAATTTCTTTTGCAGCTCACTGCTTGCATCTACCTTCCCTACTAGGTAAAGTTAATGGAAAATTTTCAAAATAAGTGCAAGATAATCCTTCTCCTAGAATCAACTCAGACTGATGTAGCTGTAAAGTTCAAAGACAGAAAAAATTTGATTTTCTCCTATCTGAACCCAGAGATCACATGAACATCACTGACTGCCACGCTCTGTAAGAATCAAAGCTATCTACCCACCTTAGAACAGAGAATTTGAATGTCTACTATGTGTACTAATTCATTCCAGTATCAGGAATCGCACAGGATAAATATGCATGTCAAAAAAGCAATCAAGTTTTTCCAATCCTTCTTACAAAACAGACTAAAATAGAGCTTTCACACACTCTAGAACCCTCATGAAATCTAGGATACCAAAGGGTCACCCTCAATCTTGCACTGCTAGAAGTTCAGATTGTGTCCCTGCCTCAATCAACACCCGTGCATAAAGTATTGGCATGGGATAAATAGCACATACTTCATTTAGGAATGTAGGTGCTAGAAAGACATTTCTTACCGTTGCTCCCTGCATCACTGCCTGCTGGAATAAGTCTCTCTAGTGATCTCAATGCTTCTGATAAAGAGGCAGTAAGAGGGAAGAAGCTTCCTGTCCAATTCAGGAAGACAGTTGCTAAAGAGGACAATCGGATGGGTGTGAAGAACAGTAAGAACCAACTGAAGATTTTAGAAAAGAAAGGGAAGCTACTTGTGGAAGCAAAGCTGCACAGAGCTTCTACTTCAGATGCTTCTCTCAAAGTGTATATGAACCCAAAGTTGACCATGAATGAAAAAAATTGTACAAAGCATATGAGATGTAGCTATTTCTTATCTTGCAAAAGATTTGAGAGACCAGTTTTGATTAATCATCCAGTTTTAGTTTTGCCAAAATTTATTTGGTTTGCAAAAAAAAGGTATTTCTTAGTTTTCCATTTTCTTAGTAACAGACACTGGATTAAAGACCATTTAATAAGAGAAATTAACCTTTCCTACTATGAGAAAAAACACCCTTAAGAGGGACAAAATACTACATTTGGTCTGTTGCTATACTTGTGTTTTCATTTTCAGACTAAATCAGAGAAAATAAACTGCACAAAAATGAAAGATCAAACAACAACAAGGATGAAAAAAAGAAAAAAAACAAACCAACTTCACTTACCACAAATCCAAGAGCAACTAAAGGCTCACCCTCATTTAAGTGGTAAAGAAAGGATCCCCCATATGTATGCCTGTCTAAAGGCCAGCCTACGGTATGTTCTACTCTTCCTGGTTTCCATTTCTTTTCATCAATAGTCCATAACTAAAAAAAAAAAAAAAA
>VXBZ01005797.1:224758-269790 GCA_013399135.1 Heliornis fulica
CCAGCTCCCAGAGTTCCCGGCGGCAGAACCCGTCCCAGCTTCCCCCGCTAGGTAGCGGGTCGAGCCACTAATCCGTCTCTAACAGGAGCCGCCCAGAGGAGGCGCGGCCCTGGACTGGAGCCTTCAGGCACTGCGGCAGGAAAAACTACTACTCCCAGCGTGCAGCGCGACGCCCGCGTCCCCGACCCGCGCTCCTCACCCGCGCACGGCGGGNGTTGACGGGCGACACGTGGGAGCTGCTGGAAGAGGTGGAGACGCAGATCGGAGACGTGAGTATGGGAGGGGGTCCCCTCACGGGGGGCACCTGGGGAGCGCCGGGCGGGCCTCGGCGACCCTCAACCTGTGTGCCTTTCCTCAGGCCGCCTTCTCGCTGGCGAAGATCCTGGAGGCGACGTCGGCCGTGTCGGCCCAGGTGGAGGAACTGGCCACCAAGTGCTCGGAGAACGCTCGGTTCCTCAGAACATGGCGGGACCTGCTGAGGGAGGGGTACGAGTCCCTGAAGCCCAGCGGCTGACCCTGCCCCGCTTGTGTCGGACTGGGATGCGGTTCTTCCTTTTTAAACGGCCTTTTCTAGGGGTTTCACGTGGGTTTCTGTTCTCCCTCAGCCCGGAGTTAACTTGATACTGAGACTTAACTCGGAGATAACTTGTGGATGTTGTATGTAAGTCACCGGGTAATGTAAGTTTGTTTAGGGAATCAGTTTTGACTTTGCTCGAGCTGCAACTTAAGGGTCTGATCTCACACATGAAATACTGTCTGTCCCTTTGGGTTTTTTACCTTCTGTGCCGATAGAAAGATGTGCGGTGGATAGAAAGTTAGTATCCATGCTACACCCCGAGCTCATTATTGGTGGGGAAGTGGTGTCCTGCAAGGAGATGTTGTTAGCCTCCCTTTTTTTAAAGAGCTCTAGCCACCGCAGACCCTGCCAACTCCGGAGAAACTTGCTGCGCTGACCATTTTTTCTATGCAGGCTTTTTCTTCATGTTAAGGATGGGATCATACGGCAAGTTGTGGCTTATTCACAAGCTTTAGATAAGCCTTGTATTCAAACCTTACTATTTTTAGCAATATTACAATATATTTCTGTAAAATTGCAGATTTTTTTTTGTAAGATGTTTGATTACTGCAAGCAGTTTTACAATATTTTTGTTGTAATAAAGTGCCTTATGGTGGACCACGTGTATCTGAATGATAGAAGTTTAACAGCAATGTTTATCGATAGGATGGACTATTTTGAACTATAAGCTTGAATCAGAAAAGAATCTGTGAAATATATTCTCCCATCTCTCAGGAGGCACAGTAGAGCTTTTTCAGTATTAGATCCTATTTTATGTCTGCCTTAAGCAATTACTAGTTATTTAGTCTAGAGCTTTTGGTCTGAAAGATTGCTAATCTGTCAAAAATAGCTGTAGTGAAGCTAGTGAACCTTTACCAGAGCAATGTGAAAAAAGTAATCCTGAAATGCTATGCTATGGGAGGCTGCAGGAGAATATGGCTGTACCATGATTCATTTAGTCCACCTTATTTTTACTGGTAGAAGGGCTTTTTTAATAGACAAACTGTAGTTTTCATATCAAAACAATAAAGATATTACAAAAAATTCTGAAATAGTGGATGTTCTTGTGTTACTTATATAAACAATGATGACATTGAATATATTCATGATCAACTTAAAACAAACCCAAACAAAGGAGAAGTAAAGCAGAGGAAGGGCATCTCTGTGTGTCCCATCAAAACTGGTTACAGTCATTGAGAAGACCCCCTCAGAGCACATAAGTCCTGTTAAATTGGCTTCTGGTTACCCCAGATAAAGGCTATCCATGTGCAGGATTTCACTTGGCTGTTTTTAATCCCACGAGTAAAAATCTTGCTGAGTATTTTGGAAAAGAAGTCATTTTGTTCAGCAGGTAATCTTTTATTTCAATAGAACATACAGTGGTGGAAACAAGAGGCTTAACAATCTTTGATTTCAAGATAATCCAAAGTCTGTAAACAGCTGAGGTGTGAGTCACTTTTCAAATTCCACTTCTTATGCTGCTAAGAAGTGAAGTGCAAACATTGGAAGTATCCTTTAACTTCATTTTAAAAAGCTTCAAATCATCGATGCAGAAAAAGCATGTCTTTTAATTTCAGCTTCTGGGCTGTTGGACTGGGAACACATGACTGAAAGAACTAGAGAAGTTGTAGCAATTAATAATGGGAAAATATTAGCTTCAGTAAGCATATGTGAAGAAAATGCCTCTAAAGGATTGGTTCAGATGGCTTTGGTTGGGTGATTGGGTTTTTTTTACCCTTCTAATGCTGGGAAGTAAAATAATGCCCCCAGAAGAGCTGAATGGCTGTGCTCTTTAAATTAGTTTAAATGTAATGCATCCAATCAGATGTGCAAGGTGATTAACATATAGATATCATGAAACTTATTAAGACTCATAGTCTTCTATTTGACTGTCTCCCATTATTCCATGCACAGAGTTAGCCAACTTCAGGCTGAAATTTGTTTAAGTTTGCAACCTGCAGGGAGCTATTTATAGTCACCCGCTAAGAAACAGTGAGGAAAAGAGCGGCATCAAGACATTGGGATACTCAGTCCAGTCTTTCCCAGGAAGGATGCACTTCGGAGGGGGTAGGGCTTCCACCAGCTGTACCTGGGGATGCATAGCTGAGAAAAAAAGATCTTTTTATTTTATTTCTTCCCCATTGTTTTGGTTCTCCTGAATTAGAACCATAATTACAATTTCAGAATTGCCTTTACATGAATGAAATAGTCGATAAACTTTTAAAAAGAATAAAGTCTTCACTTGTTTGTTGTGACAAATACAATAAACTGCTCTTATTATGAGATTTAAATATTTTTTAGGGTTGTTTCTCCCTAAAGCTTGTAAGAGCTGATGAAGGCAAAACAGTCAGAAATTTTGAGGAGAAAAACCAACCTTAATGAGGGAATAATTCAAGTCTTAAAAAACCTCAGCTATTGAAATGGGGAATTGAAATAAAAAGTTTAATGAAAATAACCTTCTCCCCCACCCCGCCCTCACAAATAAGAGACTTTGAAACATTCTGCTTTCAGGGCGAGTTATTTTAAATGACAATTCAGGGATTTTCCTCACACTCCTGGCTTCTGGGAGGAAAAACCGAAACAACTGACTTTCCATTCTGATCTAGGATGAGTTGTCGAAATGTTAGGTAGTGCTGTGAGGTGGTAAGATTGCTGTTGTGTCAGCTCTACCTGCAGACAGATACACTGCTCCCTCTTCCCACTTTGGTTCACGTGAGCCCAGGTGACATTTTTCTTCCTCATTTTTCCTCATTGCTGTAAAGCAGTAAGCTCACAGATGTGAAGCTAACAGTGCAGATGTCACCATGAAGATTCAAAATGTATTTACGTGTATGAATTTAGTCTTGTGGACTGTGTAGTCACTGAAGCATCAGAGGAGTCTGTACAAAGCACAGGCTTGGTTAGCTTGGGCGTGATTTCATGGATTGGCCACATCTCTACCCAAATGAATGACGGACCATATGTTTTCTGACTGCCTTTACCTCTTTTGGATCTTCTTTGTCTGTAATTATACCAAACCTGATGAATCATTTCTTTGAAAGGTCGTGTGGTCAAAGTGTAGAGAAGAGGATTCAAAGCACTATTTATTGGCAGTATAAAAATCACCACCCAAGAAGTTATGGTACCTTAGGGAGGGAAAAAGAAAGGAAGCTGTAACATCCATTCCTGTGTTTGTACCCATTAATTACACAAGCGCTTGCTGCTGGTGCAGCATAGCTTCCCGGCAAATAGAATGATCATGCATTCCTAGATTGAGTTCCTGTCACAACATGGAATTTTCCTTCTCACTATTACACTCACTCTTACCTCCCTCAGTGTCCAGAACTCCCTGCAAAACTGGTCACTTTTTACAGTCCCAGTAGTTCCATTTATCCCTCTCACTTTTCTGTACCATAACTCCTGATTTGGCTGGCACACTTCTGGCTGAGCCCCGTTTTCTTGCCCCAAAACTTTTTGTTTCTGCTTTTCTCCCTATCTCTTCTTGTGATCTCTGTTCCTCATCTTCTTCCCATGACTAGAGATAACCAATCCTAACGATGTCTCTGATGTCCTGTCCTGCAAACCAATATCCTTCAGTTCTTGCATCCCTTCAGAGGCTGTATTTCTCCTCTGTACCAGGACTTCTCCATTCTTCCCCCTACAAAAGACACAGCATAAATCCTCCTCAATTCCTTTTTGCCCTGTTGGTAAGAGTGTCTGTGTTCCCACCAGCTTCCTTTCAAAGGTTTCTTACTCTTCTGCCTATCTGCTTGCATTTTCCAGCACCCCCTTCTCATCCTTACTCTTCAGAAGGTAAGTCAGCTTGTCACCTGTGGGGCAGGCAGAGAAGGGACAGGATTCAAGTGCTGGAAGACATTATTGATGCCCTTCTTTGCACAGTTTGATTTATAAAACAATTACAGAACTGTTCCAACCTGCACAAAAAGCTTAATTTGCTCCCAGCTTCTGGCTCTAGGACTTTCCCCAAAATACCAATACATTCCTACTAATATCCATCACACTGGCTACAGTGTGGAAACAAAGAGACGCTTAGATCAAAAGTTGTCACAGTGTATCTATCCTCAAAGAGAAGAGTTTAAAACTCCCTCAGACAACTGTCTGTGATGCCTTTAATTTTATGAAGCTAGTAATTACTGTTTAACTTGCTTTACCTGATGCAGTACATTCATTTGCTGAGCCCAAGATCTCCCTATGGTTCAGCAAGATTTCATCAGTATTTCTTGTCTTGGAATATACCCACCTCTACTTTTCATTATATTTTCTTTAAAATTTCTTAGGTGGTTTGATAACTTCATGAAGCATTTTAGAAGAGTTAAAATAACTGAAAATATTTGTCATAAGCAGCATAACATTCAAGCATTTGAAACATAAGAAACGTTCAAAGAACCTTTGAATAGGTAACTGGCCAGCAGGTAAGACAAAATCCTCTGAACTTAAAACATTTTCTCACTGACACAGTACTGTGGCACGTATCTGTGTGTTGAGTCTGTATCCGCTATTGCTGGTGGTACTGTTCATGTTCACGTGGTCTTTCTAACAGGGTTTGCAAGCCCTGCATAAAGAAGCTATTTTCCTGGCACGTACTACTGGTATTGCAAAGAGAAAGGAAAAAAATAAGGTGCACTTTTTAATCTTTTAGGCTATGTTATTTTTACATGGGAAAATATTCATAGCATAAAGAAGGTAAACAGAGCTTTATATGACTTAATGTTTTGAACTATAAGTACCAGCTTGTAAAATAAAGTTATCTCAGGATAACAAGTATATTGTTCAATCAAGATAGGAATCACTTTATTGTCCTGAGCCATGTTTAGGCAACAGAACCAGCAAAAGCCAGGAGATAAGAGCCAATGCAATTCAGCCTTGGTTTACATTTCATATATTTTATAGACTTGAATTTTGGGTTTGATTTTTTTTTCTTGACTGTCTCAAAGATGACTAATCTTTGGTGATTATAGTAATATAGCTCAATGAAGTAGTAAAACTATGTAGTTCGTTATATTGTGTGTACATATATACAGACATACAACAAAGTTCATTATAGTAATATAGTTCAATATATTGAATTCTTCTGAAGCAGAAAGAGTGCTCTTCATACAGATACAGATAAAACAATCTCACAAAAGAAAGGGTATACCTGGTATTTCTACTTGAAGTAAAGAAAGGAGTTTCAAAATAAAAATGGGTATCCAACACAGTGCATCAGTAAAAACAATGAAGAAAAAACGTTTGGCAAGGATCATCTCTTTTTTGATATGATTCCGAATTTCAGTAGCCGTAATAGCTGTTTGGTGAACACTGTAGAACATACTCCCATAGGAAAATACAATGATGATAAAAGCTGCCAAGTTTACACCTGTTTAAAGAAGTTAAATTAGTTATAATTTAACAGCACAATAGCAATTCCACAGCACCTATTTGCAGGCTGGGCAGTAAAGGAAAATGTTTCAGCACTGTGTCCAACAGAGTTAGGTGGCCAGAAGATCTGAGTCTGCATATGAACACCAAATTCTTCACCTGAACACCAAATTTCCACCTCTACTCAGGTATTTGTTTCATTCATTGTCACCTGGGAAGTGGCAGCAATCTGATCCAAACTACGTAGTTCTCCTCTGGCCTTATAATTGTTTTACTGCCCTGACAAAGTCCATGCATTCAGGAACTTAATGGTCATTAATCTCTTTCCACTTTCTTAGGCCTTCATGCATTTTAAGATATGTAGGTATCTAATAGAGAAAAATATTCACTCAGGAAAATTTTTTTGAGTGCTTATAGAAGCATCTAAATATGATGTGTGAACATCGAAGCAAAGCTATCTTATTTGTTTGAAAATTGAGTACATGTAGCAGCACAATCATACAAAAGAAGAAATACAACTTACCTAAAAAAATGACAACAGAATAAATCTGACTTCCTGAACTTTCTGTTTGCTCTGAGTGAAGAGGAAAACAGACGCCATTGGTGCCATAGTAGTTCCTGAAAAATTCCTTATTGCTCAGTGGAATAAAAGCAACAGCAAACCCAATTATCCATATAAGAACCAAAATGGAAATTGTCCTGCATTTTCTGGGCTTCAAACACCTAAAAGGATAAACTATGCAGATGTATTTTTCCAAAGTCAGGTAAGTCAACAGTAAGACTGACACCTCTGTAGACAGAATAGCCAGCGATCCCACCAATTGACAATGAATACTGTCCATCCACAACTGAGCGTGCTTGTTGTATTCTCCGCGATATTTAAGATCAAAAGCTCCAATCACAAATAAATATATTCCCATCAGACAGTCAGCACCTGTGGGCACAGTGCTTAACATCATTATTTACACATCTGAATTTCCCATTCTTTGTGTATATGTAAATTGGAAAAACAGATACACACATACATATGAGTACATATTTACAGGTTAGCTAATATAGAGATATACAATCAATATTATTGTTGGAATGCTATTGTGAATTACAATTAAGACAGTATAATTCAGTTCTGTTCATCTCTTTTTATTATTTTTTTTTAATTTTGCTTTCGGACTGACAGTCTATGTATCATACTTGTTTCCAACCTGATCTTTTGAAGCTGAGATAAATTGATTTTCAAGCAGAAAAAGATAGGGCTCAATTTATAGAAATATTATTGCAGCTTGGTTTGTATTCAGTCATTCCTTTTCACATTGACATTTAGCTTAAGATAATTTGTTTTAAGTAGGGCATCTCTGCTGGCTTCAAGACTTAGTTTAGGTTTGTCTACCCTATGCTCTTTAAAAACTTGTGTGCATTATCTTCCAAGCCTAGTAAGGGAAGAGGAGCTATCAACATAGAGCTGAAGGCTTCTGAGGTATATTGCTTAGAACTTTGGCATCGTATTCAGATTGTTCTAATGGAAAAAAAGTTTCAGAATCACCAACATGCTGTGTTTAGGAACACTGCAATAATTTTACACATTATTGTCTGTCTTTCAAAGTGCAACTGACTGCATTTGAGAAATGTGTGTAGGCTCTCCTGTATTGAGGAGGGTACTTGATACTGCAGTGACTGTACTGCCAAATAGTTTGTCCATAGACCTGTCTTGCTTTTAGGACAAAAATAATAAAAAAAAAAACCCCAACCCACTAATTCTTAATATTTGGGAGCTAGGAGTGATTGTTTTTCTTCACTCACATAACCTGCTCATGTGAAAAATAGAATATCTTGAATACGATGTTTACACATGGAAATTGCTAATTACTCAAAAGTGCATAGTACAATTTGGGTTTGTGGGCCTTTGAAAAATTTGGAATTCATTTTTTCCTTGCTGAAGAAAGTGTGAATTTGACGCAATTAGCCACAGCATTAAAATCCAATGTGAAGCCTTTGGAATTTATCAACTGCCTATTAGTACAGAGAAAAAGCAGCATTTAACGAGACCTCCTGACACAAAAGGTACATGGCATTTGATGTAATCATTGACAGTAACATGAAAGTTTAGTTAATCCAGTGCTGGAATTATGTCACTGCATAATAACAACAAATGTCATACACGTGACAAGCAGCCTAAAAAAATATTCTTTCACTTGTACACATGGAGTACTCACAGCAGAGAGACATTATTGAGATGGCGTGGAGCTTATTCTCTGATCTGATGTAAGGCCTCATGCAGATAACAAAAATATTTCCAAAGCAGGTGATGGCAGACACAACCCAGACAAACACTCTCTGTATGATGCTAGCTAAAAGATTCTCAAGGGATGAAATCCCATCAGTATTGGGCTTACAGCTGCGCACATGAGGGGCATATCCACAGTATTGGAATTTCTTAAAATATCTGGTTGTGAGAAAGAAAAACAGGTAAGACATGGTTCCAGCTTCACTGCCAGAATATCAAAACTCTCTAGTAACTACTCAGAAAACATATTCTGAAAGAAGAAAAATTATTTAAAACCTGTCAAATTCAACAACTGCTCACAGGCCACTTTTCATACACTTTTGCTTTAAATTATTCAATATTCTCTAAACTAAGATTCAGACCAAAAGAAAACAAACTGGAATAATATACTTACATATGGGAAAGGTTTCTAAGGGGTCTGAACATTCTTCTCTGGATGTTGGCAATTTCAATGCCTTCCAAGCTGCTGTAAACAATATACTCTCAATAAAAGGCAATAGGAACCCAATAATAAAAGAATAAACTTTACAAGCATTTAATTGTATTTCTATGATTATATGTAACCAGAGGTGAGCTCTAATTGCATCTAACCTGTCACCCCCTTTGACACTTGAACAGAAAGTCTGCATAAAACTAAAGTCAGATAAAAACCAAAATCACATTATCTGATTCTGTGAAAACAAATTGCAGTTAAACTCGCTGTTCTAAAATCACCAAAGTAGCTCCTTCACTCCTCTCAGCAGTGCAATCTCTGATGAGTATCTTGCTCTTCCAAAGTATCGTTCTACTGATGTTCCTTCATCATCTTTGGGAAAATAATAGCTTGTTCCAAGAGTAATATTTTAGCTGTCTCTTCTGTTTTTATCCTAGGGAGTGCTTTTCTAGACAAACAAATCACTGCAGGAATTCAGCCTTCATCGAGTCAAGAGCAGCAGGAAGCTGGAACACAGAACATGGCATGGAAGGGGAACTGCTGACTTGTGACACATGGATGGGATTAATTTTTTTATATATATATTGGAAACAGTACTATTATTTCCCCTGCAGTGCTAGATCAGTAAAGTGTAACTGTGGTGGCTGATCTTTTAGAACTTCAGTTTCTGCATTCTTCTAGTCCATCCCATTCACTGGTTACATGTGCAACGTGTCTTCCATATTGCAGCTGGTTAGTGGCCTTTGGTTCTTCTTGTGGGGAGCCTTATGTTTCAATTCAACATTCAATGCTTTGAGCATAATATTTCCATGAATTCTGAGCATATTTAGGTAAAAGTGGAGAAAGGTACCAGTCTTACTGGTGAGTTGCTTTGGGCTGGTGAGCAGTTTTGCTAGGAGATGAGAATAAAGCAGATACAGAAATTTGTTTTATTTAAGCACTGCAGTGAATACTGGGGTGTCCTACCGTCGCACAGCTATTATTATACTAAGCTAGGAAAGAGGCAACTGGTGGTCCACAAACTGAGTGCTGAAACATAGTTTCCTATGGAACTATCTCAAGATTTAGTAACTTAAAAATATGGAAGGCCACAGTGAGTCAATTGCATGGTTTCTTTGACGTTAAATAATGGGCAAGGTATATGTTGTAGCCTGACTGGTAGTCAGGCAATTAATTATTCTTTTCTGTGCTTGGCTGCTTATATTCATGAAACTTCTACAAATTGAGTATTTTTAGGCCAATAGCCATTTGTCAAATTTAGTTGAATTTGGCAACTGGATTCCAAATCACGGTAAGGAAGCTGGACTGATCAACAAACGCATGTGTGCTGCTGGCTGCAGCTCAGGGGTCAATTTGTTAAGTACTACGACTACATTTCTGCCCAAGGAGACATCTCTTTTGGATCTCCACAACTATTATGAAATGGTGACTGACAAGAACCAATGGTGTGTCTAATGCAGACATGCAGTGGGTCCATGAAGATGTACTTAAATCTATTGCCGGACAGTTTCAGATTTGTAAGACTGTTGCTCCACTATTGCACAGTTTTAGGAAGATCTCTGCTTGCAGAATTGAAGTTTGAGATGCCATATTAGTGCACCCACAAAAACTCCCCTTAAACTCTTCAAAAAGATTTGTAAAAGTCCCACCTCCCTCTGGCATGGCAGCTGAATTGCACTTGGTTAGTATTCTTTTCGTGGTGTTAGCAGTAGATTCTGTAAGAATGGAAATATGTCCCCAGTCTTGTTTATATACCAAATTCTTTCGTAATTCCTGCCTTTACATATGCTAATGGTACCTGCTCATGGCTTCAATAGCCCAAATAGACCTTGCATGACCCTTAAGCCCTGTGACCAAATTATGCAAGGTTAAACAAGGGTCACATTTATCTTGTTCTGTAATAGCAGAAAAGACACTGTCCTCTATACTGAATTTATGATCTCTTTTTCTTGGAAAACCTTCCATTATGAAACCGGTCTTTTTACGAAGAAAAATGTGATAGTAATTATTTTCCAGGCTCAAATTTTTGAGGATCATAAATAAGACTATAAACTACCTAAAGGACAATATCTTATAAAAATATTTTGGATAATGTACTTCTGAAGGAAGTGAGCATAATCACAATAAAATATATCTAAAATATAAAAACTCAATACTTACAGGGATTTGAGTTTAATTAGAAAATCAAACTGATCTATTTGTATTTTCTTGATTGGGTTGTAAGAAAGATTCCTGTAAATACAACAGTGACATAAATAAATTTACACAACATCCTTGCAGCTTGTTCTAAAAGTCAAACTACATAAACAATTTGCTTTTTCCAGTCCTGTAGGAAGGACTTGTACAATTAGTTACAGCTGCAAGTGGTAACATTCATTCAGTGTTACTCAGCTTGCTAAGCCAATGGAAAGAATTGCCAGATGCTTCACAGACATCCTATTGCCATGTACACATGCACAGCCTCCTCTCCCCACCTCTCCCAACCTGCTGCTTAAAGGTTAACTAAGTCGAAATACTTTGTTATTAAATTTCCCAGACTTGTTTTTCAAGTAAAAAAAACCTGAACTGTGCACAATTCAAAATAAATTACAAACTTTTTTTCATAATAATTTGTGTGAGACAGAGGCAGTGAAATGTCAAAATCAACATTAGCATTAAATGCCATCACTCTGTACCAGAGTGTAACTAGGTTCAACGGCTTTTTCTTTTCCCTATAACTTATGTCTTCATTTTGATACTGTAATTAAAATGCACAAACTCAGTAAATGCGGCTGTACAGAGTTGGTTTCTCCAGTGTATTGTGATAGATCCCAAGGATGCTGGAAAAGCACAAAAATAAAGTTTTCCTTATACTACTCCCTCTTCTCCAGAGAGGTCTTCAATTTTGTGACTAGTGTCTCTCTTAGATTATGCAAGAAAAACTGGGACTTCCCAGCGTCAGCATTTGAGAATTTACCTATATGGATATCATGGGAAGAAGAGTGAATGTCTTTCTGTTTTATAATATGTTATGCTTTTTTTGAACTTTTTTCACAGGAAAAAAAAAGGCAGTTGCAAAACAGACAGTATGATGTTTTTATATGTTTATGGATCTACTGTTAGGACCAAATCTTAAAATTTCCCACCAGAGTATTAATTTCTCATGTTATAGCTAGCCTAGCTCATTTTGTATATACTACGAAGCTCTAGAAAAAGGTAGAATTTGAACTTGCTGTCTTTTGGAACATGAAACTACACATCTTTTACATATCTATTCCAGGCAAAATGTTATATTGAGTTACATTTGGAATAAGTATTTTCTTAGGCAGAGCTTATATGATGCACACAAAGATGCTCTTTTCCTTCCCAGCATTCATAACTGAAAGCATCATACAAGTGAGTAATATGCAGCTAAATAACAACAATAATAATAACAACAACAACAATAATATCCTTACAGTTGTGAAAGCTCCTTTAGATCCTTAAATATGTATGGAGGAAGGGTTTCAATCTTGTTGCTAGCCAGATCTCTGCAGAAATAGCCACAGGTAGGATACAGTAAGTTATTACTAGGCTCAGGAATTTTACCAAGGAGTTTTGCAATTTCAAGACGTGGTTTTATTCTAATTGACAAATAGCATATTATTTATGACATGGGTAAGTAGAAACTTGGACTAGAAAAGAATGCTGTCAAAGCAGGATGGGAAGCTAGATTCATAAGATCTCTCTGCTTAGTTCAGATATGCTGTTAGATATGACATTTATTATTAGTGTATTTATACCAAAAGGAAAGTAAGAACCCTTCGCTTGGGTTGTAGGAACTTGGAAATAAGTTAAATATATTGCTTCATGATGGGAATTATTTCATATTGTCTTGCCAGCATATCTTTCCCTCAATTCTTCTCTCAACTTTGATCCTTATTTTCATAAGCACAAATCCTAGTAACTGTGGACAGAAGGGTAAGAGTCACATGAACCTAGACTGGAGTGATGTATGACCAATGAATGTCATGCTGTTCAGGGAACATAACGAGCTTTTGAACAAACCCCCATTTATTGATACAGGCTATCGTCAATTTCATGTTAAATACATAGGAAGATCCCCTAAGGATGGATGATGTCTTAAGAGCATGTTTTATGAAATAGAATTTATTATGATATTTACAATATAAATTATAAGACTTTGTGACTTGCTATACAAGTAAAAGAAGAAATCAACTCACAATTCATCTAACATCTGGAGAGAAGAAAAGCTGTTTTCATGTAAAGAGCTGATTTTATTTTGTCTCAACACCCTGAAAAATTAAAACAAACTTATGTTGCTACTTCTTGACATCTATTTGGTTTTGCAGAAAACCTTTTAGAAGCTTTAAAAATTACATCTTCTCTGCATATTCAAACATTTGCCCAATTGAGTTAAGTTAATTTGATCTAGCAGCTTACCATTTTACCAGTTGATAAATAACCTTCATTTTCTAGACACCCATGTATTTGTGCAGACACACACACGCGCACATAAACTGACTGAAGACAGGAGGAAGATTAAGTGGGCTGGAAGGCTTGTGACCTAACTGCATCCACACAGGCATGTGGCTGGGCAACTCTTCCTTCACCCTAAATGAATCACCTGGATTTAACAGCAGGGAAAGCCAGGAATATGGATCCCACGGGAGAGTTAGAAATTGAAAGTGATAGATACCATGGAGCATAGTAATCTAGTAAAAGGTTGAAGGGATTTTCTGAAGAGGATTACAACATCCCTGAAAAACTTTGGGGAAATTTCATAAATTGATGAGCCAGCCAACCAACCAATCAACCAACCAACCAACCAACCAATTAAACGCTTTAAAATGAAGAGTCGGGCTATGTATTTGGTATGTTTGCTGCTTTTTATTATGAGAGTTTTTCCTCCTGGAACATTTCTAAATCATAATATCAGTCATATCACTTCATATAGTTGCATATAACAATGATGTACTTTGCTGCAAACAGTGGTTATTGTGTAAGGAGCTCATTTAAGACCAAGCATTTTAATTTAATTTCCTTGAGATCTAAATAACCACGATACTCAGAAAGATTTTATATTAGCTGTAATGAATCAGTTGACTGATTCAGCACTGGTTCAGCACCAGCATATGTCGCTGTGGCTGGTTTGCATATCCTATTACTTACAGTACAGTTAAAATGTTGCAGGAGATGAAGGTGACATTTCTTACATGATGGATATGGTTGCCTTCAAGGTCTCTGGGATATAAAAACAAAACATCAATCGCTGAAAATAGATTGAGGCAGCATTTATTCTAAAGTAATTAAAGAAAAATACTACCAGAAATTCATGACTGCACAAAAGGGAGTGGGAAACAGACATCTAATTTTCCACCCTCCTAGTTGATGACTTCAGGTCATCAACCCTGCAGTGACCCAGCAGGCACTCTGTAAAGAGCCAGTGCCCTATTAGAAGAAGTGACGTGGAAGCACCATATGAAATCAGTAAAATAATAATTTCTAGGGAAAAAAGCTGGACTTACAGCCAATTTAGTCTTGGCATATATTGGCACAAAGGTTTATCAGGCAAACGAGCAAGAGAATTATTCATCATCTCTCTGGAAGAAAAAAAAAAGAGAAAAGAAAAAGTAAATTTGGCTATATTTGCCAAGTATAATATTATAGAAAAAAACAATGTATCTTACATCTGTACTTTGGAAAAAAAAAAGAGTCAAAACTTGATTAATTTCTCATAGCATTGGAGGTAGTATTATTTTCTAAAACTTCTACAGTTTCCCTTTGGCATTCTGTGGGGCAGTACTTTATCCTTAACTTGTGAATTACTGGGTAAAGGAAAGAAGTTCCCTTCACTGCTTTTTATGTAAAAAATAGCAAATAAATGCAAATATTTTGACTATTCTGTTGTAGCACATGCCTTCTGTCGGTGAGGGAGGAAGGGAGAGATGGAGGGAGGTTTCCCTCTAGTCTGCAGGGGAAGGGCTCTGGAGAGGGCAACAGCAGGTTGCAGACAGGGTTTCATGGAGGGAGGCCAGACTGCTCCCAGAGCAAGAGCTATAGGCACCCCTGACCCTGCACAGGGCTCTGAAGGACACCTGGTACAAGTTGCTGCAGCTGCCGTGTCTTTGCCCTCTCAGTGACATTGTCTTTTTACCATTTCCCCCATCCACTTCCCTATACTTTTCCAGACACCTCATGTCTGCTGCTGCCAAGTCTTCCTACTCCAACACATCTTGCCTGGGAGTAAGAAAAAAGCAGCAGGTGTATGGCCAGCACTCTGAGGTAAGCAAGCACTGCTGTTTGAAAAGTTTCTATGTATCTCTGCCCTTTCTGCTCTGTTCTTTCAAATAACACTTTGGGGTCTTATTCCATACTTACAGGAGAATAAGTGATTTGAGTCCGTAAAATGTTAATGGAGAAATCCGATTTATCCGATTATTTTCAACTATCCTATAAATTACACCAAAGCACCCATTAGATTGATAATTGATTGCAGTCTTTTGTATTGAACAGATGATATAAAAATAACATACTTTGAAGAGGATTTCTTCAAATACACATTCAAACTAATTAAAAAATGAATGCACTACTCCATAGCAGGTAAAAAATTATTTTCTTGCCAGTTTTTAAAGTTCTTTGATCAAGAATTTGAATTAATTCCCTGTGAAAGCAAAGCAGCACCACGTAGTGGCATTCCACAGCAATTCATCAGTTCAATACACAGAAAAATGTTTGACCAATTATTAATTACTTATATTGAATAACTTTGCCAAGTCAAAAAACATATTTAAATTCATGTGACTGAAAACCAGTACTAAAATAACATTTCAGATTATGAAAGTCATTGTGTCTGGGACATTTCAAGCACTATTTACAGGGAAAAACCTGCCCCCCAAATTATCTCTCTATCATTTTATAGTATCTGATTAATTTCCTGTATTAATATGTAAAATAAATTATTAATAAACATTATTTAGTATTGCAAAAGTCAGCAGTCATTGGAGTCATTAAGGTCCGAGAACTAGCTTCTACTCTTGACAAAGTCAAGATTTTTACCTTGCACAGTGTAACAGGAGTTACTTTGTTATTACCTAGTAAAAGGCAGTGCTATGTACAAAAACAAGAGCAATTTCTTTTTCTTGCTTTAATCACTCATTGAGAAAATAAACATACAAATCAGAAAACAACATACAGCCATTCAAGTTTGTGGAGATCTTCAAAGACACCAGGCTTCAAACTGGTTATCTTGTTGTCACTCAGGTATCTCAAAACAAGACCAACAAAAGATAAAGGAATGGAATGATTAATTAGCATCAGATGCATGAAAAGTAGTGGTTTTTGGGGGTTTTTGTTTTGTTGTTGTTTTGGTTTTTTTTTTTTCCTGTAGGATTTAGAAGAATAGTGCTAACTTTCATGCCCTTCCCTGGAAGCAAGGAGGGACACTCAGTAGTGAGGATTTTTGGAGCAACCATGTAGAACACTTGATCTTATCTATAAGAAAACACAGCAAACAAAATATTTTCACTGTGCTGTATTGTAGGCCCCTTGCATTTTCCTTCTGTGGAATGATTAGTTGCACAAATGTTCCCAGAATCCCATTCAGTCTCAACTAAGGTCATTAGTCAAATGTGGATGCTAGATTCATGGAAAAAGACTGAGAACTGAAAGGGAGGGTGGGTGGGTTGTGTGTGTGTGTGCCATAAAAGGTCTAAGAATGTAATTAACAGCAGCTATAACAAGAAATAATCAGCTACATCATGTAACTGATAACCAAGAGGCATAACATTTTAAATTTTTAAAAAACATTGCAGAAACAAAAAACTGAACTGAATTTTGTGTGTCATCTCTGTCACTGTTATCCTTAAAAATCAGAAACACCTTTCAAAAAGCTGCTGAAAAGTAAGAAAGTGGTGTTTAAGAGTTTTTATTCACCAAAAGCTTTTGCTTTATTCCTTTTTCATTCTGTCTGACTTTATGCAGGTAAGCTGTTTCCTCTTCTGTTCCTCAGATCTGAGCAACGAAGTATGGAGCCCATTGGTACTTTCCAAGTATTGTCCTGTCAGATAATCTTACTTCACTGATAATTCTTAACCTATCTTTGCTGCAATCCATTCACTGAGTTAAAGACTTGGACCATTTGGCAACTTCCTAACACTGAATCAAATAAGAGCAAGACACCCAAAGTGACTTTCTGAGCATTTCCCATTGATCTTCAGTATTCAAAAAAAAGCAATACTTACAGTTTTGTCAAGTTGTATAAGCCTTTGAAAGCACGTTCAGATACAGTTCTGATTTTATTATTCTGAAGATACCTATGAAGATAGAAACCCAACACTTAATTCTCTAAGCATACAAAGTCAAAGCCAGAATAACTAATTAAAATATATCAACTAAACTGAATGCATGTATAATACTTGAAAAGAAGCTGTCAAATTTGGAACATCTGAAAGTTGACAATACCCATTTCATAGCAATGTTTGCAAAGACTGCAAAGGTGTTTTAAAAGAAATATCCCCATCCAGCAGCATTATGAAATTCATTCAGGGACACACTTGGTTTGTCTGAGTTGAACAACAAAGTGGCTGTATGTATGTGATATCCTGCTTTAGTCCTAACCACGCAGTTCTCACCCGTGAGATCTTTATCTTTAGCCAGGACCCTTCTACAAGCAAAAAATTGCATGGCAAATGTCAAATTTAACAGGAGCTTTTGAATATTCTTTTTTGTGGTATCAGAGAATTTCAAAATTGTGGGTTTTTAAAAAAGATTGTATAATAAAAATATAAAATGAATGTTGATAATTTTCTGTAAACTAAAGAACAGAATTCCTTTTTTTATCTACTTTTTATCTAAAAGGTCAATTCCAAATGTTAAATCCTTCTAAAATTATTTTAAAATATTAGAGCACTATTGTCTGAGAAATATTTAAATACGGGTCCTTTAAATTAAATTACAGTCAATAAGGTGTCCAGGTTCATTCCTATTAAGAAGCAATAAATAATGTGACATTGGCTTTTAAAAAACAAGTTTGTATCAAACACCGCCCAACAGCCTCCCGAAAATGTGTGATTACCATTCAGAAATGTTTTAAATTAAGTAAACATAATTAAACAATGCTAATTAACGTTATTATATAGCAATTATTATATCTTTTGATGAAAACGTGACTTTTCGGACTCTAACAACAGTCCTTAACTGTATGAACACCAGATGGTGCTGCAGCACAGCACTGTTTCCGTGAGAGTTACGGTCCACTAAATCTAGGAACAAAAGATGCCTTGACTTGCTAACATAAGACCCCTGCTGTAGACCTTTGCATTTGATTCTTAATGTCACTAACTAAATCATAAAGCAGAAATTCTAAAGGCTATGGCTTTTGAACAGTACATACGATAGACATCATGGAGTGCAGTGTGGTATTACTCTGCTGTAACTACTTGACTAGTTGAAGCATTATCACGTTGGATGATTGGAAGCATCATCACCAAGAACCATGTGAGTAAGCTCCCCATGACAACAGGAAGTTTACCTTTATGACATAGTCAATATAAAAAATAAAATATGAAGAGATTATGGTTTTTTAAAAAGAGAGATCCCAAGTCAAGCTGTTTGAGCCACAAAGTTACACAATTGGATGATATGCTGAAGAGTAAGACAAATCAGAATTTAATTAGTCAGTGTGTAAACTGAGGATTGTTACTTAGATGTTACGATCTGTATGTGTATGTGAGAGGGAGATGACTATTTAAGGCACTAAATAGATATTTTAAGTTGAAATACTGCCTTACAGATTTTTAAGGTCTTGGTATTTCTTGAAAACATCAGCAGAAAGTTTCCTTAGCAGATTCCTCTGAAGAGACCTGTAGGAAGGAAAGCACACAGTAAAACCACTCTCCTGACTTTCTACAGTACTGCCACTTTCGTTATTCAATATGAGAAGCTTTCACACTGCTAAATAAAAAAAGCAACATGAAACTGTCTGCATATGCTACCTCTATTTGTCTGAATATTTGTACCTATTTAAGCAGTAAGCCAAATACTTTATCATAAAAAAATATTCTTCCATGTCCCCAGAACACCTACCAAAATAATAGTTAAATCTAAAAGTTAAAAAGTTCTGAGTATAAACTAAACCACAGATTTATTTCAAACATCAGATGCATACAGATTTTATTTCCCAGTGCATGTGTCCCTGTACCTCATCTCCATGAGGCACCTACTCAAGTGTCCTGTCATTCAGGACACTTGAGTAGGTGCCTGGAGTAGGTGCCTTGAGTAGGAAAATCATTCAGGGTATGGATTAAAGGAGTGTCTAGCCCAAAAGCCAGCTGAACCAACACTCTGCTTTTTCTAAAGTCGAACCGAGCTGTTATTTCTGAAGTCTTTGTTGACTCCGAGCCAAGTGCAGTTTAAATATATATATTTTACATTCCAATCAATTACTGTTATGAACTATTATAGTATTTGAACACAAACCCAACACAGAGAAGCTCAGCTACACGTCAGCACAAACTGGCACCAAACAGAAAGATCCATACCTCTGCTCTGGAGGGAGGATCCTCAGGCAAGGATGAGATTCTGCCCTCAGCTCACCACACAGAAAATGACCAATCAGACAGTCATGTACAAGCTAAGAGCAGTATCAACCATTACCTGATCTCTTCAAAAAGTTTGGCTTACATAAGTATCTGCATGATGTCCCAGCCCAGAGGAAATACTTTTAAGTAACAACACATTCAGAGGCATCAAATGAGAACTAAAAAGATTTGTTTGAGCAGGTCGTTCCACTGAGTTTGGGATTACTTACTTCACTGCTAGGAGTTCAGACTAGGAATAGAGGCAGGTTCATGGAATAATAATAAAAGGTCCTAGAACATTATTTCTTAAAAGGAAACATTTCTTCTGAAGATTTTTTTTACATTTCCTGAAACTGTTGCTAGCTCAAGTCACTGATACAAATATGAAAAGATGGTTTCACACAGAGCTTTTTAGTTCCTTTTCTCTCCTTTTATGCAGAGAAAACCTGTACTTAAAACATTAAAGTACTTGTAAACAGAGAGACACTATGCCTTCACAAGCACCAGCTGAGCCAACTGGTCATTACCATAGGGCAGCAGTTGTGAAAAGGTTGCAGGTTCAGTATTCAAGCCTCAACAGAGCAAGAGCCCACTTTTCTGCTCTACTTACATAATAGTTATGTTTGAAGAGACTGATGGGACAGCATGCAGTTTGGCAGCATCACAGAAGATCTCCAGCCCTTGACAGATACACTCTTCTGGCAGAGCACCAGCCACTGTGGGAGAGTGAGAATGTGGTGGTGTCAAAAGGTGGGATGGGTGGTGTGATGGGATGGGGAGAAAAGAAACAGGGTGTAACAGAACAAGAAGCACAAAGGCAGACATACCAGGCTGTGTTGAACTGCAACTGAAGCACACATTTTTATGTAATTGTTTTAAACCTGGGAAGATCCTAACAATAAATACAAAGGGATACAAAAATTTATGTAGCCTCCTGACCTCTGTGAAAGAGCTTGTAAAAGCCCTTGATCTTTAGGCCCAATATAGAAGAACCTAACACAGTAACAGGTTTTCAGGGTTCAACCCTCCTTCCCCCTCCCTTTTTTTAGATTATTCATTCCTCTTATTTTTACTAGAATGAACACAATCCTGTCCACCTGAAAATAGGATGAAAATGGGTCAAGAAGTCTTCACTCCTCCTTTCTGCTTGTGTCTGTGCTTTAAGTTAGTGCTCACAATACTCAGCACAGTCAAAATCTATACAAAGGGAAGAATGCCAGCAGAAGGAGTGCAGAAATATATCATTTGCCATACAAAGAAGTGCATTTGGAACATTGTCTTTTTTCACACTGAAACATGTGTTTCATGGTCTTTCCAGCTCTATTAATACATCCAGATAAACATTTGCATTGCCCTTCTAATTGGTACGTTTGATGCTTCTCTTACAGAAAATGAATCACTCCTAATGAAACTGAAGTGAGCTTCAACGCTTTTGTTCGCCTGAGACATTAAGTTTGGTTTACTATAAATGAAACTGCACTATATTTCTCTTTCTAATAAGCATATTTGCTAAGCATTTATTTTTTCCTTAGGAATCATCAGTAATACTCACACAAAGAATGTGTGTAATTACTTACAGCACTCGGGTGTCCTTGTCTGAAACGCATACAGAGATTTCAGTTTATTGTATTTGTCCTTTGTATAGTGTTTATCAAATTGCAGAGACCATCCATTGTTATCTTCTAATAAAAAAATAAAACAAACCACAAATAGAAGACACATTACAATAGAAATTTAGTTGTATCGATTTTTTTCCCTCAATTTTTATGTCAATAACATGATTTTTCCAGAGCATTTCATAGACCATTAGATGAGCTTATCTTTATAGAGCTACTTCACCACAGGTATGTATGGAGATCATCACCTGCATAGTTGGAACAGCTTATTATAACTTCATCAATGATATTTTCCATGACTGTTGCACTGAAAAAGTATAATCTTTCACTTCTGATCTTTTTGTTTACATGCAAGTCTAAAAATGAGAGGCAGCCATTTATTTTTGTATCTTCTTAAATGTGCAGGTTTGTCACTTTGTCTAAGAAAGATCAAATGATTGTTGCCACTCTGACTACTCCTTTCAGAGGTCTGTCTCACTCTATCATAGCCTATAATTTCTTTCTTGAAAATCTAGATGAAGAACAAATGATCACGGTGCTCAAAGAGAATAGATAACAGAGCGTAACATGTTCAAGTCAGTATGTCCAAGTTCAGCTTAACATGCATCATATTAAACAAAGCATTATTCCATATTGCCATTTTGGTCACTGTGCATAGACGTGGAACAGAGTGGCTTAAGGCCATAAAGGTGAAAATTGAAGAGAGGATCTTTCAGTTCTTTCACACAAATGTGGATTTCCAGACTTATTTCACAGAATCACAGAATGGTATGGGTTGAAAGGGACCTTAAAGGTTATCTAGTTCCAACCTCACTGCTATGGGCAGGGAGACCCTCCACTAGACCAGGGTGCCCAAAGTCCTGTCCAACCTGGCCTTGAATCTGGCCAGGGAGGTGTCAGCTTTTCTGGGCAATTTGTTCTGGTGTTTCACCACCCTCACACTAGAGAACATCTTCCTTATATCTAATCTAAATCTACTATCTTTTAGCTTAAAAAACATTATCCTGTGTCCTATCATTACAATCCCTGATAAACAGTCCCTCTCCAGCTTTCCTGTAGCCCCACTTCAGGTACTGTCAGGCTGCTCTAAGGTCTCCCCAGGGCCTTTGCTTCTCCAGGCTGAACAACCCTAACTCTCAGCCTGTTGTCATAGAAGGGGTGCTCCAGCCCTCTAAATGTCCTCATGGGCTCACTCCAACAGGTTCATTTCTCTCTTGTTCTGGGGACCCCAGAGCTGAATGCAGTNTGAGCTTTACATCAAACACCCCAAAGTCTTTCTCCTCAGGACTGCTTTCAATCAATTTCTTGGGAATCTGTTGTATAGCTGACATCTGTAAATTAACTGAAGAGGAAAACATTTGCAAAACAGGGCACAAATNAAATGATCCAATTTTAGTTTTAATTTGGGTCTAACCTCTGTTCAGCTTGGACAACACAGACATCCTTTTAGTTTAAAGCATCTAATGTAATGAATATGCACCAGTAGCTGAAATGCTCCTTACATGTCACTCAGTAGCTGGTGAGTCAAAGCATCAGTGATAATTGAAAGCATTACTTCATAATGATATCTACTGTCAAACAACATTATGTGAGAACTCTGGGGCTGGCTCCACTAGTCATTGCAGTCGTACTTTCACTTTTTTGATATGCTAGCAATTGTCTCCCTCCTCTGCTTCACACAGTAATAGTTCAGTTATACTTAAATACCATTCCTCATGGACATTTCTCAATAAATCTTCATATTCAAGTACCCATTACTACTATATCTATTGGCTTAAAAATAGGCAGGGAGAAATAACGTGTAATGACTTTGCAACTTTTCTATTCTGAAACAGTATCTCCTTTTTCAGGTCACATTACAACTCCATTGTTCTCTCAGCTAGGTAGTGAAATTACCTTGAAAGCGTCTCCCAAAGCACTGCCTACAAGCTGTTAGCAGATACAGCTGTCCTGAGAGATGCTGCCCTCTCCGCTGCCTCAGCTGAAAAGATGTACTATACATGCTGATTAATAGATATTATGAAAGCTTAAGTTACTTCTTTCTATTGATGAATTTGTCATGCATAAATTGAAAAGGTAAACAATTCAAAGCAACCCAAAATCTCTGTCTTCAGGAATTTCTTCATAAAGATAAAAAACACACTTGAAAAGTCTAAAAATTTTCACTTGGAAATTAATGTGAATTAATTTATGCCTTTCAAGAATGCCATTTTACCACCAAAAGGCATTTAAGCACATTTTACTAACTTCCTCAGGAGCACTTGGTATGGTCTGATCCATGAGCAAGTTTTTCCAGGTTAGATCATTAAGCTGATATTTGGAAGCAGCATAGATGCTGCATTTTTGGACAAAATGAAAGGTGTTGACAAACCTGCAGAAATATTGCTCCTACTTCTTTTAAAAGATAAGGCAGAAATTCAGCTTTATAACCAGCTCAAAAACTTCAGTATGGAATCCTTAATTGATGAAGTGATGAAAACGGGTCTTTTGCCAATCTGTGAGTGCATTTTAAAACTACTTCCCTGTAGTTAGGGCTGTAAAGAAGTTTCCTCTATTTCTGATTATTTAACTACAGCACATCCATTGACTTTCTTTTGCAAGACTGGGACAAGCAACCAGGAGCCAAAGAAACTAGTGGGGCTACAATATATGCAGATGAAGTGAGATTTGAGAACAAAGGCATCTTTCCTTGAGAATTTTGTAATAGAAGTTTTCAACAATATATTAAAAATGTGATTATTCTTGGAGTATAATCATACCAAATACAAAATATTTTTGGATGTTCTAATTCATAATTACAATCACAGAAGGTTTTAGACAACTAGCCACTTATCCACAGACTGTGAATATATAGTGAAAAGTTGTAAATCTTAGCCCTCCTGTAAGCCAATGAAGACAGAAAGTATCATTTTCCTGTCTTTCCCTGCTTCTGATATTGAAGAGTGAATGGATGAGATTTTATTCTACCCTTTAGCACTTTGAAAGTACTTTGCCATACGACAAGGCATGCACAAGAGGTGACCCTGGCTATGGTTCACATCTGCAGTGGACGAGCACGAGCAGTGCCTCCTACGCTACTGGGGAATGAGGGAGCAGTTCATCTCGAAGGGAAAATTCACCAACATTTTCAAGAAAGTTGAGAGGTCGGTGTGTGTTTTTGGGTGGACATAAAAGAGAAGGGGAAAAAAAGGCAGAGAAAAACGAGAAGATGGATTATTTTGTACTGGAAGCGTTCCAGTTGCCTGGAGTTTCTGGTCAGTTCATTTGAAATAATGGGCTTTTCTCATGGCATTGGGTTTTCTGTCTTCTACTAGAAAGTCAAAGACATATCTGAATAAAAATAAAACAAGTTATTTGAAGTTTTCCAACCTTCAGAAATGTTTGCTTTGGGCTCAGATTTGTGCCCAAGCCTGGGACAGTCTATATTTTATATAAACTGTTTTGTCAAATCCCAGAGGAATGTATTGTGCAAATAACTATATTTAGTACAACTGTTCAGTGAAGCATTCAATGCCAGGACTGTAAGTCACTTTGTGATTGCTTTGAGTTTATATGGTAGGGTTGTGACCTGTTTACCTCTGTTGAGATGAGGTTCTCCAAACACTTTAAGAAATGACTAGTAATAGTACTGGTCTTCAAATCCTAAATCTATCATTTGGGGGAGTACAGCTCAGATGAGAAATTACTTTTTCCAAAGCCGGTTCTAAAACAGATTATGTTGGCTGCACTTCTGTAAAAATGAGATCTGAGAAAACAAGGCATCAGCAGGTCTTCCTCTACGTAGCATAAGCAAAATATGTAATTCTAACAGGATTTATCTGACTACCGATTAATACACTGCTCCTTGCTAAAAGCTGTCAATTGCCATTTCTGATGGGAAAGAGAATGAGAAAGGGTATGTTAATCCTGACAAACTACAGACAGATTTGCATAGTCTGTTCAGCGACAGATCCAAGAAAACAACAGCTTTACTCAAAGATACATCTATTATTTACGTTGAAGCTTATGAAAAGGGCATTATCTATACGACTTCTCCCTTCACTTGGCCATATCTGCATGGGTTGTTATGGAGAGAAACACTATCAGTTAAATGCATAAGGACTCCAAAGAGACACTGTGCCACCCTTTAATTTCACCTTTGCTGTTGGGGATGGTAGCCCACAGACATATTTCTTTCTGCCAGGTTGAAATACTTTCTCTTGCTGTAAGAAATTACAGCAAGGCTTTTAAAAAAGGTATCTTTTAGAACAACAAGGAAAACCTCTATCCTTCAGAGAAGAAGAAATTCCTTTCAAAATCTTAGCAGATGAAGGAATATAATTCCCTTTTCCCCAGTGTTGGTGCAGGCTTATACAGCCTAATAGCTTACAATCATACCAAGACTGCACTGAGATTTTACGAAGAGGAGCATGGCAGTGCTGGGAGTGTTTGACTCTGCAAGTGAATTTCACTGCCGCAATTTAGATACCTGAGTGGAAAAAATGAAGACCTGTAAACTGGACACTTACGAGTCAAGGCAAAGGCAATTTGCCCTGCACCAAACTGCATATCAGTGTTCAGGGACCGCTTCTTGTACCTGTTGATTGCTTTAGATGTAGCTTGATTACAGACAGGTGACAATAATCACAGGAAAACATACAGGAATTAAATCAGTTCAAACAAGGTTTATGCTTCTCTTTATGAACTAGATTACATGCTCACACGAATTTATTCTTGACTTTAAAACAATTAATCCAGTGCAACTTTTAATAAAATAGGCAGGCTCAAATTTCTGAAAGAAAAGTATCTTCTCAATGTTGTAGCTTCATTGCTGTGAAACACCTGTGTAGGGAAGTTTTCCAGTTTATATAATAATACTTTTAATCTATATAGATTGAATTTTATATTGTTTTTTCAATAAGTATTTTCAATTTTTAAAATAAATATGACAGAATAAATTAAAATGAACTAATAGCATGAATAAAACTATAAAACTTAAAGTTGGTTTAAAGTTCCCTTAGCAGTAAGGTACTACAGTGGAGACTGGCAGAGACAAAAGTCTAGTGAAATGTACAAGTTCCTCTTAGTTATCAGCAGTATTTAAAGATCTCAATAGTAGAATCAATTAAAAGCCTACAGAAAGTCAGTAAAACTATCCCATTTGATGATATTTTCACATCAGCATAAACCTGATTATTTCAGTATCATATAGTATGGGTTAAGGGCAGTGATAGTGAGAAAAAAATGGCCATACACAAAATATTTCCACACAAAGCTTGAAAATCTGATCATTTGCCAAGTATTTGCTACATCTTGAGCATGTTGATGACTTCCAAGTTTTTTCTTTTTTTTTCTTCATAAACAGAATTTACTGTATAGGGATCAAAACTGAATGGTGTCTCATACATTTAACTCTCACATTTTAAGTATGACAGGAAAAAATGCCATGCCAGGAAAAGATGAGACCAACTGTTACATTATTCGTTATTAGTATTAATAGGAAATATAAAGGTGTCAAGCTCTTCTGCAATGTGCTGAGGCAAAAATGGGAATCTCAGACCCTCTGAAATTTCTCATCCCTTATGAACAATCTTGTAATATTAAAACATATATCTTTTGAATAGATGCTTTGAAACATCCCATAGAAATCTAGGTTTCTGCTATGGAAATCTAGAAGATGATTTAATGAATCTGCAGAACTGTAATAATTCTTTAAGTTTATAGACCTTCAAAGAAGCACATAAGAAAACAGCATGACATCTATGGAGATTGTTATTACTTTCATCTTGTTGAATTTTATAGGCCCTTTTTAGAAGGCAGTAACTTATTGAGTAAGGCATGCCAGCCGCCTGGTGAGCACGTGGGGCACAGCAACAGATGAGGCCTGTGCTTTTAGAGGTAAGGAGGTGCAAGACTTCAGATAGCCGCTCCCTGTCCCAGTTCCTTCTGAAAACTGTGATTTTCAGCCTAGGAGCTAGGCAGAGCTTAACGGACATCTGCAAGTGAACTTTGCATTTGGGGAGTTGAATGCTGCCTTTTGTTTAAAGACCTCTTGGGCCTGGGAGCAACACAATGGTAAATACATGTAGCCAGTGAAGAACTCCTCTGGAGAGTCAGAAACAAATTAAATCTGCATGCCTGTTCTTGCTTCACTGGACTGGAAAAATGCAGCTATGACACTGTGATTAAAAAACAAACGCAGACACACACTACAAACATTCCCAAACTGCCAAAGAACAGTTTTGCAGAACCATCAGCAAAATTGTCCAGAAGCCAAATATCTAAACACTGAGGGAACTTGAGCTCCCAAAATAGCTCAGGCTACTTTGTTCCATTAACTACTACATAGTTAAAGACTCTGATTGTGAAAAAAAAAAAAAAGGAAAAAGATAAAATGGAACTCTGTAGTGTGGTGTTCTTTCTATTACCCTTTTACTATTGCTAGTAACTAGAGTGGTAGTCAAATATGCCGCAGGAGTGGCTGGGTTTTTAATGCCCCATTCACAGTGCAATAGTCTGACCTACAGACATGCAAGTGATTGGGTCCAACGCATGCAATTTTGGTCTTAAATAAATACAAACTCTGAAGTACTTATATTTATAACAACTCTTGTGCTAAAGTAGTTTTTATTCTAAATGCAACTTATACCTGTGTTATTTGCACATAACCATTTCCTCAAGAGGTTTACTAGTAATAAACAAGGCGCCTACTTCGACAACCACTTTGGAGATGGAGCATAAGAATGATTCAGTAGCATGAAATTACAGTAATCCTAATTTCAAACAAAGAATGAAGGGTATCTAATCCATTCCCAGATAAATTTAATAGAAGAATTTGGGTGTTTATTCATAAGTTATATATTACAGTCTACTGTGTTTTACCTCTCCTGTTGGTTTTTTTTTTTTTTTTTACATTATAAGAGATCAAAATAAAGATTTCATCATCTCATTTGTTTGTTTGTTGGGATTTTTTTCCTAAGAAAAAACCCCCCAAACCTGCTAGCAAAATGCTTCCAAACATTTGTATCTGGTACTAATTAGGAGGACTAGAACATGAGTCACAAACTGTTCTTTTTTTTTTTTTTTTGAAACATCCAAGCTTTTCCTTAGTTTCCTAATTTAGGTAAGTTATGATTTTTTGCTCACTGAAGACAGCAGAAGCCTTTCTGTTGCTTTCAGTGGAGTCAGTCAGTCAGGTCAGTTCCCTCTCTGGCTTCATAATACACGTGGTCAAAAGCCCAGTTGATGCAACTGAAGATTTTGTATTAATCTTACATTTTGCATTTTTAATTAGAACATAACATCATCATACAATATCAATTGTATGTTTGGGTACTATGAAACCCTAATGGAATTTAGGAAAAAACTTTTAAATCTGAAAGGAGGACTACTTATAGAGAAATGAGTTCACCTGTCCCTTTACATCCAAGGGATTTCCACATCCTGTACCTAAAGGATGCTGACACACAGCACTAAATATATCAGAGACAAAGCAGTAGGGCTTAACATTAGACTTGAAAGCATATTTCAATATAGGTCTTAAAATTCATGAGGTAGGATGTCAAGTCCAGAGATTCCCCTCCAAAGAGGAAAAAGCTCAGAAAATTTGAGATCTGATTATGTGACTATGTTTCTCCATTTACTGTTTTGTATGAAACTAAATCCAAGAGCTGATGTGTGGTTTTGGAATAAGTAAGACATTGCTTCTCCCCAAGAACTGTCATCAAATTAGCACTACAGCTCATTTTCAGTTATGGTGAATAAATCATGCTGACTATCCCACAGAATGCCTGGAACATGAGGGTTAATTGAAGCAAAGGAGAACCAAATACTCAGTCTCTCAATGATTTAAAATTTAACTGCATGGAGAATTTTTGCAGCACTTTTCAATTAGCATACAACTAGCAATTTAGAACCAGCAATTTAGAACCACTGACCCAGCAGTGTATTTAGAAGAGATAATGATGCAAACATTGTTAGACTGATAACAGTCTAACGCTTTCATCCTTGTGTTTAAAAGTAGAGATATTTTATTTAGAGAAATCTGACCCATACATTAAGCAAGAGTTTGCTCATGCAGCCCTGTAAGTGGATAGATATATCAGAAAATTTTTAAAAAGAAAATAAACATAAAGTACTCACAAGTTTTAAAATGTAAATAAGTATTTAGGGAGCAGATTAATGATTCCGCTCCCCCCCAAAATACTCAGAGTTGATATTTGAAAAAATGATATAAGAAAAATACAATCCATTTATGATTCCTGGCAACATTACTTCTGTCCAAAGTTCTAAAGCAAATTTATGTTACGATTTAACTTTTCATACATTTCTGCAATTTCTCACGTCAGAATTTAGTCATCTAAACAAACATGCACTGTAAGACAATAAAACACATATGGCCTTACTGAAAAGCTAAGTCACAAATACTGTTATTTTTGTTTTGTGATAAGAAGCCCCTGCTTTATTCTACTTTTGCTGGCTTTAAATTTGTTTTGTTTATCATTAAGTGTCACTGCCAAAGCAGAGATTTTAAAATGATCCTTTCCATGAATATGTACCTGAGAGTATGTACTTGACACTTCCACTATGCCTTTGGGCTCTGAAAGTCTTTGCCTAGAGGTTGTTTAGAATACATTAACAGCAACATTGCAGCAGTCATGTCTGCAACGTAAGAAATACTCTTTGCTCTACTTGTTTTAGGAATAATTCCCATGTCAACACTGCCATAGCAGTGAGCAGAATTTGCTGGTTATGCCTGGTTATCCTTCCTGCTCACATTGAAAAAAAAAAAAAACAGCAATGAAGTAAACAAATGTTCTAACTTCCCATCTATAAACACCAAATAGATGCAGAATCAAATCTTAACAGCTGTAACAGGAAAAAATTCTTCTCTTGAAAATTAGGCTGAAGCCATTATGTTTGAAACAAACAGTCTGCAGAGCAGAAAACTATCAAACTCACTCTGCTAACCTGAGCTTTAATCAAGCTTGAGCTCTGGAGGATGGGGGAATTGCTCTACTTTTTCCACACATTTTGGGTCTTGCAAATAGATAAGGAAATAACTCATGTGAAACATCTGATATAGGCTAAACTGTTTTTAATATTGCACTTGAGGTTTTTAAGAACTCAGTTCTTCAGAAAGAGTGAGCATGGGGCAGACCAACAGAGAACAACTTTCTGCCATACTGAAAAGCGGAAGTTCTCAAAACCATAAGCTTTTATGACAGATTATGAAGCTTTATTTATTTTAAAATATTATGTTTATCACAAATTTGCAAAGACACTCACTTCTATTTGGTGTACTGTGTTTAAAGGTTCAAAAAGTAAGATTGTATTTTCCATGTATATTTAAATTTATCTAGTCATAGTTCAAAGCAGGCCTCCCGTCACTTCTGGCATGATAAAATGCTAGTCTCCTTGTCCTTCTACTGCAGGTTACTACACTGCCTCAAGCTCTTCCCCATCAGGAGATCACACACAGTATTTTATTGATTTTGTAATCCCAACACAGTGACTTTTCAAAGAGGAGTGGTTTCTCTCTGCTGTAACATATTTGCTACAAGTCACCCCTTTCTAGATGTGAAAGAAATGCTGATGTGGAGCTGGCCAGCAGGATGTCTACCTGCTGAGGTTAAGGACTAGCTTTGAAGTCGGAGACCTAGAGACTTTTTCCAACTCTGCCTATCATGCTAATTTCAGGTTATTTCGCTCCTTTGTTGTTGTTGTTGTTGTTGTTTGTTTTGGTTTGTTTGTTTGTTTATATATAGAGCACTCTGGAAGGGAAAAGGAAAGCATATTTGAATAGAGCACTGTGAAGCCAGTCTGTACATGGGTTGGTTGTCTGTGGTGATCACAACACTTCTGAAAACCTCTCTCAGTGTGGATTTGGTTTTGTTTCAAAGATATGTAATCATATTGTGCTGTTACTGAGCATGCAATGCATGAAATAGGACAGATTGCAAATTGTCTCAAAGATTACAATAAATACCCATGTAGGAATGAAGGGGGGAACATGAGAACTTTGCTCATAAAAAAAGGAAAGGGACAGAATTGCCTCAAGATGGTTGGAATGACTTGTTTCAGTCTTTTCAGAGGCTCCTATCATGTTGGGCCTCTTTTGTACTAATGCCTTTTGCTTCAAGGTCATTTAAAGACTTTTACAAAATCACTCTTGGAAATTCTACGTGTGCTTTTTATGCTAATTGCTTCTCTGCTACTTTCTTTCAATGAAGTTTCTTAAAAGTGCTCTTTCAGCATTTGCAGTTGCTGTTAATATTCAATATGCTTAGATGCTTGAGTTGAACAGATGAACTTTGGATTTTCTTACGTTTATAGTGCCTTTTTTTTTTCCCTAAAGAGCAGTATTATGGTCTTCCAAAGAGGTATTCAGTCTTTTTCTCTTCCCTTTTCTTCATCATTATTGTTTTCTCCATCACAAAGAATACTGTCCATGACAGTCTTGCTTTGTATCTCTTTATAATACAATCACATATAGAAGATACATGCAAATCTTGACAATAACTTTTTTTGTAGACTTAAGGTAATGGTTTATCCTTACTGAAGGAGTTGTTAGTAAAACAACTGCTTTACCTAGCTGTGCTTCACATACATGCATTAAAAAATAAAAGAAAAAAGAAAAAAAGAAAGTATTTCTGGATTACTTTGTGGGTCTACACAGACTTTTTTTTTCCCTCCCCACATTTGTTGGGTTTAATGTTGTAGACTGTCCATCTCAAAGCTCTTACTCAAATTTATGCAAGATGAAATTATGCAAATTGAGCTACTTAATTAGTGTTCATTTTTTATAAAATTTACATTTCCTATTGTATTGCATGAAACACTACACTGGAATAATTTCATTTCAAATTGCTTTTCTGTAAAGAGGAGCAATGACTAACTAAAAACTAATTATAGACTAAAAAAAAAGGTGGAAAGAACTAGATCTAACTGCTGGCATAAAGTAAACATTCTAAAGTGGTCCTGGGAAACAGTAGGATATTTTAAAAAAGCTGGATAGTTTCTTTGCCTTGGGAGCTAATCAACAAGGCTTCCTTTCTTGGATTTTAAGCAAGATTTGCTCACAAACCAGTTCTATCCCACAAAGCTCCCCATGTTTCTACAGTGAAGGGGCATTGCAGAAAAACTCAATCAGGACATTCCATATTCTCAGGCAATAAAGCGACTCTTCCAACTACAAAGGTTAGCTGCAATACCAGTTTAAGCAGTAATGTTTTGTCAAAATGTGACCTTATCGTGTTACACATGGCATGCATTTCTAAATGAGAATATGGGGCCAAGATATAAGAAAAACACTAATAGTATAGGCTTACAATACCCAGAAGAGGATTCAGTAGCTGAATTGCTTTTCAGGTTTTGCTATCTTGTATATCCCATTATGAAACTCTCTATATCCTAATTGCCATTTGATCAAGTTGTACACTTTCAACGAGTCCTTGAATGATAGGCTTTCTAGTACTGTACAGAAATGAAACATGAATAAGCCAACTGTTTATGGTACTTGGACTTCTTAAACATAAGAAGGCATTGTCATCAGCAATTGCTGCCACTGTAAGGCAAGATATTTGCAGAAGAATAGAGCGAGAGCCAGTATTTTCTCAGGACTTTTATTACTGGCAATGGAAATTATGTTTATGGCATCAGTAAATGATATAAAACTAGAAAGAGTTGCAGATCTGTTAGATGGGATTATAATTAAAAGTGACTTTCATATGGAGTAAAATGCTGAAATTCAATAGGCGTAAGCATAACATACTACACATTAGTACAAAAATAATCTTCACAGATTTACAATGAGAGCAGCTATTGTCTAAACCCCATTGACATCACTGAGAATGCTTGTGAAAATACCTTTACCATGTTTTCTTTGACATTTCTTTCAGAAAATGTATTTTGGTATACATAGCTTGGAAGTTTTACTTAATATTTTAATTCTTCTCCTGTTCCCCAGCTCTAATGGCAACATACCTGTCTGGGACATTTGCTGCTTGGCTCCAGGGAACTGGAGGCAGCATGTGAGGCAGGGCACCATGCATCTGGCTGCCCTCCATTGTCTACAGGCAAACTGCTAAGGAATAGGAAGTCTAGTTTCCCTGTCTGCCATGGATCAGCAGCAGTGGAGGGCAGCTCTGAAACTATCCAGACTGCAGGCAGTCTGACAATACCAGTAAATAAAACGTGCTAGGGATGATTTTCTCTTCCAGCAATCATAGCTCATGACAAAATGGCTAAGTTGTCTTCTCACAAAATATAGAGAGGTCTTTCCCAGACCCATCCCAGGGCTGTAGCACCCTCCTGAGAGATGCTGCTCAGCAGAGGCTTGGCTGAGGCCACGCTCACAAATAAGCAGGGCAGATAGGTATGTGTCCTGGTCTGCTCAGTTTGCAGCAGGCTTAAAATCTGCAAACCAAGGCAAGTTCATGGCTACCATCTGGCAGAGCCAGGAGTGACAAGGATCACAGAGGTAGGCAGCAGTGACATGCCTATGTGTAGGCCTTCAGATTTTGATATTTCCAAGCCCTGAAGCCTGGTAACAGTGCAGCACACTCACGTGGTCAGGGTTTTTGTGATCTTCCCAAGTTAGGGCATAAAAGATTTCTGAAAAAATTGAAAAGTCTTCTAAATTATGTTTCCCAGCCAGTCACATTAAGCATAATATAAACTTCGCTGAGGAAAGTTAGATGCATACACTAACAGAGACCTTTCCTACATCATGTACATGCATTTATTCACTTCCAAATGACACAGTCAAACAAGTTCAAAGCATGGATAAAATTGGGTAAGCTGCTGTCATACACAAACAAAAACGTGTTTTGTCCTTTCTAGAAAATGACTTGTTCAGTGCCCTTGTTATCTAAACCGGCTACCTGCTGTATCCTCTGCAAAGCATTTAACTCCCCTATTCCTAATGCTCTACAGCTCTCTCCTGAGTGTAAACAGTGCTTGGGTTTTGGTGTCGGCAGGTGCAAGACACAATGAAAAGTCTCAGCCACATACCACAGTTGTCTTCATCGGCCCGATTCCCACAGTCATCTTCACCGTTACAGTGAAGCTGTTGGGGCAAACACTTGGTGATATTGCCGCATGGGAAGTAGCCCAGGGGGCACCTGCCCCCAACTCCAGAAACATGATCTTCCAGAGAGTCATGGATAACTAAATAGAAACAGAAAGAATATGCTTACTTTAAGATGGGCTCTTAATTTTAAACATATGTGAGATAATGCTTTTATAAATACTCATTTGCATTTGAATGTGAATATCAAGTGATAAATATATATTAGTGCATTGGACATGCAATTACAATAGTATATTAAGTACTTATTAACATGGCAAGAAACATTTATGTCATCAGCTAATTAAAAGTTGCTTTGATATAAAGTAAGCAGGTAATTCCTCTTCACACATCCTAGGAATAAGATGGAAATGCTAATCATGAGACAAATGACCTAAGGCCACTATTTAGAAGGATTGTTTCTCTTTGCACTAGAAATTAATTTATAATAGCAATATACCAGATAAGATTTTCAGATATGGATTATATTAATTTGTGCTGAAATTTTAGGCCCAGATAGATAAGTCATCTTTATACAAAGTCAGAATTAAATAATTTAAAGTCTATTCTAATTTTAAAGCTATTGCTATATGTAAACAGAACAAGGATCAAAGAGCAGGGAAAGTAGGATCATATCTCTGATGCAGTTTTGTTGCAGAGCAACTGATGACACAAAGGTACCACTATGAATCCTTCAGAAAAGTAGTCAACCTGGTGCAAAAAATCTTGGAGATTTGGTTCAGAATCTACCAGTCTGAAGTTTAGCTACACAGATGCTGTTGTGTTTAGCTCATTGATCATAGGAAGCAATTATAGGAATAATAGGAAGCACAGAATACAGGGACTTCATTCAAGCTATACTGAAGGAAAAGGTCGAGGGGTGCTGATAAGGGTCAGCAGAGGCAGCTGGAGGGCTCTTTGTTCCTCAGCGTTCTGTACTAAGGCAGCTTCCATTATCCACATTTGCAGATGAATGTTGCCCCTCCACTGTACCCGAGGGATAAAATTCTGCCACCACCACCTTTTCCAGGGTGAGTACAATTGATCTACTGCTTTTGTAACAGATTGCAGGGTGCCAGCTCACATTTCTTGTCATACAAAATCAACTTCTTCCCAGAGGCATATGACAGAGAGGGATTTAAATTACTCTAGAATGTAGTTTGTTCAGCCTCCAGCATATGGGAAATGGAGAAGAGCAGAACATTACTTAATACTCTTCATGCTCCCAAGGGTCCAGCAAGCCTACCTAGTGAAGCACCGTTCTGCAAATGCTTGCTAATCTGATTTTTAAAGTACTTTCACAAAGGAATATGACTTCCTAATTATAGCTAGCATTTCACTTAGTAGATGCTGTTATTAAAAATAAAGCACACAAAAAAGAATAAAGTTATAAATTCCAATATGAATTAGTGTTTTTGCTGTTTCAGACCACTTGAAATGCTCTTCATAAAACGTCATTAACTGTGATGTCATGCTCCTTCAGATAGTATATTGTAACTTCTGAAATATGCAACTATTTTTCCAGGCTACTTCCATAAGATAAAGTATGTACTTTTATACACCTTTCTCAGATTAACAAGGAATATGCTATTATACACCTGATTTTGTCCTGATTTTTTTCCTAGGCTAAGGGAATCACCTGAAATGGAATTAAGTACTTCAGACCCATAAGAAAACTCTCCTGGAAGAGCTTTTACACATTAAACCCTAGACAACATTTACAACATTTGAAATTTTAAATGTAAGTACAGTATTTGTAAGAAATTCTGAGATAAATATTATTTTATTCCTATATGTGCAGAATTGTCTTTGCTGTCAGAAGCATCCTACATAGAAAATAATATATTCCAGCTAAGAATCATCATATTATTTTAAAAAATTGTTTTTCTTTTATCCACAACTGTATAACTCCTGCAATTGCTCAGAGAAAATTTTGCTTTAGGTCCCCTCTTGCCTATGTATGGGTACAAAAAATAAGGATATGTTCCAATCCCAGGGTGAATTCACTCTTGCATGCTGTTTGAAAAACCTCTCTGCTGTTTTGCACTTTGTCTTTTTTATGTTTATCCTTTTTTACCAAAAAAGTAGAAAAAACCCCAATAAAACCCCAACTTTCACAGACCCATGGTATAATATTAGGCAAATAGAATACATATAGTACTTAATATTTAAAGTGTCTTGCAGGAAAAAGAAATTGCAGACAACTGCAGGTCCCTTAAGTACAGTTAGTTAACTATCTGAATGACTACCCAGACACCTGGTAAAAGGCAATTATATGGAAAAATAAACAAACTTAAATGACAAAAAAAAAAAATCCCAACAAACCAACAGCTGCTAATACTTTTTCAAGCCTTTTACCCTACACACTGGAGAAAAATTCAGACTGAGCTGAACTTTGTGCTTAATGGGGCTGATCTCCAGGTATCAAATTCCAAATAATGGTCTTTATCTTGTCACAGTATCATTCAATAGATTCTCAAAATTTCCAGAAAATATTATTAATTAGTCAAATAGAATCAATGCCTGAACTAAGTAACGATTTTACCTTCTGACAGAGTTTAGAAATCATTCTTTGTGAAAAAATTCATAATCCCTCACTGTGTTTAATGATTTGAATTCTGTGTAAATGTATATAGCCTTGATTACATCTATTCTGATCTCTGCATTACTCATTTTGTGCTATGTCACATTATCCTGCCATGAAAATATCTGCCTGGGAAAGAAGATAACAAGGCATCAACACTTAACAACTTCATCCTCGTTGAATCACTGAAAGCACTGGTTTTTGTCCACTGACTTGTTAACATCACTTTGTTTATGCAAAGACCGACAGAACTTTGGACCCTCCAGATCCCAAGAGATTTATGAATGGAAACCCCAACCCCATTCCTGCGTGGAAATATTTGGCAAAACTGACAAAGGTAGACAGGAGATAAGACAGTAAAATCTGTTGTAAAATGCTAGATAACATTCAAATTATTCTTGTTTGGATTAAGTAAATTAGAACAGTATCTTTTATGAGGAAAATGTATAAGATAGTGCTGCAACAACAGCAACAAAAAACCTATGCTTATTTTGAAAATACAGACAATATTGACAACGTCCATAATGCTCTATCGTGTTCTCTTTGCCATGCAGTATTAAAGATTTCAGCTTCTGTACCTGTTACTAATTTTCCACTATGAAAGAAAATTGAACCGCTCTTAATATCTTGTTTCAATGTCCATTTTTTTGTTTAGCAGCTAAATCTCCTGATAAAAAAATACTGATTAACAATTATTTCATTGCATGATATCACTGGCTGCTTCACATCAGTGTTAAATCAAGAAAAATCTTATTTTGTATTAATTTTATTAATCCATAGGTTATGTGCCTGTTCCATATGCATATCAAGCTTCAAAGGTACCTCTGTTGTTTTATAGATTCTCACTGACAGCACATCTCAGCTTTGCTTCCTACAGGCAAACTAGCACTGTAAAAGCAAGAGACCCCCTATAAAACAAAGGTATCACCATCAGCAAACCATATAAATAATCAACTTGACCCTTAATATGGCTTGATTAATATAAGTAAGCTTGGGTCAATATAGTTATTTTTCACAGTCAACAGAAAAGTGCCGATGTCCTTCAGAGATATGGCAAACAGTGGGGTAAACTGATGATGAATTCTGTTGAACTTTGTATAAAGAACATTGTATAGTTCATATAAATATGTAAGTTACACATTGCATTTGTACAAAGTTCTTTATACATATATACATTAAAATACATCTATATAAAACAAACTCCAGCCTTTCTAGTGACCTAAAGGTAATTTCACACATTTCAGCCATAGTGTACTGCAATTTTTTCTTTTTCCTTCATAACGGTCAGGGTAAAGTTAAAAATATTTGTAATGTTTCAATAACAGAAAATAAATAGGTGAACTAGTATCAGTACAAATGGCAAACTCACAAACATGCCTATTTTTTTACAAGAAATCTGCCATCTTATTGCAAAGCAACGTTCTACTGAGTCCATCACCCGCAAATTAAATAATTTTATTATGTACTTTGGGTCCCACTTCATCCCCAAGTTCTTCTCAAACAAGAATTCATGTCATTTAGTTTTTAAGCTTGTCCAGACCTACTGTTTCAAGGCACTTATTGCCAAGTCAGACATCTATGACCTTTCCTCTAGATTGAGGAAAGTGGATAATTCTTTTCCTGCAAGACTAATTTATCACTGCTTTACTTTTCAAAGGAATAAGCAAGGGTTGGTTTGTCATCTTATATAAGGTGGTAATGGTCTTGCCTTTGTCATATGGACACAGAATCACTGGGGAGTGAATACAGCAGCTCCTCTTCAAGATCCCATACAGACAAATCAAAAGAGGGGATGAATTTGGGACAGCCAAGAGCAACATATTCCCAGGGGAATACAGCTTTCCTTCCAAGCTATATTGATCCACCAAACTCACTGTTTTTGTGCATTGTTTGAAAAACAGCAAAAAAGATATCTGAAAACAGATTGCTGGGTCACAAATGCTCTTTGAGAAACCAAGCAAGGGACATGTGCAAGATGAATGTGAACTGAATGGGGTTACTCATAGCTTCCAAAGGACAAGAGAATATGACTACATAATGGAAACAATACTGGGCTGATTAGACAGAAGTCTAAGCTAATCAAAGTAGCATGACTCACTGGTTGGTGCTTGCTAGTGACGTCAGTCTCAGTTGTATTGCATATAGTTTCAAATAAAGGCATATCATAATAGCTGAAAAGTATTTTTTTGTATTTTCAAACATTTGAATCACTTGAAACACAAAATGGCTGTCAAATTCCAAGTAAGCTATTATGTTTTTCTTCCTTTTAAATAAATTATCAGTTTGAAAGTGCCAAGGAAATCCAGCTATTTTTACAAAGGAGTCCTTAGATGACGAGTTCCAAGGAATGAAGAATCCATCCTGTACTTACTACAATGTAAAGCAATTTTACCTATAAAAGCACAATTTTTTCAGATGCAGACTTGGAGGACTTTCCCCTCCTCCAAGCCATAACCTATTTTAGTTGCTGTATTTCTATACTAAGTGGGAAAAGAGCAAGAGAGGAATGAACATTTTCTATTTAAATGGTTGTTTCAAAACAACAGTTTCTACAACTAAACCAGAAAGAGTCTGCAAAGAAACTTTGCCCATCATGAAGCCTGAATACTTCAAGATGACAAAAGATAAAATACTCCTCTTTTGCTGAAAGTTCTTTGAAGAGTATGTGAACTGACTTTGAAAAACCTTTAGTGTAATATTGAGAGAAAATCTCATAGGCTTGTAACCTTTATTTTCAAAAAGCAAATAATCAGAACAAGGCTATAAAAAAGTTTATAATTATGAATTAATTTAATTTCAAAGTTGGTTAATTAATGATTGCACTAACAAGTGGTTGACTGGCTCCAATCAGAAGCTTTTGAATCACCAAATGGCCAGAACACACAAAAAAGAACATGAGATCTTTCGATGACCTTATTTTTTTAAAAATATAACTATTTTGGATTTGTCAGTGACAATAATATCTAAAAGTGAATGATATTTAGCTGACTTACATTATTTTTTTTGCTTGGGTTTTTTTTTTTTTTTTTTCTTGGGTTTTTTTTTTTTTTTTTCTGAATTATTCAGCTTCTTTGCACTTAATGAGGGAAGTTTTTTAGCAATTTATCATAGGGACATGGATGAAGTTAGTCCAGTGCATTTCAGGGTAGAAATATGAAGTTAACTTTTGAATGCTCTTATTTAACTTATTACAGCTTTATCAGTGGTAGTGTAATTTTATTAACGTGAATTGATAAAGACTCGCCCAAACCTGAAAATTCTTCCAGGAAAAGCTTTCTAGTATTTTCTGAGAATATGTAATGGAATCCTACACCATTAAAATTATTTTTATGAGCATTTAAAAACAGTCTGTAAGTAACATATTGAAAATAGTGTCTAGTTTTATGCAAGAATAAAAAAAATATGCACAATGGAGTAAACCCTTTAGCAAAACTGGTAGACCAATGTACCTTGTTCTAGTGTCAGCAGATACTTTATTATTTATCCTTGAGGCAAAGCATCAGTGGCTTAAAAGATTTAAACAATTGTAGAGGATCTCCACAGGAATATAACTAAAACATTCTCTAATTACATTGCCTTGTCCGTAATTTTCTCCTCTCCTCCCTTGCTAATTATTCAGCCCCGATGTCTATATTTCTAAATACCTGTACAGCATGTGCATTGTGTTTGTAATTTTAGATTCCATTGGGTGCAAAAGACACATTTACTCAGAATCCCAAATGTCTGCAACAGCTTTGTTTCTAACACACTAGCAGTTTTTTATATTTGGGCTGTTTGTTGTACCAGAATTACATTTCCACTTTTATCGTATTATATTTATCTTTACTTAACCATATTAGATGTCATTCTAGGAATATGTAGTGATTGAACTCCACATACAAGTTTGTGACTGACAACATAAAATGCTTGCTTTCATTAAACACAATATAGTGCAAAGTGTTTTATTATGAAAGTTGCAGCTTATGAAATCAGCTTTATTATGAAATGGCAGCTTATATTACATGCCAACCTAGTTGTTATCATGGAATTTAAATTCTTATAGACTTTCATTTCTTGCTGTGGTTTTTGCAATGCTTTACTTTCAGAAGCATTTTCCAAAGCAGAAAATTTGAGTTATCTTTTGGAAAATATAGACTCCAATCTCATAACATTACTAAGGTTAGTTATCAGTTATGCCACAGATAATTCAGTATAATTAATCCAGTTATGGCGTGGGGTGATCTTCATTGTATAACTGCCAGAAAAATCTGCTCCAGGGCCAGAAACAGCAATTCCGACAGGTCATGTGGCACCTTGCCAGAGGATTTGGCTCTTATACCTGTTATTAATTTGTCTTTTTGTTCTGCTTACACAGAATTTAGAATAAAGAGATTCCAATGTACAGAAATAGCTGAAAGATAGTATTTGAAGAAGCCCGATATATAACAATTTTTTCTGGAAACTCAAATTTTGTAGGGCATTCCAAGAGAATGAGGGTTCAGCACAATACCTAACAAAGACACAAATTAATGAGAGGAGCCAAACCTTTCTGTCATTTCTCTTCCCCTTTTCTTCCTCTCCCCAAATACAAAGAATTTAAATGTTAACAGACTGGTTTTTGTGTTTAGAAATATATTCATATGTCCCTATTCTGACATGATTTCCATTAGAAAATAAATTATGGGAAGCTTTCCTTTGCCCTAGTGTTGTACACCTAGCATCGGCGTAACTCCTTCAGTTTTACTAATTTTTTTTTCATGCTGATGCAATATCAAGCCTAAAGCTGGACACATGAAACTCGAGGATTTTGTTTGGGTGACATTAGATATAGAAAAAAAATGAAGTCACCAGTGTAAACAGGTTAAATATACTATGTTAGCCAGTTCCACCCTGCCTGGAAGGCTGGGAAAAGGCAAGGGCACGCCATCAAAATGAAGGCAAACTCCTCTCCCAGGAGCTGATTCTTCCTCATAACCGCTGAGGAATGTGCTTTGACTAGCTCTTCAAGCCCAAAAGATAAAAGAAATTTCTTTCAAATAATCATTTTCTTCCTCCTTTGAAAAACCACATTTGTAAGAATTAATGATTTAAAACCATGTATAAAAGAAAAAAAATCTCTGAAGCTGAACACCAGGAATAGCATTTTTGATGCTTTGTAATCTCAGGGTAAAAAAAAAAGTTTCTTCTTTAGCAGTTTTCACCGTATATCTTCCCCCTCATTTCATAACATGGTTAGCAGTAAACTAGTGTGTTTAGGTTTTCTTTTTTTTTAAATCTGAGAAATCAAATAATTAAAAAAAAACGTGCTTTAGCCAGGAGGATCAAGGGCAGATGGCTATCAATAAATCAGTGTCCCTCAAGCAACGTTCATTGACCTCATCTGAATAACCAGCATTCTGAATTTAAATACAATAGTAATTAGAGATGACTGTATAGAAGTTCTCTTTGGACTTCTTGTTTTGCACAAGTTAACACAGTCAGCTATATGTAAAATAAGCAAAAGTGAAATACTGATTAGTGAAAATGAAGTTATTTAAACTGACAAGCAACAGACATTTGTAATGTCTCAAGTCTCCATAAAAAGAGGCATATTTAAGTGACTTTCATAACACAATACCATATAAGGGAGGGGAGTTAGTATATATGTGCATTCATTCACAGAAGTAAAAGAACTCCAGGACATGAGGAAAAATAATATGCACTTTTAGTAAAGCTCTAAAAGAAAGCTACAATGAAAAAGAGGATGAAATTATGAAGGCAACAGACAGGGAAATTGCTGATATTCTGATTGAAGTATCTCCTGAGAATATATTATTTGCAAATGAGCAGAATAGCAAAGAATTACGTGACTAACATTAACTTCACCTCATAACAAAAAAAAAATAAATCTAACAGATCAAAACATTTGTCTAACTTTTCTTTGGTCAAAAGAGCAAAATAGTCTTCCTTTTTTTCTTATCTTCCCCCACCCCCAACTAAAAATTGCTTTGCTTAGCTGTAGTTTCATTCATACCAATTTTCCCTCCTCCCCTCCGATCATAAAAGTATGCCAAAGACTGGTGGAATTGATATCCTGCCACACTGATGATAGTAAAATAGATTTGAGAGAGCCAGCTTGACAGTAGACTTACGAAAAGGACCTGAGGGGATGCACTAGGAGCTTCTCACCCCCTCACCTCCACCCTCATCATCATCTTTTGCTATTTAGACTCTTATTTTCCTATAATTTGCTAAGCAAACTGCCCATCAGCCACAATTCCAGAAACACAGTATTTTTCCTCTTCTCTGAGGTAACACAATCTTTGTAAAATACTCTCAGGTAAGCTTTTGCTATCTAGACTTTAGAGAGAGACATGGAAAAAGAGTGGTTTGGGTACACAAAGTATTTGAAATATGAAACAATCTGTGTTTTCATTTTGTTTTCTTCCATCGTGCCTTTCATTAAAGGCTAAAAGGATTTTAATGATAGTTCTTGCAATAGAACTAAGCCAGCATCATTTAAAACAAAGCTGTGAAGCATGCTTAAGATTAATTTTGTAACAATAAAACCATATTATTTCTTGGTGAGCCTGAGACAGGATTATCTGATACATTTTATTTATTCACATACTTTTGTTACTAAGAACCATTTATAACTATTAAGTATTTAAATTTAATTTGGAACTACAAGTTCATATTTGGGAGGTTGCTGTGCCCTATAAATCTGCAAGATTCCACCCTCATGAAGTATTATAAAAACGGAATTCTTTATTGTTCTGTTTTGAAGTAAAATAATTTAAAGGATTTTAGAGATGAGATTATTTTGTGAAAAAAAATTTACAGACACTGTGCTTAAATGCATTATTCTGGGATTCTGACTCAAGGATATTTGGTTCAATTTAAAAATCATGAGTTTTCTTATCTCTACTATATTTTACTCTAAGTAAGCATAACTCACCACTATAAATGGTTACACTCCAGCTAAAGTGCCACAAACCAGGAATTATCTCAAGCTAATAGGATTTCTGACTTTCCTAAAGTGAATAATGTTGTATGGTTGAACCACGATCGGAGACATCTGGCCTATTTCTTCTCTTTCAGATCATACAAAAACGGGCATACAAATTAAGATTGATAGATTTTAAGATTATGATTTTTAGATGCATGCAATTATTAGTGTACATAAAGAAACGTTTCATTAGCAGGACATAAGCATAACTTATCTGGATATTCATTTTCCTCCAACCAAGTTAGGGTCCATTTGTCGCCATTTTAGATGCAGCTCGGCAAAACAGTACATGTGCATGGACTACTGATGGATTTCACCTCCACATAGTCTACAGCTTCTCCTTTTCTTCCTTTTGTCCCCACTCCAGCTAAGCCAACCCATGACGATGCCCGCTCCTGACACCCCTCTCTCATTGTCAGCACAAGTGAAAGCATGTTCTGTGAAATATGGCTTAAGAGTATGGCTATCGCAATCCATGTCCAGCATGGCACACGAGGAGAGGTCTGATCTGAGAGCTATCTGCCATGTCACCCTGATCCAGCAACACTTTTCCGTGAGATCTCTGTTCACCACACATCTGCCCTGCTGATGCAGACAGCAGGCTTTGAGGGCAAGGTGTGCAACAGGCTGCCTAGAAAAATACAGCACCAGTCTCAGTGGGGACTGCAAGAGGCTGCTGTTAGAGCAGCGGAAAGGGGGCTGGGAAGAGTACTGGAGCACAGCTTTTACCAAGGCTTTAAAAGCTACCTAGCCAAGTGCTTTGTCAGGCATTCCAAATCACACACAACAGAATTGGAAAGGACATCTATGATGTAAAATCAACATGCCTGGGTACTCTTACTGTCTACTGAATTAAAGACAGTAACGTTAATCACAAGATGCCTACTTTATTTGGCCTATACAATTACCCATAGTTTACCAAGTGAAATGTATTAGGTACTAGCACTTAATACTTCCCTACATAAAACACACAGGGTGTTATTGAAAATATTTCTTAAAACTTCACATCTAAAATGGAGAGTTTTTGTTATGATAGCTTATTCCAATGAAGGATTAATTCCTAGATAGAGTTTTCTGTATTACCAGACATCAAAATCTGGATGCTTTTTAATTTTATTTTATTTTTTTAAATAGAGTGAATAAGAGTATAATTTCAGAATAACACATTTGTAACTTAAAAGATCACATCCCAGGACTTGAAGCAGTTGTGGATGTGGCTGACTATTTAGAAATATTTGTTACAGAATATATTTGTGTAGAAGGTGATGTGAAAGCAGTGAATATGCAAATAAAATATTTTAAAAAGAAAAAATGACAATAAAGTTAAATAGTGATAAAACCTAAAAACATATAGGTAGGCATGCTAGAGAAATAATTAGTACTTATTTTAAGGTAACTGTTTTTTCTAAAATATACTAGGAAAAAGAGAAACCTGATGTGACAGATAAGCCTTATGAGTGCAGCAAAGCCCAACTATTGAATACTTGTTTCTAATACCTATTTGGAAAGAAGAAAGTGTTTGTATTCTTTCTGCACAATGCTGAAAATCTGTACTGAAGATAAAGCACCATTTCTAAATGAAAATATTTTCAAACCAGCCATAGCAGCAATTTGAAAGGAATTAGAGAAA